>HG992201.1:1237500-1670000 GCA_905220545.2 Melitaea athalia
CATAAATACTATCTCATGACCATTTTGAATCTTATTTGGATGAATGTGGCGTTACAATTAATCAACATTTGGAAATGTCCAATTTCGAGTTTGCGGTAAATGTGTTATCTGAGATGGGGAATTCAATGGAAATTGATGGCTATCATGTTACTACAAAATATGTTGGGCCGGGCGAATAAGATCTTGCTGATTTTCCAGACATTAAATAGTATCAGAACATTTGCGTGAAAGCCAATACTTAATTGCTTCAAATTGTAAAATGTAGAAACAATGAATGCTGTCGTCCAAGAAGTGGCCTATTTAGATTTCTAGACAACAGATTTCTTCCACCACCAGTAAAAGTAAAACAAACGGGTGATGACTTGGCTTTGGATGATGGAGGGCAATTTCTCAATCTTCCAGTCAATTTAGCTCTACGCTTAAATTCTTCACTCAAAGATTTCCTGCAAATGCCCTACGATTATTTTTGTCCTACGGTAAAATTAAAGCTATCAAGTCGAACATGCAAAACGTGCGGTCTTTATCATACTTCCGTCAATTTGCTCAATCGTCACATCGAGAAGATCCATAAAAAAGTAAACACGCATACCGATATGAAGTTAGGCCTATAACAGTGGCTGCTCGTCGTGCTAATGAAAACTGATGTGCATTATTCAAAATTTAGAGCACCAAGATGTTGAATGGCTTGATGAGAATGATGTAAACATTCCAAAATCGGAAGAAAGTGAGCAGATACACAACATTAAGCAGCAAACATCCAATGTAATCGAAAACTTAGAATCATGGATTCGGGTGTCATGGACAGAAGACTAGAATTGGAATTAATACGTATACCAATAATTCGAAAGAAGTTTGTTTTGTTCCTAATGGTAGGTACTTAATAAGATTATTAATTTTATTTCGTGTTCATCATGACACATTAATCAGGAAACTCAGTCACTATGGCATTAAAAATACCACACTAAAACTTCTGAGCTCTTATCTTAGTGGTAGAACTCAGAGGGTTGAAGTGAATGGTACTAAGTCATCTGGGTCTTATATACAGATGGGGGTTCCACAAGGCTCAATTCTTGGTCCATTTTTATTTTTAATATATATTAACGACCTACCATATTTAGTAGAGAAGAAGCACGAGATTGTATTGTTTGCTGATGATACTTCATTAATATTTAAATTGCGTAGACAAGAAACAAACTATGACGATGTAAACAATGCTCTCTCTGAACTGGTGCATTGGTTTAGCGTAAATAACTTACTTCTCAATAGTAAGAAAACTAATTGTATTAAATTTTCTGCTCCAAATGTAAAACAAGTAGATATGCAACCAGAACTCAATGGTGATAAACTGAACTTAGTTAACTAAACTGTTTTCCTTGGAATCACCATTGATTCAAAGTTACAGTGGGGACCCCATATCTGTAAATTGGCGGATAGACTGAGTTCTGCAGCATACGCGGTTAAAAGAATACGATTATTATTAACGGATATCGATACAGCCCGATTCGTTTATTTCAGCTACTTCCATAGCATAATGTCCTATGGCATTTTGCTATGGGGCAATGCGGCTGATATTAGCGTCATTTTTATTCTGCAGAAAAGGGCTATCCGTTATATTTATAAAATGGGATGTAAAGAATCTCTGAGAGAGAAGTTTAAAGAGATCAACATCCTGACCTTTGCATCGCAGTATATTTATGAAAATATAATGTACATACGGAAAAATAGGCATTTATTTGTTAGTCGTAGTGATCGAAATGCCTCAAATGATGTAACACTCAGGAACGACCACAAATTAATTTTTCCTAAATGCCGGCTCAAGAAGAAAAGTAGTTCCTTTATATGAATGTCTATCTTAATATATAATAAGATTCCGGCTGCGCTTCAATCTCTGCCTTTACTGAAGTTAAAAAAAATTATAAAGCGAGCATTATGCAATAAAGCCTATTATACAATCCTAATGTTAAGATATAAATTTTTATTTTTTATTTTATTGTTTGATTTTTTGCTGCCTTAACTTTCTGTTATTATTGTTTAGTTTTTTTTGGGTAAATTTTTTTTTTTTTTGACTTTCGTTAGCTGTATTACATATACCTTATGGCGAAATAAATGATTTGAATTTGAATTTAATATTGTCATTATAGTTTGATTAAATGGATATTATGTGCGTTTAAGTCCTTTATCCTAAGCCTATTTTATAAGTACAGTTTAAGAGCTTTGCTTACTTTTGCTGACAAAGGGGAGGAGGGGGTAAATAATTATAATAAATCTGCTTACGTAATACTTGAACGGCCCCTAAGTGGGAAGGGCGGCATTTTTCAGTTTTTGCCCCGCCTAATAAAAATTGAAGATCCGGGGCTGGTCTGGCCATAAATACTGTTACAATTAAAAATAAACAAAATATTACATTTGAATTTGGAATCTGTCATCTTTATAATATTGTTTATTGCGTTTTCTCATTTTCGCGCCAATACATTGTAAATTATATTTATTAAAATGGAGTGGGGTGTTAAGAGAAGCGAATCGCTGTGATAACATTACACAAAGTAGGTATGGAGGCAAATAAAATTTTTAAAACTGTCCATACGCTTGTGGTATTGTGTACCGGGCTATAGATTTTTATTTCTTTGTAACAATATGTAGGGCAAGACTATGTATATATTTAAAGTTATATGTTGTAGTGTGGCAAGTGTCACAAAATAAAACCAACATTATTACATAACCACATGATTCGCATTATAGCCGGCGTCCAAAATAACAAATAGCCGCTGCCATAATAACGATCGAAAATATCCTATTAATTTCTGCCCGTCACATTTACAACGCAATTATGTTACAAAAGCATAATCGTGAATGTCAATTTTCACGACTAAAGTCACGATGAGGTCAGCATAATTTCGTATTATGATTTTCGTTAGAAAAATATTTACCTACCGAGGTATTTACTAACTTGTTCCAATATCACATTGCATTCAGAAACTCGATACTTTTTTTTTTGAAATAAACTACCTAAAGTGACAGACTGTCTTGCGAAGTGTCAAACGCGTGAAAAATATACGTTACCTCTTTTGATGTCGTCAAGTTTTTTTAATCTGTCATTCTACAAAGTAATGTTAGGCGATTTAGACTTTGGCCACATTGGTCAAGCCATTATGTATCAAAATAAAGACGCGCCGTTGTGTAACGCCACCTATTGTGTTGTCAAACTATTAATAGCATTTATTGTATGAACAAATATTCATTTTATTGTATGATGCCGCATTGGCGCAGCGGTCACAGCACTGGATTGCGATTGGCTGTTGCGCAGGTGGTTGCGGGTTCGATCCCCGCACACGACAACATTTGTATTGGCCATACAGATGTTTGCCGTGGTCTGGGTGTTTGTGCAGTCCTTATGGGTCCCCCCACCGTGCCTCGGAGAGCACGTTAAGCCGTCGGTCCCGGTTGTTATCATGTACACCTGATAGCTATCGTTACTCATATTAGGGAATATATCGGCCAACCCGCATTGGAGCAGCGTGGTGGTTTAAGCTCTAATCCTTCTCCTACATGGGTAAAGAGGCCTATGCCCAGGAGTGGGACATTGTTCTCGGGAATGAATTTGAATAATTTTCATGGAATTTTTCGTCCATATGACGTACGGCAATAATACTTTTTTATACCAAAATCCAGTACGATTCCCTTGAAAGCGGGAATAAGGGTCAAAATGTGTAAACTCGAACGAAGTAACGAGTAAAGTTTATATAGAATACAATAGTTCTACTTCGTCCAGATCTATTCCTGTCAATAGAAGAAGTTATTTCTATTCACAGCGCGAGTGGAAGACATCGTAGAGAATCGATTCGAACAATACATGTACATCTATCGTTGATAACTATATTTAGGTTACCCTTCTGAGATCGTATCAACATGTTTACATGTTTTCACAATAGTAAATACTCTAACTCGTCAAACTTGACGTACCATGATGACGTACATAATTATGTCGCAGGGATTTAGTCAAAGACGTTATATTATAATTTCACTAGTGAAATTATAATTACACTAGTGAAATTATAATTACACTGATTATTGTCAATAACAACAGATTCGTCGTCTAATATTGAAATTAGATAGGTTAGGGTTATTTTTTTTTTCTGTGACAAAAATAAACAGCCTAATATTGAAATTAGATCTGCCTTATAATTTCGTTGTCATTGTATCATCATCATCATCATCATCATTTCAGCCTATCGCAGTCCACTGCTGGACATAGGCCTCCACAAGTTCGCGCCAATAATGGCGTGAACTCATGTGTTTTACCCATAGTCACCACGCTGGGCAGGCGGGTTGGTGACCGCAGGGCTGGCTTTATTTTTTTTTTATTTTTTTTTGGCTCATTGTATCGGTCTAGTGAAATTATAATGTCACTGAGTGAAATTATATTGTCACTGAAACTAGCCCGTTAAATTGTAAGTAATGCAAACGATTGACAATAAATCAGTGCAATTATAATGGCACTAGAGAAATTTCAATATCACGGCTTTTTTAATATCCCTGCAACACATATACATAAACATATATTATGTACTTTAAATCATCCTGTCGTAGAGCTGTGTGGGTAATGATTTATACATACATGCAAATGTTTACGTGAACTGAGTTAAGTACGTTTAAAAAAAAAAAACGAGTGTGCTTTAGACCACACGACTGAAACTTTTTTAGCAATAGGCCTGCACAAAAATTATTTCAGTGTTAGATAGCCCATTTATCGAGAAAGACTGCATCACAAAAACAATTAACGCCCAAAGAAGTGGGCAAGGGTCGGTTAGTAGGTACTTACTATATAAAACCATTGTATTTACGAGATATTTATAATCGCAAATATGTATCTATAACTTGTAGTTTATTAATTGAGGCGAAACAATTCCTAAAGGCCTATTCTAATTCCAGCTATTAAAGTTTAATCGTAACTTATTTGCACGATAACCTTTAACTAGAACTGGTGAACAGGTCCTTAAATTTTAAGTTATCTCTTTAAAGGTAACCCTTTCTTTTTTCAAGTTTTTGCAAGAATATTAATAATCTATATTTTAATACGTGAAGCAAAAACTTTGTACAACTTTTTACGAAAATTGCGCGGACGGAGGAGTATAAAATTTCGCACACTTATAGTTTATATAGAGAAGAGCAGAATGCTAATTTTTTTTTCGTAAATTATGTGTAAAAAATACATTAAATCAATAAAAAAACATTACACACACTACCATGTATTTGACACACACGCGTATATATACTATTTTATTTATTATTATAGAAGTATAATCTTTGACAACAGAGCCTTAGGCCTCATTTACGGAGACGCGGGGCGTCGTGTGTAGCGTGTGGCGTGGCGGAACGCATTAAATTCAAATGTAGGGCGTTGTATGAGTGCGTTTACGGAGAAGCGATTTTACACGCGTTCATTTTCAGACATTTTGACACACGCGCGACGTTACGCCACACGCTACGCGCAACGCCCCACGATTCAGCCTGTAATATCCCACTGTTGGGCATAGGCCTCTTCGGCTCTTCCCCATGTAGGAGAAGGACGCAACGCCCCGCGTATCCGTAAATGAGGCCTTAATAATGTTCAAACTAATAATTTAAATTAATTACGGTCGAGTTTTGACCACAGGGCGACCAGTAGAAATAATTTCTGCACTCGTATATTACCTGTCTTAAAAGTTTTCTCAGAAACGTGCTGTACAAGAAGTGCATGACACATCTTTTGATTTATAGAGCTCGTGTGACATCGAATTTACTGTTTTATTTATTACGTACTTTCGTCATTGTATTGTTTTATATCTTTTTTAATTCTATACTTACATTATAACGAAGAGAAATTTTGAATTTCATTTGTTTATAATGGATATATTCAAAAATTACACGACTGGTTTTAATAATTTATTCACCTAGAAAAGGCTAAAATATCACTGATTGACATAGGTCATAGGCTATATTTTAATGAAAAAATACTGAACAGTCTAAATCGTTTAGTGCACGCGAATAAAGTCGATGCAGAAATCTGATCTTCCGAATTTTTTAAATTAATAAATTATTATTACCGCAATTAGAACTAAACACAAGTAAATAACATAAATAGCCAGTTTAAATTTCACAAATAGGTATTTAGACCTCTCGAACAATACAAATCAATAGATACATAAACTCACTGTTGGTTTATATGAATATAAACAACAATTAGCTCCTTACTTAGTTGTGGTTATGACTATTTGAGAAGAGTATAAATTAAATGTAATTTAGTAATATTTGTTCTACTCATAACTACTTCTTAAAGTGTTAACAATTAACACTATATTTT
Source organism: Melitaea athalia (assembly GCA_905220545.2). NCBI lineage: Eukaryota > Metazoa > Arthropoda > Insecta > Lepidoptera > Nymphalidae > Melitaea > Melitaea athalia. The sequence continues at coordinate 1,243,841 of HG992201.1, forward strand.
AAACTTCCTAGTACATATTTAAATTAACCTAAAAATTTTAAAAGTGAAGTCTTTCAATATATAAGTCCAACACTCACCAATAAAAGGTTTCCCATCGAGCCTCTTCATCCAGTAGAAGCGTTGGCTGTGAGGCTTGTTCTCCCTGTCGTACTGCTCCCACTGTTGCCGGAGGAAGGTGTAGCAGACGCAGCAACACCGGACCGTGCCCTCCTCGTCGGCCTCCGGTCTATAACCGGCGGGGGGCGCGTTCACGGCCAAGAACGGGAAGTACGGCTCTGAACTCTGTTGACGAATAACCCAGATTCAGATATTATTGTAGACATCCAACCTCATTCATTATCATCATCACTTTAGCCTATCGCAGTCAACTGCTGGACATAGGCCTCCACAAGTTTGAGTCAAAATGGCGTGAACTCATGTGCGTTGCCAATAGTCACCACGCTGGGCAGGCTGGTTGGTGACATCCAACCCACTAGCAATTAACTTTTAGTACCTACATAGTACATACTCAGATATTTGCCTCCATTCTATGTCTACTAATAGAGCATAGTCTTATACACCTATACCATTGCTAAAATCATTCAAATTTACCATGTTTTTTATTTTCATTTTGCGGAGTACGATATTTCGACATTAGCTATGAATGTCTTGTTCACGAGACTAACTGAGCTCCGCAAAATGGAAATAAAAAACACGGTAAATATCCCGTTTTTGAATAAATAATTTTAGCAATAAATATAACCATGTTAATCTAAAACCTATTCAATTGTCTATATTTTTTTATATACTTTCTATAGATTTTAAAAAGAAGAAAGTTCTAATGCTGCGAATTTTTCTTAATATAAATACATACATGTATACGTATATATTACCAAGTCATCAACTTTTAAAAAAGGTTACCAAGATAAAGTACTGTTACTTTAATTATCACTAAAACCTTAACAATATTTACGTCTTTTTGCAACATCCATTTCGTTTTAACGATTGGAGATAAATTTTAAAACATGAAAGATTCCAAAATTATTCGAATTCTAAATTTAAAAAAAAAATAGATATTAACCACGTTCAATATTATAAAAACATTATTCTTAATTAAAATATTATTATTTCCGGCTGATACAAAATTCCGTTATAAAAATAACGGAAATGCATATTGCATTTAAAAATAAGTATCTTTAAGATTTTTTTTTAACTCGGACTACTGCCAGCCGTTCTTGTACTGTAAATAAAAAGTGATTCTTTTTAATAAAGTAACAAGGCTCAATTTTACACGCAGCGCACTAACTTGGCACGCTTTAGGCATTAAAAAAATTTAAATTCCTTTATTCAAGCGGGCTTTAAAAGCACTTATGAATCGACATTTTACTAACTATATAAGTCTTTGATAATTTAATTATGATTAATATGAAGCTACCACCTTCACGGATTGAATATTTAGCGAATGCGCGAAAGCTTACTACCAAAGACAAGCCGTGCGTAAAGAAGTTTTACTTCATGAATTTTTTTTTTAATGTAACTAGGTTGGCAAACAAGCGTACGGCTCACCTGATGGTAAGACCGTAGCCTATAGACGCCTGCAACACCAGAAGCGTCGCAAGCGCGTTGCCGACCCTATCCCCAATCCCCCCCAGGAGCTCTGGGAAATAACTGTGTACTGATATACCTAAAAAGCTATGACGACATATTAGCTAGTGCTACGTCTATACATTGTTACCAATCTACACTAATATTATAAAAAGGTAAAGTTTTTAACTTTGTTTGTTTGTAGGAGGTAATCTTCGCCAATACTGATCCGATCATGAAAATTCTTTCACTAACAGAAAGCTACACTATTCAGGAGTGATATAGGCTATATTTTATTGTTATTGACTAAAAAATTCATTGAAAACAGGGACCGGCCGGGTACTCGTTGAAAGGGTTTTTGAAGGGGTATTTTGAAGCGCTAAAAAAATAAAGCCTTTGATGCATGTAACACCTGCGAACGGCTTAAACCAACCCTTTTCCGATAAGGGATACCCTTTCAAACCCTGTAACACTGTAACATGGTAAGCCAATCCAACAAAGTACATTAAATATGTACTCTTAGTAGTCGACATTAGATTGAGAATTGCTTAACCACTACCACACGTGGCATTTTCCCGCCGCGCCGACGCTTGCGCCGGTTTTTTCGTGTCTGAACTTGTTCATTCTCAGAGTTATTATTATAATATTATCATTTCAATTCGAAAATTGGAAGTCGTAACTCGGACGAAACTACGGAAGGAATTAAAAACTATTTAGCAGTGATTTTGTTTAAGTGTGTTTTGTAGTGCCTACTTCATTTTTATATTGTACTAGCGACCCGCCCCGGCTTCGCACGGGTGACATGCCGATACTAAATATACTATAGAATGTCTTTATATATAACGTTCACAACTTTTTTGTCATTAGACAATAAAACATGTTTTCTTTAGAGGCTACTCTCGACTTGATAAATTATGGTTTTAGTCTAATCCTATCCAACCTAATGTACGTACTATAAATGAAGTTAAAAAATTATAAAGTACGAACATACAATTTCGAAAAAATTGTCGCGCCGGCCGCGGCTCCCGGTCAGTACAACTGCAACCGTCATGTCCTTGCATTTTTAATCTGTGATATCTTCGAAAACATTTATTAATATTACATGCTGTATAGATCCATATTGATCTATATTAAATGCACAAATTATTTAATTTACTTAATTGCATAAGGATTAATGCTGTATTGCTTAAAATCGCTTCGTAAATAAGCCATTATTTCTCGTAAAAAGTAAAAGATAAAAAATGGTTATTGTGGGTTATCCCTAAGAGATAGGCTTATACCATCGCAGACTTTTTATAGACCTTTTTAAGTTGTACAATACTGTAGTACATTATTTTGATCTATCTCCGGGTTCAGCCAGCGTTTGCAATGAAAGCGCAAAAAATGTGTTTATTTATGACATCACGTTAGAAACCTCTAAAATTATCAGTATTTATCTACTATCAGTGGCGTAGCGTATGGGGGGCGGGGGGGGCGGCCCGCCCCGGGCGGCACTTTTTAGGGGGCGGCAAAATTTAACAATAAATAATAAAAATATTTGAACCGTTTTATATCATTTTTATCGGAACTACACATTCGGACCGATTGAAAGGATCACGGAATTTTTAACCGACATCCAAAAAAGGAGGAGGTTCTCAATTCGACACGTATGTTTTTTTTTATGTATGTTAGCTCAGAAATTTTGACTGGGTGGACCGATTTCGATCAATTTTGTTTTAATTGAAAGGTGTTGCGTGTCATGTGGTCCCATTTTAATTTTATTGAGATCTGACAAGTACTTTTAGAGTTATCTATACTAATATAATAAAGCTGAAGAGTTTGTTTGATTGTTTGTTTGTTTGTTTGAACGCGCTAATCTCAGGATCTACTGGTCCGATTTGAAAAAATTCTTTCAGTGTTAGATAGCCCATTTATCGAGGAAGGCTATAGGCTTTATATCATTACGCTAAGACCAATAGGAGCGGAGTCGTCGCCGACGAAGTCGTGCGCAGAAGCTAGTATCTAATAACTAGCTTCTGCGCGCGACTTCGTCGGCGTGGACTCCGCTCCTATTGGTCTTAGCGTGATGATATATAGCCTATAGCCTTCCTCGATAAATGAGCTATCTAACACTGAAAGAATTTTTCAAATCGGCCCAGTAGTTCCAGAGATTACCGCGTTCAAACAAACAAACAAACAAACAAACAAACAAACAAACAAACTCTTCAGCTTTATATATTAGTATAGATGCGTATTTACGTGACTACTTTTTCGTCGACCTACGTTATATTATACCGCATAACATTTTACTCGGTGTACCGATTTCGATGATTCTTACTTTAATCGAAAGCTAATACTTGTCTTGTAGTCTTGTTTAAATTAGATCGAAAACTGATTACAACTTTTTGAGTAATCTTTAATAGCGCGTATTTACTTGACTATTTTTCATCTTATTATTACGTTGTATTACTTGTCGATGTAATTGAAGTCGGTTTTTTTTCGTTTGCGAGCAAACACAATTATTCTTTACTTATTTTGTGGCAAAGTCGGTGAATCCCTTTTATTTTGTAGCGACTGGCAACGTCTATACTTGTGGGAATTTCCCGTTTGTGACTTACTTAGTCATAAACGGGAGTTAGTCTTACCTATGGGTGAACGAACTTAGCTCGGTTTATATCGTGTTTTTTGAAAATTTTATTTACATCCCAATTACATATAGGTAGGGATCCCTAGTACATTTTTTTCACCTGATTAGTATCAAGCTAATTTTTTGGGAGTAGCTTCATGATGAGGCGAACAAAAAATTACTCTTCGAAAACTTTCGATTGTGGTAAATAAGAGAGTTAGCAGGAGATAGAGCAGCAGTGAGCGTAGGACCGGGATAACGTACCACGCAATTTGTAGGACAATATTACCATCAAATTATATAAATATTAACTAACTAAAAGAAAAAAAAATTACAAAAAAAACCAATTTTTGATGACTTTACGAGGTATGACCGAGGTATTACGATGTATTTGATAGTACGAGGTTAGGTTAGAGGTACCAGCTGATTATTTTTTTCCTGGGACCACAGCATGATGTTGGCTTATTGTTTTTTTTTCAATTAATTTTTTTTTGTTATTTTAAATTCTTTTTTTTTAAATTAGTTTGCCAAAGAAGTTTCACTTCTGACATGTGTACTTTGTAAACACTCAATTTGTTTGTTTTTCTTTTTAAATAAGTTTTTTTTTCAATTATTTTGCCAAAGAAGTTTCACTTCTGACATGTTTTGTACGCTCGCAATTTTTTATTTCAAATAAAACCTGTAACAGTACAAAATAATGATGACTTTTTTTGCTGAAAAATTCTCTATAATAATGTATGTAATGTACTACTCTGTCAAGAAAGTACCGGGGAAAGATCAAAATATCACATAAATATACAAACTGTTTGTTATTCATCCAAATTTATTTTATCACCTTCAAAGTATATGCTCCTTCAGAAATTACTTACGCCAACGAATAATTCAATCATCAAAACATTTTTAAATGCTGTTTCCGGAATTGAGTTCAGTTCTCGCCGCGAATTCTCCTTTATGTCTTCTACCGATTGAAAACGGCTGCCACGAAATGGTAGCTTGAGTTTAGGAAAAAGAAAAAAGTCGGCTGGAGCCATATCTGGTGAACATGGTGGTTGCTCGATGCTATTTGTTGAGCGTTTAGTCAAAAATTCGTTCACAACTTCACAGTGATGGTCCTGTGCGAAAGCGCATTAATCGTGGTGCAATATCCAAGAATTTTCTTTCCACAAATTAGCCTTTTTCGTCGAATTTACTCTCTTAAACGCCGCATAACGCTCAAATCGACGAATTCCGAGTGCACAACACCGCGATAGTCAAAGAAACCACTCAACATGACTTTGACTTTTGAACGAGTTTGGCGTGGATTTTTTGGTTTCGGTTCAGTTGGAAGGCGCCACTCCGAAGCTTGTTGACTAGTTTGCATGTTTCATAAATGTTGGGTCGGAATTGACTCGTTCTAGCATGTCCCCAGCGCCTCTAATGCGATTGAGTTTTTGGAGAAAATTCAGATCTTTTGGGACTAGCCGAGCGGCAACAAGTTTCATACCCAAATTATTAGTTCAAATAGTACGGATCGACTCGTGAGATACAGAAAATTCGGTGGCTATCTTTCTCAAAGTTGAATGAGGATTTTCAGTCACTGTTTCCTTCACTTTTGCGATGTTAACTTCAGTTAAAGACGTTGATGGCCTACCAGAGCGAGGCACATCTTCCATCACATCTCGACCACTTTTGACATTTTTATACCACTCATAAGCACGAGTTTTTGATAAAGTCAATTCACCGTAAGCCTTCTGTAACATTTTCATTGGCTCCGAACACGAAATTCCATTGGCGATGCAAAATTTAAGACTAACTCTTTGTTCGATGTGTTTGTCTATTATGAAATTCGCAATACACACTAGATAATTATGATATAATTAAAAACAGCACAGTATTTAATATAAATAACAGATGCAACTCAAACTCCACGCCAAAATGGAAAACAGTTGCGCCACACTAAAAACAACAAAAAATAATTTTATTTGGAAATATACAAATAATATAAACAAATAATCCATTCCCGATTAATGACGATGAATGTATAGTATACATTAAATTGAAATGCCTAAATAAGAGGGCGGCAAATTTTTTTTCCGCCCCGGGCGGCCGACAACCACGCTACGCCACTGTCTACTATGTTATGCATGTATAGGTAATACATGGGTCATTGTCAAATTTAGCGCAGCTAATCGTGACTAAAAATGATAAACTCATTAAAAAAAAAAAACTACTTAAACTTGAGTTTTTTTTTTTGTCAATGCCTATAAAAACAACTGAATCTGGTCTGTTACTGTCGGCCGCGATGTTTAACTAATAATTATTGATTTATTCCAGATTTTGTGGGTTAGGGTGTAAAAAAAATACAACTCTGTTATCACCACGTATTAACTTTTATTATGAAATAAAACAATTCAGTCGCAATTATTTTGTCATGAATGTTAACTACAGTCTTTTATCTTTTAATCATATTTGGAATCACAACATTTTTTTAAAGTATAACAATCATTAACTTATATTCTACACAACACTGTTACTTTTTGAATGTTTGCAAACATTAAATTGTCCCGAAATACTTTAATTATTTATATATTAACCGCTAGCTGCAACATATGACTGTAAGAATATCTAACAATAAGTTAAATAATTTTTGTTATCATACTATAACAACTCTCTTTATAAAAATTTTAATTAAGTCATTTAGTCTTTTGGACAGAAAAGTAACAGAGTTGTAGTTCAGTAACACAGTTGTTGTTTTTCTTATCTTACTTGACTAAATCAGACTCTGTTGGTGTTGAGATTATAATTATTAACATAAACTTCAATATTAATAACAACGTTATTGCCGGTAAGTATTTACTGATCTATACTTAACTTTATGAAAAAAAAAATCTTAAAAAAGTAACTAAAAAGTGAGTCGCTTATTTCTCAAATATGTCTAAAGCAGTATCAAATTCCTTTACATACTTTTTTAGATTCTGGAACAATAGTAATTAAATATCAAAAAGCAGAGGATAAATCAGACGCAACTAATTTAAATTTGGTTGCATGATCCATTGACTTAAAAAACATAATTTTAACTTCACCATCATCTTCGACTTCAGATAAAGCCTTACCCAAACATGTGTAGTCTTGTTTTGAGGTGGATATTTTAATCAAGACACAAACACTTTTTTATCTTATTATCGTGAATATTTTCGTTGCTGATCAATGCATCGTTACTTTGCTTCGTTGTGCTGGGTTCTTCTGTCAAATAAGCGTTAGTAGATTTTTCTTTAACGATGTTAGAGGAACTGTACTGGAAACTAGGGACTGTAGACTATACTGTAAAACCCTTTTACTCGCTTTTGGTAAAGGTTGCTTATATCAGACAGATAACTTTTGTCGCAAGCGGAAGGAATTGATTTTTTCACGGTATTTTGGAATGGAACATAGCGCTTGGGATTTATGCAAGAGCAAAAGCCACGCTGACAAAAACAACTCAAATTTCTATACTTAAGACCTCCAATCTCCTCAGTGAAAACTTGATGGACTTTCAGTACTTTTTAGGTACCAACCTAATAATGATAGGATATGCTCCGGGATCTGCTTTGAACTTTGCTCAATATCTTCATTGGTTATCAGATGTAATCTAACTTTACTAACAGCTTTCAAAGCAAGTACAACAAGTTGATCAGCGGTACGTTTAAAAAATCCGCCAATCCCATCTGCTGAACCTTTGCCATGGCCCGCTTCAAAAAATACGTTTTAAACATGAAATTTAACTGCAAGGATATAGTCATAATTCGACTTTGTTACTTTGTTACCCCGCGGTAGTAACAGAGTTGCGTAGTAACAGAGTAGTAAATTTTACATACTATAAGACATAAATCATAAAGTAATGATTAAAGTAACAATCTTTCTTTCATATTTAGATTAATTGCCACTTTGACAACATACTGAACAGGAAATAAATTAAAATACGTTTATCTACTTACGTAAATAGTAGATAACAAAGTGGATGCACAATAAAAACACGCAGCCTAATCCACGCCTCGCGGTTGACAAAAACCTTCCGTACCCCGCCACCCGATCTCCCGATCATCCACAATGAATGCCGACTTCTCGCCCAATCTAGAACTTAATCTAAGCAGCGCTAACTCTATTTTACGTTGTGAATTACTTGGTAACATAACACTCCAGTCATTTCAAACCATACGCGGGACCAAGTTTTAGAAAATAATTATTAATCAGAATTGTAATACTTACCGGTTTTTAGGTATATTTTGTAATACTAACCATAATCTGTTATTAATTATAATTTAACCACCTTGGGTTGCATAGTAAAAAATAAAGTTATTTTAATCTTATTGTAACAGTGTCCTACTAGGGACATATAGATTTTGTAAGGAATACCGCTCTGTTACCAGAAACAACCACAATGTTACTTGAAGAAAAAAACTAAAAATATCGAAACTTATTTATACTTTATTTATTTATTTATACTTTATTGTACATCACAACTACACATATCATTTACAGACTTACTTATAATAAGAAACAATTTAATTAAATATTAAGAAACTTAGTCTTAATTTTATTAATCAGTGTTTATTAATGTGATGTATTGTGTTTTTAATGTATTTTTTATACGATGATGTGTATATAATTCTAATTAAAAAATTACACGGCTCAGGGACTAGTTTAGCTGCGCAAAATTTGACAATGACCCACATATAGACATTCCTCTTGAATCACTCTATCTATTAAAAAAAAAACCCACATCAAAATCTATTGCATAGTTTTAAATATCTAAACACACATCTGCAAACCTTGTTATTTTACTAAGCGTTATCTTCTATTAGCCACGGAAATTTAAAATTTTCATTATTAACGCCCACCCCCGCCAATCCTTGGGGATGAGTTACCATAAAATCCGCTCATTGGTCATTTCTACATGACATAAAGGAGATTCCTACCAAATTTAGAGCCGATAGGAGCTATAGTTTAAAAACGGGAATTTTCCATTATTAACGTTCCCGCAACCCCCTCTTGTGGGTGGAATTTCGTAAAATTTCCGTTCTTAGCTGACCTCTACTTGGCAAAAGAATTTTTCCTACCAAATTTCAAGTCTCTACGCTTAATGGTTCAATTTTCCATTCTAAACGCCGCCGCAACCCCCTCTTGTGGGTAAAATTTCGTAGAATCCGTTCTTAGCTGATCTCTACTTGGCGAAAAGAATATTTCTACCAAATTTCAAGTCTCTAAGCCTTACGGTTCAATTTCCCATTGTTAACGCCCCCGCAACCCCCTCTTGTAGGTCGAATTTCGTGATTCCGTTCTTAGCTGACCTGTACTCGGCGAAAGGAATATTTCTACCAAATTTCAAGTCTCTACGCCTTATGGTTCAATTTTCCATTGTTGACGCCCCCGCAACCTCCCCTTGTGGGTAAAATTTCGTAGAATCCGTTCTTAGCTGACCTCTACTCGGCAAAAGGAATATTTTTACCAAATTTCAAGGCTCTACGCCTTATGGTTCAATATTCTATTGGTAACCCTCCGAAACCCCCTCTTGTGGGTAGTATTTCGTAATTCCTTTCTTAATTGACCTCTACTCGGCGAAAAGAATATTTCTACCAAATTTCAGGTCTCTACGCCTTATGGTTCAATTTCCCATTGTTGACGCCCCCGCAACCCCCTCTTGTAGGTAAAATTTCGTAGAATCCGTTCTTAGCTGACCTGTACTCGGCGAAAAGAATATTTCTACCAAATTTCAAGTCTCTACGCCTTATGGTTCAATTTTCCATTGTTGACGCCCCCGCAACCCCCTCTTGTAGGTAACATTTTGTAGAATCCGTTCTTAGCTGGCCTTTACTCGGCGAAAGGAATATTTCTACCACATTTCAAGTCTCTACGCCTTATGGTTCAATTTTCTATTGTTAACCCTCCGAAGCCCTCTCTTGTGGGTGGAATTTCGTAATTCATTTTTAGCTGACCTCTACTCGGCGAAAAGAATATTTCTACCAAATTTCAAGTCTCTACGCCTTATGGTTCAATTTTCCATTGTTGACGCCCCCGCAACCCCCTCTTGTAGGTAACATTTCGTAGAATCCGTTCTTAGCTGACCTTTACTCGGCAAAAGGAATATTTCTACCAAATTTCAAGTCTCTACGCCTTACGGTTCAATTTTCAATTGTTGACGCCCCCGCAACCCCTTCTTGTGGGTGGAGTTTCGTAAAGCCCGTTCTTAGCGGATGTTTACTCCCTTTAAGGAACCTATCGGCCAAATTTCAAGTTTGTAGGTGTATTTTTTATTGGACTTTCACACAAACTACCATCCTCTGCTTTAACCCCAAAAGGGGGTTGATTTCTCAAAATACATTAGTAGTACACCTCAACATCATCTATAGAGCATACATTTTAAATTTCAAGACTCTTACTTCAAAAACATAGGACTTTCATACAAACTTCCAACCCCCGTTTTACCCCCTTAGGGGTGGAGTTTCGTAAAACCCGTTCTTAGCGGATGTCTACTCTCTATAAGTAACCTACCTGCCTAATTTCAAGTTTGTAGGTGTATTTTCTATTGGACTTTCATACAAACTACCAACCCCTGTTTTAACCCCAAAAGGGGATTGATTTCTAAAAATACATTATTAGTACACCTCAACACCATCTATAGAGCATACATTTTGAATTTCAAGTCTCTTACTTACTTCAAAAACATAGGAATTTTATACAAAACTTCCAACCCCCGTTTTACTCCCTTAGGGGTGGAGATTCATAAAACCCGTTCTTAGCGGATGTCTACTCTCTATAAGGAACCTACTTGCCTAATTTCAAGTTTGTACGTGTATTTTTCATTGGACTTTCATACAAACTATCATCCCCTGTTTTAACCCCAAAAGGGGGTTGATTTCTCAAAATACATCATTAGTACGCCTTAACACCATCTATAGAGCATACATTTTGAATTTCAAGTCTCTTACTTCAAAAACATAGGACTTTCATACAAACTTCCAACCCCCGTTTAACGCCCTTAGGGGTGGAATATCGTAAAACCCGTTTTTAGCTGACCTCTACTCGGCAAAAGGAATATATTCCTACCAAAACTCTACGCCTTATGGTTCCAGAGATATCGTAATGAGTCAATGGGTGGGTAACTCTTTTATATATATAGATTAAGTAGTCAGTTATTTTTAACTAAACAAAACTATTAAGTATTAAGGCGATAAAGCCATGCTCGGGTGTAAGTATCCCCCCTCCTCTACATGCAGCTCAAGTTTATTAGTTAATTCAGGGTAACCCGAATAAAACCTTTTCGTGTAGGTAACCTCTTCATAGGCTTAAGCCACTGAAGGGGTTAACCCCTTCACGTGGTTACTATATTAAAGGAGTTACCCGTTTCGCTGTGTTTTGAGGTGTAACTCGAATAAAAGGATACTCAGCGATAAGGGCTACACCATGTAGGGGTTACCCTGCGAAAAGGCTTAACTCTTAAGCGGTGTTGTCCGGTCCCTGATTGAAAAATATTGGTATATATGTAAATCAAGTCGGAGATGTGCGAGCGAGATGAAAACTTTACTATATATTTGCATCACAAAATTAACACGCCCAACGAAGTTGGCACGGGTCGGCTAGTAGCATATAGGGATGATCTTGACACTTGGCAAGTACTGATTTATTTATTTATTTTATTTTTTTTATTATTAAAAAATAACCTTATAAGTAGAAAACACAAAATATTTTGTCCACTACACTCGGTAGTTACTAGTTTCCGCGTTCACAGTTCGAGTCCCATGTCAAATGTGACGTTTGTATGCGACAATATATTATGTGAAAATTTTTATGGGAAAAACGACATTCGCATGACTTTGTATGTATGGTTTTTATAATGAGAAAATAGCGACCGAGATTTGAAGTACAATTTATGAATGCGTACGCGAATAGGTTTTCATGCAATAATGAATACAAACAAGCGTACCTCCGCTACCTCCTGTCTCGTAATATGTTACAATGTTATTGATGTTAACTATGTTTTCGACTTCTATTTTATATTGTGGAACGAAGTTGTTTTTGACGTGACAACGTCTAATAAATCGGTGAACGCCGGCTGCTTGCACGAAAAAGGATGACTCATTGTAGCGTGACGCTCATTGTAGCGTTACGTTTATTGTCCAGTTTGTTCCTCTCTTCCACTCGATTGGCCTATGCGTCCGAGGAGATGTTTTGTTATGACGTTGTCACGTTAAACTGTCGTCCGTAAACCAACTTTACAGACAACCAATTTTTTTTAGATTAAAACCCGGTTCCTATATTCGAAAACGAATCGTTTCAACTAGGTACCCATTTTGACGGAGATTCTGATTTTGATTGACCCAATTTACATTCACGCACATAAAATTTTTTTTTCTTGGTATTCAATAAAGAATACACTTTTGTATTTGTAGTTTCGGCCGGATATTAATTACTTTCATACACGTCTGTACATATATATCTATATCAAAAATTCATTTTATTTTTCAGAATATAAAAAATATAAGATGTCTCAAATATCCCTTTTAGCAGTATAAACAATTGTATAAAGCCTTATCATCAACGGTGATTACCGAACGATAAAATATATTCGTTTATCTCGGCAATTCCATACGAAGGCTTTTATTTAAACTTGTTTTACTTAATAATGATGGACTCCGATGAATGGTATATAATTGATGGAAATATCGGGCAACTACATCGCAGTTTCCCATTACGGATTCTGTACCACAATAATAATTTAATACTCAATACTCAATGGTTTAATGCATTCCATATTGTACATTTCAGGTGATAAATATAAAATCGCAGAATCATTATGGATCCTGTCGGGCAAAGCAAAATAGTGGGAGAGGAGGTCTTAAATCATAATAATTATATTTACGTAAACTATTTAAAATATCCACCAACCCGCATTGGAGCAGCGCGGTGGATTAAGCTCTGATCCTTCTCCTACATAGGGAAAAAGGCCTATATACGCAGCAGTGGGATGTGACAGGCTAAAGCGTAAACTATGTCAATGTTGTTTAGTTGAAATAAAATAGCCTATTAAGACTTCATAGCTGGGTTAGTAAATGGGTTAAATAATGGGTCTTAAGGAAATGAATTATAGCCTAATCCACAAATTCACAACGCGTCTCCAATACAGATAATTAATGTCCTGAAGTGAAAAAACAATCAAACTTATAATAACATCCAAGACGCGACAGTTCTACGTGATCTCAGCACGACGGAGACAGACACCCACGAGGAGATACGCCCAGACCAAAACAAATATTTGCTCAAATACAACAAATACGCGCTCCGAGTAGAAAAATGGAATTTTCAACAAAACAACGACGAGTTAAGATCGTTATATATCTGCTAAAAGAAATAAAATACGTTTCCTGTGTGGATCTCTATTTGATGTTTAATAGAAATGAATGTTGCTAAAAGCATAGCTCGAGAATGGCTCGACCAATTCAGCTAATTAATTTTTTTTTTGTATGTTCATTAAAGCCCACGGAAGGTTTTAATACTAAAAAAATATTTTTAGTTATTAACTATTGACAGAACGAAGTCTGTCCGGGCAGCTAGTTCTAAAAATTTTCTTAAGCCCGTGATAATAGAAACACTTATTTTTTTCAATTTCAGGTGTCTATCTATTACAGTTTGATAGATAAAACATTGTAAAAAAATGGACAAACTGTCGCATAGCAGAATAGTGAGAAAACGCTTCACACTCCGTATTAGTCACAGAGTTCGTGATGATCCTACTGAAAACCAAATTTTCCCTTTTTTTGTATAACTAAGTGGTCGGCAAACAAGCGTAGGGCTCACCTGATGGTAAGCGATAACCGTAGCTTATAGACTGTAACACCAGAAGCATCGCAAGCGCGTTGCCGAACCTACTTCCAACCCTCTCCAGCACTGGCCACCTTACTCACCGCATGAACACAACACTGCTTGAAAGCAGTATTACTTAGCTGGGATCTACTGTAAGGTCGAGGTATTTCTCCAGTCGGGTAGCTCCAGATTTTGAGCAGAATATATATTTCCTTCTATAAATACAATAAAATAGTATTAATCTACAAGACCAATTCTCCAAATGGCAGTGACAAACACCATCAGTTACGTATCTTCAATAAAAATAGGTCATTTGGTATAAAACATGAGATGCCAAGGCTTGTCGGATATGATCGTATGCTTCCAATTTATAACTTGGCAAATAAATATAAAAAAATTGCGGCAGACATTCACAAAGCTATGGACGGTTTGTTATTATTTTTTTTATTATTTAGGAATAAAAGAGAATTCGAGTATCCGTGCTTGTGCCAGAATTGTCTTATTGTTTTTAACCGACTTCAAAAAAGGAGGAGGTTACTCAATTCGACCGATTCGAATTCGATATTTTTATTTTTTATGTATGTTCGGGGATAACTTCGTCGTTTAAGAAACGATTTTGATAATTCTTTTTTTGTTGGAAAGGAGATATCCCAACTTTGGTACCATGATAAGGAAACCAGTATCTGATAGTGGAATCCCAGAGAAATCGAGGGAAACCCTCGAAAATCGTAGTGACAACTAGTTTGTTTGTTAATTTTTTGCGTCTACATACTTACGTTGTATTACTTGTCGATGTAATTGAAGTCGGTTTTTTTTCGTTTGCCAGCAAGGTATACCTATTTCTTATTTAAAGTAGGTAATTAATCTTATATGGATGTTCAAATCCGAACCAACTTATCTCCTCTTTCATACATATTTCGAAAGAAGCTCTGAGACGCATACTGTCCACAGCAAAGCAGCGTGTCCGATTACGGATATACAACATCCGATGCGTTTTAAAGACGAAATTAAAACATAACATTCAAAAGTAACAAAAAACACGTAGCGAGAACACAAGTGCTTCCGTCCAACCCTTTCTCAAATAAACGCTTGAGAATTAACACGTTGAGCGCCATGGGGGACACAAGTTGGGATTCACCATTTTAGTCCATGGGGCCAGTTTAAAAGTCCTTATTTACAACATTTTTATAAATTTTTGTTGCACTACCAAACCCATTCTTAAATATCTTACTTATTTTTCCTTACACTACATGACATATTTTTCGAAGTCATATTTTTTAAGTTGACTCTGGCTCGCGTTCATGTGCTGTCCCCCGCGGCAGCAACGGAAAAATTGTTGTCGACTACATGGTGTCCCCCATGGCCCAAACAGAAAAAGTAAAAAAAATCAAGGCGGCGTTTAACGTGTTAATAGTACCTACCTAGGTACTTACTAGGAACTACTAACTACGACTACGACTATTGTGTCGGGGAACACGTACAGCGACAAATCACAAACGCACAGACCACAACAAACGTCTGGATGCCTCATTGTGACCATTAAGAGAATGCGTCCTCAAATCTTGGAAAACTAATTAAAAAAAAAAACATAATTTTAACTAAATCGAGCTTACTCCAGCCTCCATTGGAGCTTACTAGAATCCTTCACCTACAAGGAGTTAGAGGCCTATGCCCAGCAGTGGGATGTTACAGGCAGAATCATTTCGATATTACTAGAACGTGATGTCGAATCATGAACATAAATCTCAATTCAAAGACAAAAAAATCAGCCAAGTGCGAGTCGGACTCGCGCACGAAGGGTTCCTTACAATTGGCTAGGTAAACACCAGTAGGTACATTGATTTTATTAAAAAGTCATTTTCGTTGTATGAGCCCCCCAATTTTTTAGGGTTCCGTACCCAAAGGGTAAAAACGGGACCCTATTACTAAGACTTCGCTGTCCGTCCGTCCGTCTGTCACCAGGCTGTATCTCAACGGCTATAGCTAGAGAGTTGAAATTTTCACAAATTATGTATTTTTGTTGCCGCTATAACAACAAATACTAAAAACAAAATAAAATAAATATTTAAGGGGGGCTCCCATACAACAAACGCGATTTTCTTGCCCTTTTTTGCTCGATATTAATAATGGCAACAGGTAGGCACTTGAAATATTCACAAAATACTCAGTTGTATTTTTACTTTAATAATAAATAATAAAATTAAAATAAAATTAATATATAAGGGGGGCGCCCATACAAAAAACGTAATTTTTGCCTATTTTTGCTCTCATACAATAAAAGTGATTTTTAGCCGCTTTTTGCCCGTTATTACAATCAATGTACCTAGTCAATGGTACGGAACCCTTCGTGCGCGAGTCCGACTCGCACTTGGCCGATTTTTTAATTTTAATTTTATTATTTATTATTAATGTAAATACACAATTAAGTATTTTGTGAATATTTGTGCCTACCTCTTACCATTTATTGATATCGAGCAAAAATAGGCAATAAATCGCGTTTGTTGTATGGCAGCCCCACTTAAATATTTATTTTATTTTGTTTTTAGTATTTGTTGTTATAGCGGCAACAGAAATACATAATTTGTGAAAATTTCAACTCTCTAGCTATCGCCGTTCTTGAGATACAGCCTGGTGACAGACGGACGGACGGACGGACGGACGGACGGACAGACGGACAGCGAAGTCTTAGTAATAGGGTTCCGTTTTTACCCTTTGGGTACGGAACCCTAAAAACTAATAAAATACACGCATGATTCACGGTACGACAACACACTAACGCTGGTCGTCAACCAAACGAATTCATTCCCCGAGGCCGCGGCGTGTCAACGAGGAAGAATTGCCGCGGGTTCAGATGTCAAACGTTTCAAACGATCCGTCTCGCTGAACCGGCTCGATCTGGTTACGGAACGTGCGCCACGAGAAATCATATAAAAAGCCCAGCTGTGCTCCGCGGTGTTACCCATGCAAATAGCCATTTCTTAAGGTGCGTACGGATTGCGCGTACCCTGGTACCTGCAGCTACGCGTTCACTCTAGGGTACGCGTACCGCGCGAGCCAACTCGCAGCGCGAGCCATCGTCGGTCGGTTTTTGGTCGCGCGTCAAAGAGGACTCACGCGGCCGGCTACGCTATATTTGGACGGCAAAATGAATAAACACGCGTGTTCTTCGAGTTTCAATAATGAAAATATTATCAGATTGATTCAACTTTATGAATTTCACCGAGTCTCTCTACTAGGTTCTACCTTTTCAAGAATTGTTTCAAAATCTTGCAAACTCATTCTCACAAAATTTTTGTCCCCACTTTCTTCATAATTTATATCTCCCATTAGCCTATTTCCACACTGTAATCTTTCACGATACAATTTTTTCATCCACCATCTAGGTTTCCGTTTGTTTCTCTTTTTTTTTATTTATATTATTATTATTTTTTGGCGAATGACTGGGGCTCGCGGAGCGCTCTGGATCGATTGACCTCGCGTACAGGTTCGCGGCGGTCCGTACAGGAGCTGTACGCGTATCCAATGTACGCGTGGACAGTGTTTCCTAACTACGCGTAACACAGGAACGCGCAATCCGTACGCACCTTTAGATATTATATACTATTGAGGTAGGGTATAGCTGGATTTATCTTGTTCAAAACTTGGAGCAACTTAACAAGGGAGAACCTCAACATTACAGAAGATCAAAGCAAAATGACACTGCTCTAAAGTAACCTTGTTCTTATGAGGAAGGTAGCCAGAACTCCTGGGGATGCTTTGACAGCGGGGTAGGATCGGTAATTCGATAAACAGGTTATAGTAATCGCTTATCAGAAATACTGTACGCTTTTTTATCAACGTGGTATAAATAATATAGGTGGCCATTAGGACACTTTCTAGATCCAGGTTACTTACAACGTGAAATACTGTTTTCCTTTGACGACGCATTGCTTCAGTGGTCAGAGAATTTGTTTAAAGCGCACATGACAATTATTGATATATTATATCAGAATAGGCCTATACCTACAAATACCAACTTAACGTGGTCTCGACGTTAGTACTTCTGTATTGTGTAGTATGTTTCAAAAAACCAGACCCATTTTCAACATACTGGAAACCTTTAAATGAGATTCTTACATAATATAATAACTTAAAGTATTGTGAGATATACTGAGATATAGCTGACGGTGCTTATATTTTTTTCATATAAAAATAGAATTATTAAACTTACCTATACCCTTGAAGAAGGCTAGGTTTTAATATTTATCTATTTTAAATAACTCGAAACAAAATTACTTAACAGTCTTGAAATAAAGAGTTTCGAAAACGGAAAAATACAAATATTTTCTACATCTGGACAAGGAAACATCAAGATATAAAGGGAACCAGTAAATATTAATAAATGATTCGAGCATCGTTACACAATCATATTTCCCGGAGACGCATTTGCCGTATTTACGAAGGAACTCGAGTACATACTGCCCAAATTGGAAATAACATCAAGACTCCGTCTCAATCAATACGTATACGTATCGAGTACGTACTTATAACTTGATTTCTATTCGTAAAACTCGACGTTTGCACCGTAATTACTTAATTTTTATTTTCTCCTACATGGAGAAAGAGGCTTATGCCCAGCAGTGGGCTGTTATAGGCTGAATCAATAAATATTTATTTAACACTACGCATGTTTAATACTCCTTGGCCTATTTTTCGTACCACTTGGGTGACGAATAATTATGGCCTTATGACAAGCAAATAATACCGTAGCTTATGGACGCCTTCAATACCTGGAGTATTGCAAGTTTATCGCAGTCTCTACTTCTGACGCCTACCTACCAAGGATCTTAGTCAACACAGGAACACAAAACTGCTTGACACCAGTACTTTTTGGCTATGATTGTCTAACTTTGCGTGACTTCTCCAGTCGAGATGCTCCGACAGTTCTAGCAAGCTATATCTGCCCTAACTGAACTAGTTAGAAACTACTGACTGATGCCCATTCAAGACGACATTATATTATTAAAAAAGAACGCGTTATTACTAAAAAAGAGTGCGCGGCAGCGGCCTGTTTGCCGAGTGGTATTACCGACAGCGGGGACTGTCCGCTGACGGGCCACTTGGTCAAGAGGACTACGCCCTACTTAGTTTTAAATTACTAAGTAAACTGATTACTAACATAGATATACGATACGATTCAGCCTATAATATCCTTTTGGGCTTAGGTCTCTTTCCCCATGTAGCAGAAGGATCAGAGAATCCACCCCGCTGCTTCAATGCGGGTTGGCGGATATATTCCCTACTATGAGTAACGATCGCTATCAGGTGTACATGATAACAACCGGGACCGACGGCTTAACGTGCTCTCCGAGGCACGATGGGGAGACCCACAAGGAACACAAACAACCAGACCACGGCAAACATTTGTATGGCCAATACAAATGTTGTCGTGTGCGGGGATCGAGCCCGCAACCACCCGCGCAACGGCCACAAACCAGTGCTGTGACCGCTGTGCCAACGCGGCGTCTAACATAGATATAAGTTTTTAATTATTTTCTGTTATTCTACTAACAAGTTATATGGATCCAAGTTATCCTAAATAAACTATTTCGACTACAGACCTGCGGATCCGGCTTCGATCGTATCGTGTACTGTTCGCTGAAGCCGGCGCCGCCGCACACGAAGCACACCCGCTCCTCGGCCGGCGGGTCGCGGGCGGGCGACGCCGGCGACTTGGCGGCCGCGGTCGGCGCGCCCCCCGACCCGGCGTTCAACGAGCTCTTTATGTACGCCTTCGCCTTTTCCATTGCGAAACTATAACAATAATGAAAAAATGCGTCATCAAAATATTGAAACACCGTCACCAACTTAGTTTACTAATTAAAATTAGAAAAATAAAAATGTTTTAAAATACACAAACGGTCATCTGTTCCTAAGGTGGGCAAATTAATGGTTGTTTTAGGGAAACAGTCTACTGATATAGACACATATTTTTTTAACCTGTAATAAATCTGCATGTAAACCTTCCAATACCTATATATTGCAAATCAACCTAGCAAAATTTACGTCTCGTATCTAATTTTTTTTTAAATATACATTTATATTGCTACGATGACATACAAGCGGTACAATTCGCCTGATAGTACCCAACCTATAAACGCCTACAACGTTAGAAAACATCACAGGCTATTTGCCGACACTAAATTACGAATCATACTAAATCTAAATATTTCATCCAATTTGAAATTAATATTTAATACAATATGGCTTTCCATATTCCTTTATTAGAAATATTTAAATTAGGACATGATATATGATCTCAGATAGTTTCGAAAAAATCTTGGTCACGGATGGTAGACCAAAACAAAACTGAGTAACGTCGGGCTGAACCGAATGATACGTCAAACTGCTATTGATAAGTCATGCCATATCTGCAGTTATGTTTAATTTATAGACCACGGCCATGATTGAATGTATTCGCTCTTGATTTAGGGCCACGCTCGTCTGGATGCTTTAGTTTTTATTTCGTCATAAATCCATCAATTTCCTTTATGTTATATACGTAAACAATCCCCGTTTATTATTCCAAAACAATTCTGTCAATATCAAGTACATACGTAATAAGTTTCACCCTAGCTGATATCTGCAAAATCGTCTGTTTGATAAAACAAAATAAAATATTTACATATTCTCATGTTTAGGGGACCTTTCGAGGTCCCATTGTCAATAAATATAATACGACGCCATCTTTTTATCGGCATTACTTTTTTTTATGTAACTAGGTTGGCAAACAAGCGTACGGCTCACCTGATGGTAAGACCGTAGCCTATAGACGCCTGCAACACCAGAAGCATCGCAAACGCGTTGCCGACCCTATCCCCAATCCACCCCCCAGGAGCTCTGGTCACCTTACTCGCCAACAGGTACATAATACTGCTTGAAAACAGTATTATTTAGCTGTGGTCTTCTGCAAGGTCGAGCTACCCCAGTCGGTCTGCTCCATATTTTGAGCAGGAAATTTCCTGCTGTGCCCTACCTCAGTTACTACTTTATGGATAGGTCTCTATTATTTACTACGCCACAGCACGACGTTCTACAAATATTTGGCTTTAATATTCCAGTAATTGTCACAATAATTACTAACATCATCAGCGCGTCCAAATAAACAAAAGAAAAACATAAAAGGTCCACCATTAATACACATATTAGTTAAGATTAACATAGCCTGATAAAAACAGTCGAAAATAAATCTATACATCTATATAGGCGATATATATCTATATAGGTACATATAATAAAATTGTAGGAAAGTCAAAACTGTACATTGAATATTTTTTTTAATGAATACTTGGGGTGTAATCTACAATCGATACCGAAGCCAAAAATATAGTTTTTAGAATTTTTGTCTGTTTGTCTGTATATATTTCCGGGATAAACTCAAAAAGTACAGCATGGATTTACTTCAAATTTGGCACGAATATTATTAAGAAGTCGGGTCAACATATAGGCTACATATTATCACGATATCACCTACGGGGAACGAGCAGTGAACCCACGCAGACGACGCCGCGGGCAGCAGTTAGCACGTGATACGGCACGATACCTGTTCCCTACCCTACCGCTACACCCTGTATACCTATATCCTCACCCCAAGCATTCGTTATCTAAAAACATCTCTCAACTAATTGAACTGCAATTGATCGAGATCGCGGGGGAGGTCGACAAGATGATTACATATTTATCTCAATCACTAAAGACCCTACAAATTGTGACTAGCTAATGACCCCTATATTATATCGCTTTAATATTTAATATGTAATAAAAAAATAAATTGAAATTTAAAAAGTTATTGACCTATCGATAAAAATGAATTGAATAATAATTGTGCTTGCTCGCAAACGAAAAAAAAACCGACTTCAATTACATCGACAAGTAATACAACGTGAGTAGACGAAATAAAAAAAGAATTATCAAATTCGGACAACTCTGTAAAAAGTTATGCGTGGTCATACCGTATAGGGTTGCCACCCGTACTTTATAATAAAGTATTGTACGTTATTTTAGGTAAATGTACTCTATACTTTATGAGAGAAATAAAGTACACGAAAATACTTTATTATGCATGGTTTGATTTCTTTAGGATTTAAAAAAAATTAGCTATCGTAGATGTCGCTACTCACCATCGGCATCGCCACATGACCTAACACTCATTTTTAACAATTTTTGATCATATCTAATGATATGATTGAATTTGCATTTTTGTAGTCACTTGTTAGCTTTATTTAATAAAGCTGTGAAATGTCTAGAAGGCAACTGCATAACAATTTTAGATATTAATGGGATTATGGTTAGTCTTAAAGTTGGAAACGGGCAAAGAAATTTGTGTTATCTTCACTAGAACTGAGTAGAAAAATTCACAGGGCAATATAAATTTAAAGAGCAATATAAAATTTGATAATATCGTCAACATTGTTGAAAATTTAAATCTGCGAAAACTTAATGTAAATATGGATGATCTTTATGAAGATCATCCATATTTACATTAAGTTTGCTTAGCAACCAAAATCATCATATCAATAATTTCGACCCAGCTTGATGTGGATACATAGCTCAGTTGGCAGAGCGCAGCAGGCGCGGGTTCATACCTTACAATTAGTGACCGAATAATAAATTAATTCCTGTTTTCCTACTTTTAGGGTTGGATTTTTATTTTCAAATGTATATGGGACCAATTTCGGAGTATACTCTTTCCAATAAAAAAAGAATTATCAAAATCGGACTACTCTGTAAAAAGTTATGCATAGTCATACATAAAAAAATATATCGGTTATATAATATCGGTTGAAAATTAGAACTTAACATTAAAGAACGTTTTATACTTCTATATACATATTTAGAAGATAAAGCATCAAGTTACAGCACAGAGGAGCAATAACGGATAACTTTAGAGTTATTAAAACTACACGCGAGCGTGTAATCTCTTCGTAAAATCTGCTATCCTAGTACTTAATGTTACAAATAAGAAACTTTGTAAGTTGTTACTCTTTTACACAAAAACTATTCAAGTGATTGTAACGAAACTTGATTCGTTGATAGCTGGTTATCTAGATTAATATACAATCTTACTTTATAATTATTTTTATCTTAATATTCCTACAAGAAAGGAAATTACACGGGTAAAACCGCGAGGCGCATTACATAAAATTACTAGCGATCCACCCCGGCATCGCCCGTGTGCAATGGTGAAACTAAATATAAAATAAAATATTTGCAATGTAAGCGCAAAATGTATGACCTCTACCCATTAGAAACCTCTAAAACTATCAGCGTTCCTCTACTATATTATGCATGTATTATACATATAAACCTTCCTCTGGAATTAGTCTATTTACTATAGAAAACCTCATCGAAATCCGTTGTATAGTTTTAAAGATATAAGCATTTTTATACTATGTAATGATTGAGGAAAACCAAGGGCAATTCGTCTTTGTCATCCAACGTAATCACACAAGCACGTGTACGCCGGTAACGACATTTCCTCGTCGAACTATCGAAAGACAATCTAGATCGTTTAGCGCGATTCAATCTAAAAAAAATAATCAACGTTTTAAGCTGCGATAGCATTAGTCCGGCAGTTATCAACGGAGGGCAACGACATGATCGATGCGACGATAAGCCTTCGTTTATTGATTTACTGATAAGCGTACCCGTACACAAACACGCACACACAAATATACACACACGTTTACAGACCAAACATTAATCATCATACGATATTCAACGGGGTGAACGTTGTAGGACATTTGTTGAATTGATGCGTAATTCTGATGAATATTTTAATATTGTTCACAAGTTCAACATTGAACAAATCATTTAACCCTAGATTACTAATCTACCCTACGAGTAACGTTAATACTAATCATTCGTAAAAAATACGACATTTAAATGAAACGAGAATAAACAAGATAATAAAAACTTTTATTGTTTTAGAAATTATAGTATCATTCTTTGGGTTTAAGAGATCACGTTATAATTAAAATTAAATAATTTACTTATTCTACACAGTTAAGACACGTGTTCATGTTATGCGCCCTACATATGGCTATTTTGCATTTCATGCAAAAGTGTGTTGTCATTTTTCTTGATATGGATGGACAAAAGGCACATATTTTTCTTGTATTATGTTTTCAATTTTTGCTGCTTCTGGAACAGGTTCAACATACCATAAGTATACTTTTTATGTGCTCCTTTATTTCCCGCCGCAAAGTGGTAATATTAGTTTGTCTTTTAGCTGAGGTTCCATAAGAGCATCAGCCATTTTCAAAACAGTCGTGTCTAGATTTGCTTTTTTTATTGTTTCTGCAGTTGTTACTGATGTATGAGTTTATAATTGTAATGTTGATTAAGTTATAAAACAAGCGTAATGGCCATCTACGTGTTTTTCTGGTCCAGCACATTACTAATAAAAAATAATCAGATATTAGTAAGAAATAGTGAAAAATACATTTATAGTATAGAAAATATACTGAAATCAAGTAAAATCAACATAAAATCATTACAAATAAGTGATAAAAACAAGTAAAAACAACAACAAACAAGTAAACTTACCATCGCTCAACAGTCACGTAAACACTAATCTTTCGTAAATTTTACGACACCTTCGCTGTAAGTCCACACAAAAATGATGTGGGATCACAATAAATGCACGTGGTGCACTAACAGAACAAATAAGGAAGGTATTGTGAAGCAGGGGGCGCGGGAACGACGCGAACATTGTTTTTTCCAGGAATCGTGGTTTCGTCGTCGTAATTTTTACGATAGATTAGTATTCTAGGGTTAAAGATGATATACAAAATACTATCTACAAATGTTATAAATTAATTATTAGGGGAGTCATTCAATTGTCTTAATAATGTTACAATATGCACATTTGCCAATTAGCATATGTATAACATCCATCTTATTTGATGATAATACTCGTATTGACGTTTATAGTGAAACGAAACAAATAACCTTTACTAATTTAAGCGGATTAATAGTACTTAAACCTTTAAAACTGGTAAGTCCAATAATAACTAGTTTCAGATAGCAAAATAAACGTTGTCCAAAAGCCAATTTAAATTGTTATATGGATAAATTTCAAATATCAATCATAAAAATTTAATTTCCCAAACAACATTCAAATCAAAATCGATACAAATAATCCCCGCACTAAAATCCTGCAAAACCAATTTTTATTCCAGACTACCCTCCCATTGTTAGAGCACCGCAGACAGAGCTGTAGGCATTTGAGGGGGGCAGATTAAGTCTTGTGTGCTGTCCATCGATAAACCAGCCCTTTGAAAGCCTACGCAAATTACATTTGGATATGGAACGACGGACAAATAGACAATGCTCGATATACATATGACACGTACCGCTAATTGCAGCTTTGTAGGGTGTTAGCAATAGATGCACGGAATTATGAGTTCTGTACGTTAGCAATAGATGCTATTTTCCCGTATCTGTGTTACGTCGACACGGTAGGCTTTAGATATCTAGCTTTGTATAGGGCTCACAGTAGATTATTCCTTTTGTGCTGTATTTAAATTGCCGTTTACATAAATATAGTATTGTGGTCCTTATTGCGTGAGGAGTAAGAATTATTACTCGCTGATAAATCGAACGGTTAAATACGGTAATCTGGTATCAGACTGTGTTCTGGAATAAAAACTACACTCAGTATCAATATGTAATTTACTCAGTTATTTAAGTTTATAACGTATTGTTTTATTGCTAATTCTTCTCTGCAGAATCTAAGTTCCTAATCGGTGGTAGCTTCACTTCAATTTATTTAAAAAAGATATACTCCCATATGATTCAAAAGTGCCTGATTATTACTAATTTAATACAACATAAAAACTTTTCAGTTATTTTTATAAGTAAAATTATCTTCGACAATTTAAGTGGTTTGATCAACGTGATATTAAAATCAAATCAATTGACCTTTTCTTTTAAATAATGAAAACCTATAATCGATTAAAAATTCCGATTCTAAAATAACAAGAGACCACAAATTAAACCAGTAGGTACTACTTCTACTAAAAAAGAATCATTCATTCATAATAATTATTTATTAAATATCATTAATTATATAATTACTATTCAGCTAAAAAAATTAAAAATAAAAACCAGTCCCACGTATGAGATATAAAACCGGAAACTACACATACATGTAAAATAACATAAGTACATTTAACACCAAGCATGGCATGAGGTTACCATACCCTAAAATCGAACTCAATTAGTACTTACATACACCTCATACCTACGAAATATACATAAAAGGAATCATAAAAAAATACAATCGAAAATCCGTCCATACATTAATAATTAGCCTAGTCATCTTTTTTTAACCGACTTTCAAAAAAGGAGGAGGTTGTCAATTTGACTGTATTTTTTATGTATGTTAGCTCAGAACTTTTGACTGGATGGACCGATTTCGATAAATTTTGTTTTAATTGAAAGGTGTAGTGTGTCATGTGGTCCCATTTAAATTTAATTGAGATTTGACAAGTACTTTTAGAGTTATATCTAATAATGCGTATTTACGTGACTACTTTTTCGTCGACCTACGTTATATTATACCGCATAACTTTTTACTCAGTGTACCGATTTCGATGATTCTTACTTTAATCGAAAGCTTATACTTGTCTTGTAGTCTTGTTTAAATTTGATCGAGATCTGATTACAACTTTTTGAGTAATCTTTAATAGCGCGTATTTACTTGACTATTTTTTCGTCTTATTACGTTGTATTACTTGTCGATGTAATTGAAGTCGGTTTTTTTTTCGTTTGCGAGCAAACACAATTATTTCGTGAATACATCGATTTTTTTATACACAAAACTTGCCCTAACAATAAAGAACACAAAAAAAAATATCCATTTTAATTCAGTCGTTATGAAGTTACATAACATAAGTACATACATTTTGCTTATTCATTATATATTAAACATTTAAACCCTACATAAATACTCCATATATGTACTTGATGAATCGATTGCCTGTTACATACTATTAAATTTCGTAATATTGTATACATAACATATAGTATTAGCTTTTTTAGTGATAGATGCAAAACAGTAGGCGTTTAGTAGCGAGTATGAATGAAATCCGTTCACGCGCTAGCGGAGGCGAGGGGGCGGGCAGGGCGCGGGGCGCGGGACGGGCGGATGAGGGAAACCGGTCCGGACCGGATCGAGCGACGTTACGCAACTAGAAATGGCAACATTGTTGAGCACTCAAACTCATTAAATTGATTGCTGTACAGTTAGTAGCGACGACGACGTCTTATTTTTTTTTTTAAATATTTTACTTTTTGTGTTTTCTCTCGTTCACAATGATTATATTATTATTTATCATCTATATTTTTATTAATATGTCTTAATGTTCATTCTATTAACATATTTAAATATTAGTAAACTGCGTTAGTAAATAACCAATTGTAATTTTATTTTGCAGAATCACAAAAAGATCATGTTAGTATCCACTACTAATAAAAAAATTATTGATTTTGCTCGCAAACGAAAAAATAACCGACTTCAATTACATCGACAAGTAATACAAAGTAATAAGACGAAAAAATAGTCAAGTAAATACGCGCTATTAAAGATTACTCAAAAAGTATTCGTCAGATCTAGGGAATGCAATCCCGCGGATCCGCAATCCCGCAAATGCGGGATCCCGCATAAAATTAGCGGGATTACAAATGCGGGATTACACCTGCGGGATCCGCAAGATTTGCAAGATTTTATTTTTTCCAGCCTGAATTCGCATAACAATGTGTACGGCACGAAAAGTGTTGGATTTCGTAGTATAATTATGCTATTTGTACCATTATTTCATGACTTGTAGTATGTAGTTTCGTAAAGCAAGGATACTACGCGCGAAAATACCATAATTATACCTTCAGGTCGATTGACTTCATTTATTGGTCGAATCATTTTGTTTTCATTGTTTACCCTTCAATATAAAGAAATTATTTATCAGGCAAAAACCAACCAGTCGTCAAGAAGCTTCGGTGAATCTCTATGTAATGAATTTTACCAAGTAGGTAATTTGTATACTGGTGTACGTAGTATACAAATTACTTGGTTTTTTACTATCTATCGGTCGTTTGACAAAGTAGGATGGATGTATTTTATGTATGAGTGTGAGTGAAACAATGATATGATAGGGCACAGCAGGAAATTGACTGCTCAAATATGGAGCAGCCCGACTGGTACCTCGACCTTACAGAAGATCACAGCTAAATAATACTGCTTTCAAACAGTGTTGTGTTCGTGTTGGTGAGTAAGGCGACCAGAGCTCCTGGAGGGAATTGGGTATAAGGTCGACGACGCGCTTGTGATGCTTCTGTTGTTGCAGACGTCTATAAGCTACGGTAATTGCTTACCATCAGGTGAGCAGTACGCTTGTTTGTCTACCTAGTTATATATTTTAAAAAAAGTACCTACAAATCAATCAATTTTAGATTAGCGCAAGTCGGCAGTCGGTACTCGAAAGGACAGTTTTCGCTTTTTTTATCAAAAAATCGACGAAAAACGAAACGTAGTATAATTTTTTTTCACACTTTAATTCACATAAAATAATTTAGTTTTTGTCATTATTTCTGATCAAAATATAATTATACTATTTCTTTCTTCTAAGTAAATTATATTGATTCATTTAATGACTTCGAAAATAATTTTGTGGACTAATAATTCTAAAATATTGTACAATCCTGCAAATCTTGCGGATCCGCGGGATTAATGGTCTCAATCTTGCGGATTTGCGGATTGTCTTTTGGGTGCTGGATTGCATTCCCTAGTCAGATCTCAATCAAATTTAAATGGGACCATGTGACTAAACGAAGCGAGAGACAAGCGATAACATTTATAACAAATGTATTTGTTAAATTTTATAGGAATAAAGCAAATTTTGGTTGATACATATATTGTTTATCTATACTAATCTATACTAATATAATAAAGCTGAAGAGTTTGTTTGTTTGATTGTTTGTTTGTATGTTTGTTTGTTTGAACGCGATAATCACAGGATCTACTGGTCCGATTTGAAAAATTCTTTCAGTGTTAGATAGCCCGTTTATCGAGGAAGGCTATAGGCTATATATCATCACGCTAAGACCAATAGGAGCGGAGTCTACGCCGACGAAGTCGCGCGCAGAAGCTAGTCTTTAATAAAATGACCTGAAACAAACCACAAACGCCATACTGATGTGCATTGGTCTGTTTCCTCTCTATATAAGATAAAGTGTTGGATGATAATTTGTTTATTAAAAGTAACCAGTATACTGAGACCGGCGGCTTATTTGCAAAGCCTGTATGAATAAAATTATTTTTTTATTTTGATTTAGAAAGGCAGGGTGCATAGACCCACAAACATATCATTCAGTTGTTAGTTTACAAAAGTATGTATTATTATTATAAATAATGTAAATCAAATCTTAAACAACAATGAACACATTTTTCTGCCGACGGTACCCATCTCCGTTGACACTTTCTGTACTAAATGTAGTCTCTCCTTAAAATGGCAATTAAATTCCATAACTGTAGATAATTAACAATTATTTAATTAATTAAAAAATAACTCGCTAGGAAATCGCGTAATCTCTTCTATAAATAACATAAAATAAATGTTAACGAAAAATATTATAGCTAAAAAACTTGTATGCAGTACCTACTTTTAGAGAGGATCGTTTAAATAAAATTATACAAGACACGAAAATTATAAAACATTTTTGAATAACTTAATATTTAATAATTTTGCATACCTATTTGTTTTTTGAATATTTTTGCATATTTGTATTTTTTAATTTTTTCCACTAAGTGCGTCTTACAACCGTAAGACGCGCTTGGTGGAAAAAATTACATTATAATTATTACGCGCATAATAATTTCCTATTCCGTGGGATTATCAGGATGAAACTTGCCTACCTGTTATTCTGGATGGCTCAAGCTATCTACGTACCAAGTATCGTAATTTCATTATCAATTGATTAAGCAGTTTTTGCGTGAAATATTAACAAACATCCATCAAAACAAGTCATAATCAAGAATATCTTTATTGGACTAGGCTTCAAAATCACTTTTAAATCGTCATTTTAGAAATTTTAATTATATTAGTTTTTAATCAATAAATTGTAGCGATATGTCTATAGAAAAACCTCGTTCATATTTTTCAAAAGAATTACGATGGAACGACACACAAAACAACGGCTTCTATTTAAAAAATTAAAAGTTCACATATTATACGAAAGCAATAAAACAATAACGAGCGCAAATAAATTACGCGGACTCGTTTTAATCAACGCTGAGTTTTCTGTTGATTTTATTATCGGAAAATAAATAAAAGTTAAAGAAAAAAATACACAAATATAAAAATGAAAAAATAAAAACATTCCGAAAATGAAACACGAATGGTCGTTAAACGTTTATTTTCCCCGATACGAAATATAATGGGCATCAATATTGTCGCATACATAAAAACGGGGGTGTCGCCCCCCCCCCCCCCCACGTCGGGAGGTCGCCCCCACCGCCCGCTGGACGGGGATTTTATCATGCTCTTTCAGCGCTACATACATATTTGCGACTCTTTTTTTTTGTTTTAATCTTTCAGTTTGTGAAAAAAATAAAGTCTACAAATAGTTTTCTTTTCACAAACAGCAATCAGTGAAACAGTTTATAATAATTTTAAATGTAAACATTTGTATAGAGAATTTTCTGTAAAATTGTAACTTTAAGTGTAGCTAAGTGAATCTTAACTAAAATACTTCCATTTTAGGTAGGGATCCCTAGTACATTTTTTTAACCTGATCAGTATCAAGCTAATTTTCCGTGAGTAGCTTCATTTTGATGAGACGAACAAAAAGTTCCTCTTCGAAAACTCTCGATTGTGGTAGATAGTAGAGTTAGCAGGAGGTAGAGCAGCAGTGAGCGTAGGACCGGGATAACGTACCACGCAATTTGGAGGACAATATTACCATCAAATTATATAAATATTAAGTAACTAAAAGAAAAAAAAATCAGCTGGTTAGTAATAATTTTTGATGACCTCGTAGGTCATCAACTTGATGACCTCGTAAGGTCATCAAAAATTGTTTTTTTTTTTGATTTTTTTTTTCTTTTATTTAGTTAATATTTATATAATTTAATAGTAACATTGTCCTACAAATTGCGTGGTACGTTATCCCGGTCCTACGCTCACTGCTGCTCTACCTCCTGCTAACTCTACTATCTACCACAATCGAGAGTTTTCGAAGAGGAACTTTTTGTTCGTCTCATCAAAATGAAGCTACTCACGGAAAATTAGCTTGATACTGATCAGGTTAAAAAAATGTACTAGGGATCCCTACCTATTTTAAGTCTGTGAATAAAAAATTTATCCCTTTTTAAATATTTATTTCCGAATATAAATCCAGTATAAATGAAAAGGTTTTATTCAAAGAGACATTCAAGATAATTCATAATACAATAACTGCTAATAAATAAAGTTTAACTGTTATTTTCGTTTGCTTAAGACTTGACAACAGTTCAGTAGTTCGCGGGTTCCATTCCATCTTAGCCCAAACGGAATATGAGTTTCAGGTCTGGATGCGTCCTCGTTTCTTTTGTGTTGGCCTTTCAGTTCCGTGCCTCGAGGTCTACGTACAGTCGTGTTGTCCACACCTGACAACTATCTCTACTTTAGATAGTACTCTTGATACATACGAGTAAATTATCTCCAAACCTACAATTCAACAGCGTTTCGGTTTACGCTTCGACCACTTTCTTCTATTAGCCGAGTAACATTCACAAGCAATTTAACTCCAGTCCCAGTTAATCTATACTAATATAATAAAGCTGAAGAGTTTGTTTGTTTGATTGTTTGTTTGTTTGTTTGAACGCGCTAATCTCAGGATCTACTGGTCCGATTTGAAAAATTCTTTCAGTGTTAGATAGCCCATTTATCGAGGAAGGCTGTAGGCTATATATCATCACGCTAAGACCAATAGAAGCGGAGTCCGCGCCGACGAAGTCGCGCGCAGAAGCTAGTAATAAAATAAAAATAAAGTCATAACTGACCGACAAAACGAATAAATCGCGATACTTATCGTGAAATCTGATAATTTTTTTAATTAAGACTTATTTATTATCGATTTACTTGATTATTTTTATTTGTAACAGTCATTTTACTTACACAGCATGAACAGACCAAAGCTGATATGAT
Source organism: Melitaea athalia (assembly GCA_905220545.2). Taxonomy (NCBI): domain Eukaryota; kingdom Metazoa; phylum Arthropoda; class Insecta; order Lepidoptera; family Nymphalidae; genus Melitaea; species Melitaea athalia. The sequence goes on from HG992201.1 coordinate 1,276,052, forward strand.
TATATATATTATACAAAAACCTCGTGTCACGGTGTTTCTGAAGCATTACTATACGTTTCGGCTGAATTTAATAATCTATACTAATATAATAAAGCTGAAGAGTTTGTTTGTTTGATTGTTTGTTTCTTTGTTTGAACGCGCTAATCTCAGGATCTACTGGTCCGATTTGAAAAAATCTTTCAGTGATAGATAGCCCATTTATCGAGGAAGGCTATAGGCTATTTTTTTTCAAATTAATGCGTGTGAAACCGCGGGACACAGCTAGTTAGGTATATTTACAAAACGTATTAAAGTCAAACGTAAAATCGATGTCATCCATCCATTCATCGATCAGCCCTTATAAGTCCACTGCTAGACGTAGGCCTCCCCTAATGCTTGCTACTCCATTCGGTCCTATGCCCCCTGAATTCAGCGGATTCCCACTGTCTTATTTAGGTAGTCAGTCCATCTGTTTCGATGTCATATAAAACTTTACAACAACAAACTTTTTTAACAAAATATGGAGCACCCCGACTGAGGTAGTACCTCGACCTTACAGAAGACCACAGCTAAATAACACTGTTTTCGAGCATTGTGATGTGTTCCTGTTGGTAAGTAAGGTGACCAGAGCTAGTGGTCTCCTGGATTAGGGATAGGGTCAGCAACGCGCTTACGATGCTTCTGGTGTTGCAGGCGTCTATAAGCTACGATAATCGCTTACAATCAGGTGAGCCGTACGCTTGTTTGCCAACCTAGTTGTATAAAAAAAACGAGAATACGAATACTAAAACCGATATTATAACCAAATAACATCCAAATATTTATATTAGACTCGAGAAGTTTTATCAACAATCAAATTAAATGCTTTAAATATCAAAATTAACATACAACATCATTAGCATAAATCACAAAATAAACGCCACGATAAAAACATCGGTATTTGTATCCTAAAACACTAGACTAGAAAATATAGAAATATTATTAACGTTATAAATAATACATTAATATTTGAAAATTATACATAAATGTATTTTAAATATTTAAGATCGGTCGTCTAGATTACCTTTAGTATATAATTATATTTTCTTGTACGAAAGCGTTAATTTTTCCGACGCAAGAAGCGTAGTTAAAACGTAACTTAAAAAATAATTGGTTGTCTGTAAAGTTGGTTTACGGACGATAGTTTAACGTGACAACGTCATACTCATAATATAACATCTTCTCGGACGCATATGCCAATCGAGTGGAAGAGAGATAGATGCGGCGCAAGCGTACAATGAGCGTAACGCTACAATGAGTCATCCTTTTTTGTGCATGCAGCCGGCGTTCATCGATTTATTAGACGTTTTCACGTCAATAAAAGGTGCACCTATATAAAGATATTTATTTACTACAAAATTTTATGAAATTACATATTCAACACTTTGATTTAATACACCTGTCTAGCTGTCTAGTAAAAATTCTTTATATATTTTTTATATTACTAATTTAAATTAATTCCAATGAATATTCATAAGCTGACAATCACAATCGCGCATTAAATAAATAAAAAAACTCATTCAAAATTAGCACACAGACATAATTATAATCACGAATTACAAAATAATTATGAATGAAGTAAAACAAAAAAAAATAAAATAATATCATTCAAACTAAAAGCAACATCGTTATTACATACACGATAAATGAATTCATTGACCATATGATATTAGTTGGAAACAATTTGAACTTTAACATAACGTCATAAGGCTAACTCTCACACACACACACACACACACACATCGGTGATAAATGTGTGCACGTCAATTTACTATTAAAAACTTACGCACAAAGGAAATTGTACTATATACCCATAGTTATAGGGTATAAATTTGTTTGTGTGGAGGGTAGTTGAGTATTATAACAAGTCGTACAGCTTCCTATGATAAGGTTAAGATTGGTGCGCTTTGTGTTTATCTCGTATATCCGATAGCCCCTGACCTACGACACGGGCGGAGCGTGGGGCTCGTGTCGTCAGCGCGAGGTCGAGATGACGTTACGCTGTTACAATAGTTAGTTAGTCCTACTTTTATGCAACGGTCGGATATTCGAAAGACGAGCTAGCGCGTGAGTGTAATAGCTATATTCGCCGCGAACACTGACCGGTATACTTTTTAAATTTTTTATGACGTCAAGTAGTCGCGGTCATCTAAACTAACACAATAAAGCTTGAATTTTTTTAGAGTTTCTTTGTTAGAACGTGCTAATCTCATGAACTACTGGTTCGAATTGAAAAAAAGTATTTTAGGATATAGGCTAATTTTCCGTCAGATTAAAGCGTATAAAACCGCAGGGCACAGGTGTATGTACACTCTAACGATTTTACGCAATGCTTTTATTCAATTTATTATTTTATTATTGATGGGAAATTTAATTTTTAACATTTTAATCTCTACGCACTTATTACAATACACTTTTTTATTACAAAGAATGGCTTATTAGGAATATCATGATATTATATGAAAAGTATGTTCCGCTACTACAAAATCCTGACACAGTGTCATTTGTTTAACATAAAGTTCCCAAAACAAAGATATCTTTCTCAATAAATCCTCTTAATTCTCGAAATAGGATTTTAGTGTAAATATTTTAGTTTGACACTATTTCTAATCGAAATGTTACTGGTACACGTGAATTATAAATAGTATGTGTACGAGATCTATCACCGTCATCATCAAGACTCAGGCTGCGTGTCGCTAGATTAATTTAAGCAATTATCTATAAATAAAAATTAAACCTATTTTAATTAATATATATATAAACAGATTTTTTTTTGCTCAATATTCAAATATTAAATGAGTAACTTTGGAATGTACATATTAAAGATATTTTGCAAAAATATTTGCAGTCTGCAAAGTTGGTTTACAGACAAATGACGATAGTTTAACGTGACAACATCATAACAAAACATCTCCTCGGACGTATAGGCCAATCGAGTGGAAGAGAGATAGATGCGGCGCAAGCGTACAAAGAGCGTAACGAGACAATGAGTCATCCTTTTACGTGCATGCAGTGTCCAGGACCTAGGTGGACCACTAATTGTTTAACATTGTTAAACAAGATTTTTGTCACAATAAATTTAAGGTTTCTGTAAATACTAACAATATAATATGGAATTATTTAAGGTCTTAAATAAATTTATTATTATTATTATAAATAATAACCGCTCAATATATGTATAAAAAGCATAATATAATAAATTTTAATCATAAATATTTTTGTCGCCGTAAATCCATGATTTTGCCTTACGTGCGGCGCGGCGTTCATCAATTTATTATACGTTGCGCGTTGTCACGTCAAAAAACTTGAAGTGTATTATTAAAAATACACTTCAAATTAAAATTACTAACTGTATAAAATACAGTTTTGGCTTAAATATTGATTATATTGAAACCAAAACTGTATTTTTTTGTCGCTATGTCAGTCTGAATTCGTTTCTTATGTTACAAATGGTTATTTCTGTGATGTTTGAACAGATGGCTTAAATCGTGTCACAATGAACTCGTCTTTTCAAACATCGAATATTAAAATTAAATAATCCATACTATCCATACTAATATTATAAATGCGAAAGTATCTCTGTCTGTCTGTCTGTCGCGCAATCACGCCAAAACTACTGAACATATTTAAATGAAATTTGGTATACAGATAGTTTAGAGTCTGAGAAAGGACATAGGCGCCTGAGAAAGGGCATATATTTTAATACGAATAAAAGGGTGTAAAGGGTTGAAAGGTGTGAATGAAAATTTGTATGGAACTATGTTCGTGTTTCGTAACTGTCAAACATTTGATGTTCATCCCGTCGATATCGTAAACTCTCCCCTAAAATTAAAGAACGTATTTAAATAAAGGTTTCGAATCGACAACATATATCCACAATATACGGATAGTGGAATATTTTACATTTTAAAAATGTATATAATAATGTCAGCAATGAAAACGGATTGACATTATATTGGTTGTCAAATATTTATGCGTGCGTTCAGAATTTATTTAGTGTAAACTAAGGAAAATTTATCAAACTAAATAATAATATTATTAAAAAAAGGGAAGGCGTTTTTTTCCCTCAAATCAACGCAGGTGAAACCGCGGGCCACAGCTAGTAATAGATAAAAATCACTGTAAACAATTGTGTATATTTTTGGTAGGAAACGCCCAATGTATCGAATAAGCGTCCAACGCAGACCCGTCTCCTACATCCCGCCTGAACGGAAATCAATTTCAAACGATGCATGCACTAAACTAGCGTTTTGGCATATTTTTATAAAATTACTTCAAAATAAGCGCAGAGCGGTCCCCCAAAGCGATGTATTTTTTTAGAATTATTATTAACTAGCTGCTGCCCGCGACGTCGTCTGCGTGCGTTCACTGCTCGTTCCCCGTAGGCGATAGCGTGATAATATATAGCCTATGTTCTGACCCGACTTCTTAACAATATTCGTGCCAAAGAAGTAAATCCATGCAGTACTTTTTGAGTTTATCAGTATTACAGACAAACAGACAAAAATTCTAAAAACTATATTTTTGGCTTCGGTATCGATTGTAGATCACACCCAAGTATTCTTTTAAAAAAATATTCAATGTACAGTTTTGACTTTCCTACCATTTTATTATATGTATAGATAGATACTCGTACATACTTAGGTACTTTAAGATTGAGTTTCTTTCATTATTTTTTACTTTTTAAAGGGAACTCAGGTCATTGTGTTGGGGTTTTTTGTTTTAATTTTTAATTTAATTTTTACTAACTACATAGTTTGAAGATTACGTTTACAAACTAAATTTCTACTACTCGAAAATTATTGAAAAGAGTTTTGACGGAGTTTCTATAAGACTAACTGTTGATTTTCTTGATAATTTAAAAAAAACAAAACAAAATCTACATTCCTAATGCAACCCTGATGCCGACCACGATCCTTAAATATGAGGGACCAACTCCAGAGAGAGAGAGACATTCGGAATCGGAATGGTTTTAAAAATGACGATTTAAAGTGAAGCATACTTGAAAAAAGAAATTTAATTTTTATATCGATTTAGACTTATATAATTGAGGTAGAGCAGGGCACAGCGGGGAATTTACTGCTCAAAATATGGAGCAGCCCGACTGGGGTAGTACCCTTTACAGAAGGGACAAGATACAAGATACCTTGCAGAAAACCACAGCTAAATAATATTGCTTTCAAGCAATGTTCTGTTCCTGTTGGTGAGTAAGGTGACCAGAGCTCCTGGACATCCGGTGAGCCGTACGCTTGCTTGCCGACATAGTTATATATAAAATAAAGACTTTAGATTGAACAACGGGACATTTACTACAAACGTAAAATTTATAAAAAACAGTGCTGTAAAATATTGATAAATTTGTAACGTGCTCAAAGCATGAATGCCAATCGAGATATGTCACGAATTTCAGATAAATATGTATTACTAAACGCGTTACTTGCGATCAATCAATTACAAACAATCGTCAGACATTAGAACGATAAAGTTACATTATATAAAAGTACAAATTAACAGTCATTTGTGGTCTTCTTTACTTCTCAATTCTCATAGATTTATTTCTACTTTACAAGCTAACCTGAATGACGTCTTGTCTTGTGAATAGTCGTGCAGTTGAAATAATCGCTACATTTTCGCTAATTTTTGTTCAATTTTCATAATTTTTTTATTCCATCAGAACCTTCTAGAAAGCATCGGAGAAACTTTAGAAAAATATTCGACTATTAGTCCAGTCGTACTCGATTTTTTCGATTAGCAATACAAAAAAAAAATAAAGATATATAGATAAACATACGTCGTTTTCTGATTAATTGTATTTGATAAAACAGACCAACACATATGTATAATAATAGCAAATATTGTATAAACTTAAAATATTTATTTAAAAATTACTAGCTGCCCGGACAGACTTCGTTTTGTGTTTTTTTTTTTTAGTATACAAACCTTCCGTGGGATTTAAGGAACATACAAAAAAATGTCTGTTATGTTTTTTTTAGTATACAAACCTTCCGTGGGATTTAAGGAACATACAAAAAAATGTCTGTTATGTTTTTTTTAGTATACAAACCTTCCGTGGGATTTAAGGAACATACAAAAAAAATTAGCCGAAGTGGTCGAGCCATTCTCCAGTTATGCGCTTAGCAACATTCATTTTTATTATATAGATAGATTATAGTAGGAATACAAAAGCGGTAGGAGTCACGACTTTAATGGCCTCACGCAACGTATGTACAAACAGACAGTGGGCCTGAGCGTAGGCAGATATGGGGCTTACAAACATACAAATATATATACAGAAATCGCATGTGTACGTCCGTTCTGAGCATTAAACAGGAATACATCAATGTCGGAGCGTCGGTACGTATGTACACTGGTATGTATGTATGTATTTATAGTGAATTTTGTATAATAAGTACAATTGCTGTATATGTGCGTCCTATTAATAAATTATAAATGTTTACTTAAATAAATACATGAATGTTTTTATTATTTCATCAAAACAGTAATGGAATTTAAACCAAGTAATAAATTATTAACGACGCAATGCTGATGTAACTCGCTTAAGAACTGTTATAATAATGCCTTTGTAAGATATTAATTTTAAATGATATTTTATTAATAATGAATACATTACACATACTTATGTATTTAATGTATTATACTAAAAACAAAGGATTTGTGTTTAGGTACATGTAAGCAGTGGCGGCCTTAGGGGGTGGCGAACGGGGCAATCGCCCGGGGCCTCGCTCTTGCAGGGGCCTCGCGCAACAACCCAAACAAATTGAAAATAATAACGATTTTTAACCGTATTTTTTTTAATTAAAATTATCAAAACATATTTGGGGAATTCGATGACACAAGATCGGATTTCAGTCTTTGCTATTCTTTCAATCGAAAATGACGTAGCTCATTCGCCAGATTATTGTGCTTTAATTAAATGGTCTAAGATCCTGGATTAGACAAAATATTCCCTCATCTGTTAATTAGATGAAACAATTTTTTAAAGGCTGATTTCAATATTGTGAATTTATAAAAAAAAACCTCTGCCACCATAAATAAGCCTGCTACAATTTTTTTTTTATGTTTTCCCTATCATGTTAATTACATGTAGTAAGCTAAAACCGTTATTATTTTACATTATGTACCTGACTGTAGTAGGCACCCATCTCTATGATTGCTACACTTACCTGCAGCCAGGTCAGTAACCTCAGTCAGCAGTAACCTGGCTATAATATTTTGTATAATCCCGGATCTTAGACCATTAGGAAAAGTCGAATAGTTTGTCGACAATTTGAAAATGGTTGAAAATAGAGATACTGCTCTTAAAATTATGTGCGATAGCTCGTTGGATTCGGAATGACGTCTAGAAAAATGCTCTAAAAGCGTGTATTAGCACATGCAAAATTACAAGTTATAAAAAATTAAAAAAAGGAAAAAAATGGCATTTCGCTTTTTGCCAATATTTCGTAAACTATTAATATTTAAGAAATTTCAAAAAAAGATTCTGAGATAGAAGGATATTTCCAATAAAAAACTTTCACTTCCGCAACTCTATCTCCATTATTTATAATTTTAATTTAATGTTGAAAATGGGTCTCCACGTGACATGTTTAGGTTGCGCGCGTGGCACACGCTTTTAGAAGGTTTTTCATTCAGTCATTCCGGATCCAATAAGCTATCACACATCATTTTAAGAGCAGTAGGTATCTCTATTTTGGACTATTCAACTTGCCGACTAGACTAGAAGGACAAAGGGCCTCGCAAAGACTTGCCGCCCGGAGCCTCGCAATGGGTAAGGCCGCCTCTGCATGTAAGCACGTTCTCCAAAATAACTTCAACGATTGTAAAATTTAAACAAGTTTACGGGGCCAAAAAATTATGTACATGTGGGGGATTCTCTTCTTTATGTAGATATCTGTTACCCAGGCGCTATACGTACATATAATGCTATATGATTGCGTTTCGTTTTACGATATAAGATTTACATTATTTCAATGGAATCAAACATTAGTCATTTACAAATATATATTTTTGTATATTATAATCATAATTATTTACTGATTAAAACAATAATGTACAATACATAATAACATATCTGTATATAAATCTTGATTACAATACAGACTGGACCGATAATCCTCCTAAGGTTATCTTCCAAGGATTTAATTTGTCGACCTTCAGCTGTTTTAACCGGCTTCAAAAAAGGAGAAGGTTCTTAAATCGAATGTGCGTTTTTTATGTGTGTTAACCTCATATATTTACTGGGTGGACCGATTTCGAATACTTTTTGAGTTATATGCGTATTTTATTAACTATTTTTTCGTCTTCTTTGTTGTGTCGATGTAATTAAAGTCGTTTCTTTTTTCGTTTGCGAGCAAACAAAATTATAAATATTACGTTAATCTAACAATATTATTAAATCAATTTATATTTCTAGGTAACGTTCGTCTCAGTACAAACAAGTAAAAGCAATATCGATACGAGTGGAAAAGTTCTGAACAATTTACTTTCTCCTATTGCCTGAAATATTCAATTTTCATTTTACTAAACTAATAACGTCGCTAAGCGCTAAACTCGAAAACGGCTGAATCAATTCAACTAGTTTTTTTTTTAAATAAGATTTTTAACATGCTTTCACGAATATAAAGGCCTTATCAAGACAGAAGAAAACATGATTTAAAAATCACAAATTTCTTTTCCTTTTTCAAGTCGGCTTTGTTAGGTACTGTCTTGTCTATGGTTTAGTTCATGGTTAATAAATAATTGAAAAAATAAATATTTTCTTGTTCCGTCTATAGCTACAACGTGAACACATATTTTATTAAACCCTTTCCCCAATTAAGTATTTATTATGAATTAATAAATACTGAGAATATAACAGGCTTTAAGGGCACTTTTGAATAGTCATTTTCGTCGTTAATGTTATAATGTAATGCTACCGATTCGGATCACAGATTCTGCCGATAGGAATATTATAGGTTTATATTAATACTAGCTTCTGCGCGCGACTTCGTCGGCGTGGACTCCGCTCCTATTGGTCTTAGCGTGATGATACATAGCCTATAGCCTTCCTCGATAAATGGGCTATCTAACACTGAAAGAATTTTTCAAATCGGACCAGTAGATCCTGAGATTAGCGCGTTCAAACAAACAAACAAACAAACAAACAAACAAACAAACAAACAAACAAACAAACAAACTCTTCAGCTTTATTATATTATTATTAAGTATAGATTAAGATTATATACAAAAATTAGCTCCTTACTAAAATAGTTTTGATTACGACTTCCTTGAGAAGAATATAAATTGAGTGTAACTTAGTGATGTCTATTCTGTTCACAACTACGTCTTAAAGTGTTAACATAACTTCCTAGTGGTGTTTAAATTAATTTAAATATTTGAAAGTGAAGTCTTCTAATTAACAAGCCCAACAAATATGCATGAAACTTAGCAGTTAGGTACATACTATTTCAAGAACGTTATACATTATCATCACGCAGACATGAAACAAATACAAAAACTCTCCACACTTCCGTTTATCAAAACAAAAACAAAAAGAAATTCAAAAAACGCTCGAACATCTCTTATTTTTCATACCGACGTTGTTCAAACACAAATTTGTACGCTGAAACGAGACGAACCGAAATTGAAATAAAATAAAACGGGAATTCTTATGAGTATGACATTTAAAAACGTCGTAAAACTCTCGACGAGTTTACCGAGAAAACCAATTTCGCTGGAAGCCGCTCCGTTGAGAAATATCGGTACGTAGTAGTACGTACCCACTTTACAAGGGGACACGAATAAATGGAACCTTTTATACACCTAAGTTAAACTATTTACCCGCTACTACACTTTGTTTACATTTGGACGTAAAATTATTTAACTATATTTATCTCGCTCGCATTCAGCTAGTAATATCCCACACCTGGGCATAGGCTTCTTTCTCCATGGAGGAGAAGGAGTGTAGCTTAATCCACCACGCTGCTGTGGACTGCGGGTGTGCGCCGTTGGCGGATATGTTCCCTACTATGCTGCCGTGTTAAAGATAAGAGCCGTAAGTGCATGACAGCCAGTTTCGAGAAAATGGCGCCTAAAGTTTTAAAACTTATTTTTCTGATTACCCACATATAAATAATGTTATTTAAAATTTGATGAATTTATATAATGGTTAAAAGGTTATACTTTATATTAACAGTAATAAAAGAACTCCAAGTAATAGATTTTTATAAAAAAAGATGTAAATAATTGATATGGTAAGGAAAACCGACGTATCATTTAAAACAAACACTTAAAATAAGCGCCGTAAGTAACACAGATAGAGCGCTTATTCTATGGAACTTCTTTTACTGCGCTTTTGACAGCGAATCAAAGATAAGTATAGTTTAAGTAATAATAAACATAACCGTCGTAACTTTGTCACTTAGGGCTCTTATGGTAAGAAACTCATAGTAAAAAATATTTGTGCGCATACGGCACCGAGTGCAAGGTTAACTTACAGCTGTTAATATATGGATAAACTAATTGTATACTAATCAAAACAAAATAAGGGCCACCACAAATTTTTACGATTATTATTTTTTTGTCAAGATTTTTTGCTCTGATTGTTTTAAATTAAATAAAACAAAGTTTTTTTAATTAAATTTAATAAATTCTAATGCAAATAAATAAAAATTACGAAATCTTAGGACTGCTTTTGGTTTTTATCACTTTTATGGCCGTTTACACTTAACATTAGCATTAAATTGTAGACTAAACGCACAGCTGAGTTGTTTACTTTTGCGTTGTTTAATAACGGGTATGTCCTCCCCTGTTCAAAACACATTCTTGAAGCCTCGATGGCATGCTTTCAATAAGTAGGCGAATGTTTTCCTCTGAGATCTCCTCCCAGCACCTTTTCAACAATTGAATGTACTGTTGCTGGTTGTGCACATCCCCTTCAGCTGCCTGGATACTGCGTTTTTATTGGTCCTAAAGGTGTTCGATTGGATTAAGGTCAGGGCTGTTCGCAGGCCATGCTAAAACCTGAATATTGGCTTCCTCCAGTACATAGATGGTCGCCCGGGCTGTGTGCGGTCGTGCATTATCCTGCATCAGGATGAAACCGTCCACCGCTTGTTGTGAAAATGGAATGACATATGGCCTGACAACCTGTTCGATGTAACTCTGAGATGTGACAATGCCCTCATTCAGAAAAACAAGGTCAGTTTTACCTTGTAAGCTAATCCCGCCCTAGGCCATTAAATTTTCACCACCATACCTGTCACGGTCGTGAATGCAAGGATCAGAAAACCTTTCTGCGCTTCTTCGCCACACTTGCATACGTCGATCGTCACTAGAAAACCTTGCACTCATCCGAAAAAGCATCTTACGCCATTCCTCCATAACCCATTCAAGATGTTGACGTGCAAACCTTAATCAATTTGCACGATGAGTCCCCGTCAGTTTAGTGCGGCTTACAGTTCTTCGTGAACGTTGCTGGTCTTTGTGCAAACGGTGCAAATGGTCTGGTCGCTGACAAGGGTACCATTAGTCTGGCGTAATCGGTTTTGTAATGCGCGTGCTGTCACATTACGATCACGTCGCGCAGTCTTCCTGGGCGGGTGTAGCACGAATTCTTCCAGAGCCACTACGCCGGGATACACTCCCGGTCTCCCGATACCTTTTCCAAAGGTTTTAGATAGCCCTTCGTGAATATCCCAGCTGTAAGGCCACGGAACGTTGAGACCGACCAGCCTCTATCGTCGTTACGGCTCTGGTAGCAGAAGCATTGTCCAAATGGCGTCGAATTCACGTCATTTTACGGATAAATTATCAAATTACACGTTTAACTTCCGAGGACATCCGTAGTTGTCAGTAGACTTGCATAAACTAACCCGAAAACAAATCCGAAAAAAAAACTCTACCCACTTCACAATCATGTGAGATATTAAAATTGTCTACTATACCGTCAACACTAATACAAACAATACACACAAACGGTGTAGTTATTTATTTTCAAGTACCTTGCCATAACAGCCGTACATGACTGTTACGATTTATTAACAAACGAAGCTTCCTTATTATTACCGTAGTAACGCGCAGTTATCACTCATGTAAAATAAAACAGCCTGTCTAATTTACATCAATATCTTGTATTAAGCGCCGTATATGCACATACTGCTGTTGCGGATGGAAACAAATTAAAACAGTTTTCTTATTATAATCGCCGCAAGTGGCGATTAAAGCACATATGTTAAGGAAAAAGTTTCTCCCATACTAGAGAATTCATTAGTTACAGCAGTATCCGGCACTTACGGCTAAGATATTAAGGAAAATATTTTTTTTCTTGAAGTTACGGCCCTTTTAAAAATCTAAAATGTATGATAGAAGCATATTTTCTATAAACTGTCAAAGACAAAGTTATAGATCTCGATACGGCGATTCCGAATATGTAACTAACTCAATATCGTGAAAAATGTTGGATACGGCGGTTATAATAAGCGCGGCAGTATGAGTATCGATCGCTATCAGGTGTACGTACATGATAACAACCGGGACCGACGGCTTAACGTGCTCTACGAGGCACGGTGAGGAGACCCACAAGGACTGTACAAAAACCCAGACCACGGCAAATATCTGTATGGCCAATACAAATGTTTGTCATGTGCTGGGATCGAACCCGCAACCGCCAGCGCAACAGCCATAAACCTGTGCTATGACCGTTGCGCCAACGCGGCGTCTAAGTGAGATTTACCTCATGATAAAATCTAACAGTAACTTATGTGGCTACTTACTTAAGATAAACATTATATTTGCAATTGATAACGTAACGTACAGAGCATGCGCGCGTGATAGTTACAGTACGTCTGGAACGCATCGTCCACTCATATGAAACGCTCAGTCCGCACACAGCTTTATGTTTATAAAGGAATCACGCCAGCTCTGTTGTAAAATAACCCTTAAACAGAAGGCGCACATCAAAAGCAGAACAGCCAACATGGCGACGATAAAATTCCCTCCATAAAAGCATATATCGTAAAATTGTTTATTTTTACTATCCGACCTATTTCGCGATACTCTATAATATTCCGGGATCCGTACGTTCAGAGTGAAAAAAACCATTTGTCTAACAAGCGTACGAATTTTTTTTTATACTGCGATACACGTGTATATGCAGTATATGTATTTATATAATATACAGCTCATATCTTTTGTGACAAGTCCCCTCCGAGGACTGTCGTCAGATCGCGACGCAGCGCCGCCCATCTCGGGCACACCTCGAGGGTATGCTGGGCAGAGTCCACCGCCGCACCACAATGGTGACATTCAGTCGTCGGCTCCCTTTGGGCCGTCCGACACAGGTACTCACCAAAGCAACCGTGCCCGGTGAGAACCTGCGTCAGACGGAAGGTGAGGGGCTTGCGTTTTCGACGCATCCACCGCTCAAGGACCGGGCGCAGGGCAGCCGTAACGCGTGTGCCATACGGCTCCTGTGCCAGGTCTTCCCCCCTACCTCTGCATTAACGCTTCCTGCCCTATCCGGCGCACCCGTAGGATCCCGTCCAACGTGGTGTTCTCACCAAGAGCCCTCCTACCCGAGACGTATGAGTAGGTCTCGGCAAGAACCTGAGCCACGGCCCCGTCTTCGCACGGGTGCAATGCCGATACTATCAACAACAAAAGATACATTAGAAACCTCTATAATTATTACTGTTTCTCTACCATATTATGCATGTATTATACACATAAACCTTCCTCTTGAATCACTCTATCTAATAAAAGAAATCGCATCAAAATCCGTTGTGTAGTTTTAAAGATCTAAGCATACATAAGGACAGACAACAGGAAGAGAATTTGTTTTATATACTATGTAGTGATTTGCGTTAGAAAGTTAAGAATTAAACTTTGTATTATTTTAAATATGAAAACTTACTGTGACTGTTAATCGAATCGCACTTGGCGTTTTTCCGTTTACGTTTATATCGACAATTAACATCGACGAATTACCGGTAATAAAATAATGTTTCTTATCGCGCCGTTCAAATCATTAAAATTATTTTATTATGAGTATTTACGTTTTATTTTTATAACTTTCCTTTCACAGTTAGTCATTTATTACCGATAATGTTGAAATAAAGTTAGTCAACAATATTTATATTTTTGTTACGTAAAAGAAACTTCATTGTTATATTTTTAGTGTAGGAATGTATTAAAAAGCCTTATTTTTGGAAGTACTTTTTTACAGTATAAGTGAACGCGTAATTTTTCTCGGAGATCCAGATTACGCTTCAGCCTGTACGCCACTGCTGTGCATAGGCCTCTTTCCCCATGTAGGAGAAGGATCAGAGCTTAATCCACCACGCTGCTCCAATGCGGGTTAGCGGATATATTCAATAATATGAGTAACGATCGCTATCAGGTGTACATGATAACAACCGGCACCGACGGCTTAACGTGCTCTCCGAGGCACGGTGGGGAGACCCACAAGAACTGCAGAAACACCCAGACCACGGCAAACACCTGTATGGCCAATACAAATGTTTGTCATGTGCGTGGATCGGATCGAACCCGCAACCGCCAGCCCAACAGCCACAAACCGCTGCTGTGATCGTTGCGCTAACGCGTCGTCTACTTGAACTTTTTTGTCTACTTGATCGTTATCGCTAAAAATAATTTATCGACATTTTAGACACAGACCACTTTGTTAGAATTAAATTCTCAAACAATTAAACACTATTGTAACAAAAAACATAACAATTTACTCAAAAAGTTTTAATTTCACGTTACAATAATTTTATCAGACTAACTTCAATAATATCCATTATGTACACATACATACATACGATACATACACCAATATACTGAAGCTCTGTGTGAAATACAAAAGCTTATGAATAAAAGCGGTCGTTAAATTTAAATTTACCGTAACGAAATACAAAAGAGAAACGCAAAATATTTTTGTTGAATATTTCAGAAAATATTATATTAACAAAACAGTACCTACAATGTGTACAATTTCAGGAATGAAATACCTAATTTGAAGTTATTGTTTTCTAAAGAGTCATTCACAAGAATGGATTAGGTATTATAATATATTAAAACTCTAGATTGGTGACTTAAAACACCAAGATTAATTAACAGAAACATCATAAAAAAATTATTATTGTAGTATTTTAAACTTAACTGTTAATACGAATACGAAAATGATTCAATTAAGAAATCCAATTATTAAATTATAATTTCACTTAATATTTTTCATTTTCACACTTCAGCCTATCGCAGTCCACAGCTGGACATAGGCCTTCCAAAATTCGCGCCAGAATTCCCGGTTTTCCGTAATCCTCATCCAAAAAAAATCTAAATTTCACTGTCTAAATAGCAATTCGCTTCAGTTTGTCCATAGTATCAACGATGTAATAAATACTCTATTGAAGACAATTTAGAAATCATTGACATTGAACGCTGGCCTCTTGCGAAAAATCTTTTGGCAAGCTGACCTTGTGATGTGATGAAAACGTAGATAATAGGAGGGAACAAAAAATAAGCAAACGAAAATTTATTTTTGACTAGACTATTGTCACTGTAAGTACTAAAACGTAGCACAATGCTTCAAATTCAAATCATTTATTTCGTCATAAGGTATATGTAATACACTTAACGAAAGTCAAAACAAAAATGATTTACAAAAAAAAACTAAACAATAATAACAGAAAGTTAAGGCAGCAAAAAATCAAACAATAAAATAAAAATTTATATCTTAACACTAGGTACATTACAAACTTACGTAATGTACCCAGTATTTGCCGCCTTAACTTAGTCAAAATATTAAGCTATAATGTCTCGGTAGACATTACCTACCTACTTTATCCTCGGCTTTATTAAATATTACAATAAATAATAATGGCCCTAGTGTAGGCCGAGAGAAAAAAAGCCGGAGGAAAAAAAACTCTCGGTACTCTTTTAAAAGATTCAAAGTCCGATACAAGATAAAAACGCAGTAGTGGACCATGAAATGATCAGGACAAACACGAGACAGCCAATCGTGCGTGCCGAGACCATCCCATGCCACCTGCTCACAATATTTGTAACTATCTAATTTACAAGGCGGGTCATAGACATAGCCTGGTCGAGCTTTATTCAATCCCATGCCTTTTCATCATTAAGGTATTCATTGATTGTATAATAGGCTTTATTGCATAATGCTCGCTTAATAATTTTTTTAAACTTTAGTAAAGGCAGAGATTGAACCGCAGCCGGAATCTTATTATATATTAAGATAGACATTCCTATAAAGGAACTACTTTTTTTCTTGAGCCGGCATTTAGGAAAAATTAATTTGTGGTCGTTCCTGAGTGTTACATCATTTGAGGCATTTCGATCACTACGACTAACAAATAAATGCCTATTTTTCCGTATGTACATTATATTTTCATAAATATACTGCGATGCAAAGGTCAGGATGTTGATCTCTTTAAATTTCTCTCTCAGAGATTCTTTACATCCCATTTTATAAATATAACGGATAGCCCTTTTCTGCAGAATAAAAATGACGTTAATATCAGCCGCATTGCCCCATAGCAAAATGCCATAGGACATTATGCTATGGAAGTAGCTGAAATAAACTAATCGGGCTGTATCGATATCCGTTAATAATCGTATTCTTTTAATCGCGTATGCTGCAGAACTCAGTCTATCCGCCAATGTACAGATATGGGGTCCCCACTGTAACTTTGAATCAATGGTGATTCCAAGGAAAACGGTTGAGTTAATTAAGTTGAGTTTATCACCATTGAGTTCTGGTTGCATATCAACTTGTTTAACATTTGGTGCAGAAAATTTAATACAATTAGTTTTTTTACTATTGAGAAGCAAGTTATTTACGCTAAACCAATGAACCAGTTCAGAGAGAGCATTGTTTACATCGTCATAGTTTGTTTCTTGTCTACGCAATTTAAATATTAATGAAGTATCATCAGCAAACAATACAATCTCATGCCTCTTCTCTACTAAATATGGTAGGTCGTTAATATATATCAAAAATAAAAATGGACCAAGAATTGAGCCTTGTGGGACCCCCATCTGTATACAAGACCCAGATGACTTAGTACCATCTACTTCAACCCTCTGAGTTCTATCACTAAGATAAGAACTCAGAAGTTTTAGTGCGGTATTTTTAATGCCATAGTGACTAAGTTTCCTGATTAAAGTGTCATGATGGACACAGTCAAATGCCTTGGATAAATCACAGAATACACCTAAAGCATCACGTGACTCCTCCCAAGCATTGACTATCGAAGTAAAAAGCTCTACACCGGCATCAGTTGTGGAGCGTCCTCTAGTAAAACCGAATTGCTTATTATGTAAAAGTTTATTTCTTGAGAAATGACTTAAAAGCTGACCGAGAATTACTTTTTCAAAAAGTTTACTACAGGCAGGTAGAATAGAAATGGGCCTGTAATTCGTTGGATCAGTATGACAACCGGACTTAAACAAAGGTATAACTTTACTATGTTTCATTAGATCAGGAAACTCACCACTTATAATACATTCATTAAATATAATCGCTAAGTGGGGTGCTATGATATCAATAATTGTACCAATAATTTTAACAGATATACCCCAGAGGTCAGCAGTGTTCTTAATTTCTAAAGTTTTAAAAGTTTTAACAATTTCATTAGCATCTATAGGTCTGAAAATAAAATCACCTTTGCACGCATTTACATTTTGTTTAAGCAACGATTCAGCGACTTCGGGCGATGATATAAGCGCCTTAGTTGTCGAAAGTGGAATGTCGGCAAAGTGTTTTTCCAAAGCTGTTGCCACTTCATTAACCGCTTTAATAGAGTGATTGTCAATGATGAGTTCACTGACACCATTACGCTCTTTAACTCTTCCAGTTTCGGCATTTATAATATTCCAAGTCATTTTAATTTTATTTTTACTAGATTTAATTTTATTTCTAATGAATATTGACTTGGCCGCGGCACAAACAAGTTTAAAAATTTTTGAATAATTTTTGATATAATTACAAAAGCCAATGTTTGTATTATATGATTTTTCATGTAAGAGATCATATAATTTTTGTCTACTTTTATAGATTCCCGGAGTCGCCCAATCATTGAATGACATACAATACTTAGGAGAGATTTTTTTTGGTATAAATACAGTCTTAAACACACTGTTTATATGATCGCATAAAACTCCATATTTGTCATTAACACCACCTACTAATGGTATCTCAATTTGATTTTCAACAGTGTTTCTAAATCTCTCCATACGTTTCATGTTCACTGGAACGACCACTTTCCTCCTACTAACCTGCTTTTCCATATTATAATTGAAGCTGACTAATTGGCCACAGTGATCAGAGTGTAATTTATTAATAATTGCTGAGAAGGACGGAGTCCCATTTGTAAAAATGTTATCAATACATGTGGCTGAAGAATTAGTTATCCGAGTAGGCTTGAGGAAGAGGTTAGTAAGATCACAACATTTGAACAAACTTAAAAATCTTTTAGTGAGTACAGTATCTTCCAATAAATTGATATTAAAATCACCACACACTATAATGTCTTTGTTGCGTTTAGCAGTTAACTTTGTCAATAATTCTTCTAATACTGCTTCAAATTGTTCATAGCATGCAGTGGGTGGTCTATAGATACTGACTATTATACATTGCGTTAACTCGATACAGGCTATCTCTATAGTTCGTTCAATGGAAAGGCTCACAATATCACTACGTACCTTAAATTTTAGGTCTTTATTTGTTATGATTAATGAGCCACCGTGTATAGCTGTCTTCCTACAGAACGAACTGGCAACTTGGTGCTTATCAAAATTAAAAACAACCTGGTATTCTTTAAGCCAGTGTTCGGTTATACAAATTATACTGATATTATATTTATTCAAAAAAAGTTCTAACTCTAGTTCTTTACCTAAAAGGCCTTGTATGTTTTGATGCACCAAGTTTAAACAATGCTTCTTACATAAATATTCATCACTTAATATGTTACTTGTTATTTGTAAATGATAGCAAGAGACTTTTGCCTCTGTTGTCTGCTTATTTAATTTAAATTATTATTACAAGAAGTAGTACTAAAGGTACTACTGGAGTATGTCACTGTTTTTGACTGCTCAATAGAAGCAGCTGGTAAATTATTATCAATGTCAAAAGGTAAATTATATGATAGCAAACATGCTATCTGTTTATAAAAATAATTAGATAGAATAAATCTATCCTGTCTCATAACAAATGAGTCATTTTTAAAAATCACATTCATGTCAATTAATTTAAATATATTTTTTGAATTATTGTTCAATGTCAAATTATTGTTTCCAATTTTATTATACAATAATAGGTTTAAATTATATCTTATTTTATTTTCATTGCAGTTATCCTTCAAGATTGTAATCATATTTCTGCCGTGTGAAAAGCAATATTGAAACGAAAGAAAATAATATTGATAAAGCTATGAGTTATATCTACTATTTAAAAGTATACAATCCTCCTCAATTTCATCTGTTATCACTTCAGCCTATCGCAGTCCACAGCTGAACATAGGCCTCCACAAGTTCGCTCCAATTTTGGCGAGAACTCATGTGTTTTTCCCATAGTCACCACGCTGGGCAGGCGGGTTGGTGACCGCAGGGCTGACTTTGTCGCACCGAAGACGCTGCTGCCCGTCTTCGGCCCGTGTATTTGAAAGCCAGCAATTGGATGGTTTACCCGCCATCTGTCGGCTTTTTAAGATCCAAGGTGGTAGTAGAACTATGTTATCACTTAGTCGCCTATTACGACACCCACGGGAAGAGAGGGGCGTGACTATATTCTTTAGTGCCATAACCACACAGCAGACTGTCGTAACCACAATTTCATCTGTTAAAGATATCCTTATTCTTCATAATTTCTTAATAATAAACTCAAATAACCCTATCACTTTAAAATATCTTCCCAAACATTCAATTAAAATTGTTCTCGAACCCAAAAAAAAAATATAGACAAAATCTTTGCTAAAACTTTGAAAGCAAAAACATCGAAACCCAAAAGTTTAATCAACGTTGCCACATTCTACAACGTTGTCCGCGAATTCGGAAAAGCATATTTCTCAATTTCTAATTACCTTCGGTCGTCGTTCGTGCCGCCGAATCGATTTTAATTTAAATGCGCGAAACAACATTTATATCACGCCTGCCTGCATCGCTACAAAATACATAAACGCGATTCAATTTTATGCTCTGACCCAAATTTCAACTGCCGCAACCAAAACTACGCAGGCCCAATCTGATTGCTTATTGATTTATTTTAGACAATTGTTTTAACAGACGCGAATATTTTTTCATTCAAACCAATAAAGTTTCTTTGTTGGAATATTTCATTTTGATGAAATAAATGTATTTTTATCGTTAACTGTTAAGTAAATATAAATACACTAGCTTTTGCGCGCGACTTCGTCGGCGTGGACTCCGCTCCTATTGATCTTAGCGTGATGATACATAGCCTATAGCCTTCCTCGATAAATGGGCTATCTGACACTGAAAGAATTTTTCAAATCGGCCCAGTAGAACCAGAGATTACCACGTTCAAACAAACAAACAAACAAACAAACAAACAAACAAACAAACAAACAAACTCTTCAGCTTTATATATTAGTATAGATTAATTTCGTATTCAAATATTTATTTTAAAGAATGCGTTGAAATCAAATTGATAAATTTGAATTGGGCGTACCTACGCTATATATTTTTCCACGTTGTTATGACAGGAAATGCCCAATTTATATTTTCGACCTACGCCAAACTATCTTTAAATGCTTATCTTTTAAACCTTTTATCCTATTAAAAATAAACTTTCGTAAATACATTCTCAAGGTAAAAATTCAGAATATCACATAAAAAGAAAACTATATAAAAGCACTCAGTGACATTTATTAGTTACCATGTAGACTCGATGTTCAACCCACTTTCTCCATTATATTCGCAATCATCAATGTTATAAATTGTTCACACCTCCTGCGCTATAATTTCGAAATTCGTTTTTAAAGGTCCGCCAATTGAAATCGCAATCTTGCCTTTGGAATCTACAAACAATTCATTACCAACTTTTGTCTTATTAATAATTTTGGCAGTTCCTGATCCTTGTTATTTTGGAATAAAATCATGTCTCATGTTTCGTTGCAATCAATTAAATAATTATAACGTAAAAGAGTAACAAACATTTGCCTTGAAAAATATGTATATTTAAACATTATAAGAATGAATATAAGAAGAATAAGACTTATAATAGAACTGAATAGCTTCAAGATTTCCAAGAAAATTTGGTTGTAATTTTAACATATCATCGTAAATTCAAGGGAGCTGAAACCGGCACACGACCAGAACGGTTAATCCGTTTTACTATGTTAAGTTTGCGTGCAAATCATCTAATTAGCACATCCGATGGTCGTCTCGGCGCGAATTATGACAGACGGTATAATGAAATGATTCGTGACCAATAGGCGTGGCACGACTGTCGTGACTAATTTATAACCCACGGTCAAAAGTTCAATGACGAGCTAAATGTACTAAAACAACCGACGTTGGCTGACAACTAATAACACGCCCTGCAATCTGATCTTGATCTAAATGAGTTCTTTATACATTTTTTTACAACTAGGTCGGCAAACAAGCTTACGGCTCATCTGATGCTAAGCGATTACCGTAGCTTATAGATGCCTGCAACACCAGACGCATAGCAAGCGCGTTGCCGACCCTATCCCCTATGAGCTCTGGTCACCTTACTCACCACAGGAACACAATACTGCTTGAAAGCAGACCTACGCTTCGCTTCAGCCTGTAATATCCCACAGCTAGGCATAGGCCTCTTTCCCCATGTAGGAGAAGGATCAGAGCTTAGTCCACCGCGCTGCTGCAATGCGGGTTGGCGGATATATTTCCTACTATGAGTTACAATCGCTATCAGGTGTACATGATAACAACCGGGACCGACGGCTTAACATGCACGTTGAGGAGACCCACAAGGACCTAGAAGATCTTAGACCTAGTTGTATAAAAAACCTCAGTATAAAAGTGAGTAGGCACTAGGGTGTGGACATTCATCCTCTGAGAATCATACGTAGGAAGTATTTGTATGCCAGTTGGTCATCTGACATTCACACCTTACGACAAAACGTTTGTTTGTCCTGTTACCGTTGGTAAGTCCCATCGATCACGCGTCCATATATAACAAAAATTAGCAAATTTTACGCCCATTACAAACGGATGCGAGTTTTGTAAAAATATTTATGCATTTATTTAGCGGCAATTTAATGCTCGATGTTTTCACATCGATGTACGCCGTCGGCTTCGGCTAGAACGTGAGCTGCCACGCCCACAGAGAACGAGATAAAAAAAAAACATTTCGCATGTAACTATTAATTGCGCGCAAACAAAACGCCGAGATATCGTCAATTTATTGACATTGATAAGAGTATTTTACAAGTACCGGTTAAGATCGGTGTTGTTGATAATACTGATAGTTTAGTAAAAAAATAAATCAGTAATGGATTTTTGGAAAAACCGAGTAAATAATCTAACTAGTTCAGTATTTAAGTTGTTCATTGTTACATATTTTTGATCCGTTTATTAATTATTGCGTAGCTAAACCTACACAACTGTCAAGGATAACATTTAAAAAAAAACTATGAAGTTTTGGCTATAATGTTCATTATTTACACAGGTCTACAGAAAAGTGTTCTGTAGATTTGACCAGACCCATCTAAGGTAATTTGTTTCGATGCGCTGAATACGAATTTAGGGTCAGTTTGGTCAATTTTGAGTAAATTCCAAGAAACCGACAAAAATGGCTAAATATTGCAATAAAAATGTATTTTATGCAAATTAATTCATTTTTCAACAAGCACGAGTATTTTTCTTAAGTATTTCAATGCACTGAAACCAAATTCGAAGTTGATTTGGCTTTTCAGCCTTCTAGACTAAAACCTAAACCTGCAAAAATCGTAAGAATGAAATGAAAACAAAAAAAAAATTTAGACAGACAAGTCATTCTAAATTCCCTATAAATGCATTAAGAACAAAATGTAATGCCTTATAATCCAGGTACAAAGAAAAACTTCTCAGAGAATTCCCCACTGTACTAAGAACAAAATAATCAAACAAATAAATCTATACAAATACGATTAAATTAAGGTCACTTAAACAAAAGCTTGGAGATGTTCAATATCTAATAATGTTATCGAATTCCAGTAAATATTTACAAGTAATTATATAAGCAAACAATTTTTAATATAAGCGCAAATAATTTATCTATAGATGGCACATAGGTCACAACAGTGACGCAAAAAAGGTTAACAAAGGTGTCGGCAAGTTTTACAACGATAATATTGTGTAGGCTATAGGTTATAAATAAAATCCTCAACTTCTATTTAGCAACGGGCAAAAAAAAATTTTTTTTTTCGGCAAACAAACGTACGGCTCACCTAATGGTAAGCAATTACCGTAGCCTATAGACGCCTGCAATACCAGACATATCGCAAGCGCGTTGCTGCCCCACCCCAATTCCCCCCCAGGAGCTCTGGTCACCTTACTCACCAACGGAACACAACACTGCTTGAAAGCAGTATTATTTATTTAGCTGTGATCTTCAAATTTAGTTATTTATTCCGAAAGGTCTTGACCAATTTTGATACAGGCAAAGTATATTACTAGGTTTTAACAAGTTGGTCTAGCTTATATGAACAAGCTTAAACAAATTTTTATATTATTTCCCTGAAGCAACACCGGTTCTTGGTAAAACTCACGTAAAACTAGACGGACCTGAATCCCATCAACGATTTAATTATTACGCAAAACGCTTACTTGGTTTTTCTTTTTTGCTCCATTAATCATCATTAAGGGGGCCTATACGAATCGGACAAAATCATGCTCTTTTTCAGGTCATTTTGTGACAAAACTAAACAAAATAATATATAACGAATAATTATTTCATAGAGATTGGGTCTTCATCTTCAAACAGAAGGACTTTTTTTAAATCTAGTTCTTATATATATATCGTATTAAACGTTTTTCCATTACCATTTTCAAGAAAATGAACAAAACGGGTAAACTTTCGGGTGATGTTTGTTCTATTATACACATATATTAAGTTTTCTAAAAATAGTATGAGCAGGAGGATATGTTCAATTTTAAATGGAAGGTTGAAAATAATACAAAAATGCCACCAATAGTCTTAAAAAAAATAAAAACTGGAGCTAATTTTTATACACATTTTGCTATTAAAGATGATTCTTATTCCATTGCAGTAAGGTTTATTTTATTGTTGGTTTTTGTTTTAAAACATAATTCAATTTTTCGAATGAGAAGTTAGTCCGCGCTCGGGCGCTGTGGTGAGTGGACGCCATGTCGCTTTGTTAGCAACCGGTTACGTAGCAAAACAATTATTATTTTATAAATTTACGTATTATTTTTCGATAAACCAAATTTGATACTTGACAAAGTAGGATCATTTTATAATCACACATTTTTATTGCATTATTTTATTTCGCTAAAAGTACATAGCTAGTATTTTTGAAGTGGAACTTCTTTAGCTTGGAGAGTAAGCAGGCGCGTGACGAGAGCGTTACGAAAAGTGTGATCGGTCGAGGCGAACGGAAGTTGAGAGGGAGATATAAGTTGGTTGATTTTTGATTTGATTTTGAGTTAAAATTTGATCGATCGGTAACGCGGCAGCGTCAGTACTTGGATGGGTGACCACTTGGGAACACCACGTGACGTTGGCGTTTTTTTTCTTTGTTATATATTATATTTAATTAAAATTAAAATAAGAATTAGATTATTGATAAAATATGAAGCTACTTTATTGAGATCCATTTTATTGAATAATAATTATTTTAAACTACCTGTGCCCGCGACTTCGTCCGCGTGGAATTTAACAAAATAGTTATTGTTCAGTTCGCAGTTATAAAATAATAATAAAAAATCTAAAACAAAAAGTAGCCTAAGTTACTCCTTATTACATCACCTATCTGCCAGCGAAATTCCCGTCAAAAACGATCCAGCCTTTTCAGAGATTAGCCGGAACAGACAGATAGACAGACAGACAGACAGACAAATTATAAAAAAAATGTTATTTTGGTATATGTACCATGTATACATACATACATATGAATTTAGTTAAAAGCGGTTATTTTAATATTACAAACAGACATTTCAATTTTATTTATTTGTATAGATTTAATATGTACCTAATTTGTTTTATTTTATATAGCCTTTATTATATTCTTCTAATAAATAACCCTGAAATCCTTTACTTATTTCATTTATTTACGAAAGTATTATTTATCACTACTTTAAAAAATCGGCCAAGTGCGAGTCGGACTCGCGCACGAAGGGTTCCGTACCATTGACTAGGTACATTGATTTTAATATCGGGCAAAAAGCGGCTAAAAAAATCACTTTTGTTGTATGAGAGCAAAAATAGGCAAAAATGACGTATTTTGGATGGGATTTATTTTATTAACGCCTTTAGCGCGTTTTTACTTGACTATTTTTGAAGCGAAAATTCTTTAGAATCATTGTGATTTCAAACCGGATGCAACGGAAAAACGCCAGGGCAGGGCGCGCCGTGCTACTAACACGAAAAAGGATGACACATTGTAGCGTTACGCTCATTGTAGCGTTACGCTAATTGTAGCGTTACGAAATTTGTAGCGTTACGCTGTTTGTAGAGTTACGCTATTTGTAGAGTTACGCTCATTGTAGCGTTACGCTAATTGTAGCGTTACGAAATTTGTAGCGTTACGCTGTTTGTAGTGTTACGCTATTTGTAGTGTTACGCTCATTGTAGCATTACGCTATTTGTAGCGTTACGCTAATTGTAGCGTTACGCGCATTGTAGCGTTACGCTAATTGTAGCGTTACGCGCATTGTAGCGTTACGCTCATAGTAGCGTTACACTCATTGTAGCGTTGTGCTCATTCTAGCGTTACACTCATTGTAGCGTTACGCTATTTGTAGCGGTACGCTATTTGTAGCGTTACGCTATTTGTAGCGTTACGCTAATTGTAGCGTTACGCTCATTGTAGCATTACGCTATTTGTAGCGTTACGCTTATTGTAGCGTTACGCTTATTGTAGCGTTACGCTCATTGTAGCGGAAGTTTCACTTCTATCGTGTGTGAATCGCACACACACCTTTTTTTGTTTTATTACGTTGTATTACTTGTCGATGTAATTGAAGTTGGTTTTTTTTCGTTTACGAGCCAAACACAATTTTTACGTTTAGAATTCGTCAAAAAATCGTAAAATGAGTAAAAATACTTTAAAAACAAGCTGTCCGCCGGGCTCCCACTCCTCTTGGAGGAGGAGAGAGTGTCACTTGTATCAAATCGCAGCCCTCACCCTCTCCACTCTACTTCATAATCTCAACCGTCTCATACCACACAATTATATGTATATGACTCACATCTCATAAGGAAAAACTAACAAAGTGAAACAAATAGTATCAAAAAGTGACTGAAGTGGGTATTGGTATATTTATAAATAGTTATTATTTACTAAAAACACAAACCAATAAAATATATTTTCGTAGGTACCTACGTATCACAAAGAAATATAAATTGTAATAAAATAAAAAATATAAATAAATAAAAAATTGTAAAGTATCAAAGTAGTTCAATCCACTACTATTCTTACACCTAACCGTGCGTACTGCGTCGCTTGTGTGTGTGACTCGTGTAAATGGTCGATTCTATACCTATTAATTTTGTGAATACGTCCTTAAATAAACATGATTGATGCTCGGTGACTTCACTTTTCGTGATTCACATCGCTCATCACAAATGCCCCTTAAATACGAATCAGTATATTTTGTAACTAGCTTCTGCGCGCGACTTCATCCGCGTGAAATAGGAACAATTCTGTCATACATGATTTGTGCGAAACTTTAACCGTCTACGCAGCGGAAGCTCTCAAAATGAAAAAAACGCCGATTTTGAATCATTCTTCATAGGTGGCTACGCTTGGTCTTGGTCTTAGCGTGATGATATATAGCCTATAGCCTTCCCCGATAAATGGGCTATTTAACACTAAAAGAAATTTTCAAATCGGACCAGTAGATCCTGAGAGTAGCGCATTTAAACAAACAAACACACTCTTCAGCATTACAATATTAGTATAGATATGCGACTATAACAGAGTTAGAACAATCAGGTTAGCAGCGTCTTCAATGAAAATGAAAGTGGTTGAAAGTTTTGGCAGTGCGCTTGCAATGCTGCGTTTTTAGACAGTCAGAGGCCAAGGTAGCCATTTACCATCAGGTAGACCTTACGCATGTTGTACAATTGGTATAAAACTAATGGGCCCCGTAAACGATCAAACTTGTTTGATCAAACTTCATGTTTTCATATAACAAACATATCACAAAAGCCTGCAGCCCCGCACACGATCAAATAATTTGA
Organism: Melitaea athalia; assembly: GCA_905220545.2. Classification (NCBI taxonomy): domain Eukaryota; kingdom Metazoa; phylum Arthropoda; class Insecta; order Lepidoptera; family Nymphalidae; genus Melitaea; species Melitaea athalia. The sequence continues at coordinate 1,303,500 of HG992201.1, forward strand.
CAAACACGTTTGTCAAACAGAAATTTAATAATTATGAAGTTTGATCAAATATTTGATCGTCTACGGGGCCCTTAAGGTATAAAAGATTATATTTATTTAAAGTATGTCTCTTTTCACAGTACTTATTGCCCTGACTTAACCAGCTGGACTGGTTAGTTGGTTTATCGCATACGTAAAAAAACCAGCCAAGTGCGAGTCGCACTTGCGCACCGAGGGTTCAGTACAAACAAAATTATTAAAAATATTCTTATTATATGATGTAGGTAAGTAGGTAACTAAAAATTTATGCTTTTCGCAATTTTTCCTTTATCCGTGTTATAAGACGCTGTTTTGTACCAAATTTCAAGATTCTGAGTTCACTGGAAGTACCCTGTAGGTTTTGATTCCCTTGTGAGCGTCGAAAATTTGCAGCATTAACGGCTGTATCTTTGGATTGCGTTGGCTTAGAAGTTTCATTTTTTCACAGCTCCAAAGGGCAGTAGACTTGAGTATTTGATATGAATTTCAGCTTGATACCTCCCCTCCACGCGTTCTTGAGAAAAAGGGTTATGAACAGACGTACAACAAAGTGATCCTATAAGGGTTCCGTTTTTTCCATTTGAGGTACGGAACCATAAAAAGGAAAAAAAATGCAAAGTAGACACTGAACAGTTTCGAAACAATTAAACACCCTCTCAAATCATTAGGTACGACAATAGTACCCCGAGGGGCCTCCTAAGTCTCGACACAATCTCCATTCGTCATGATAATCGGCCGTCAAACAGTATTGAGTACTTGGTAGACGTTCTACAATCACGACTCGAGCTATGTCTCGTAATCTTGCGTGAAATCGAATTTGATCACGTCATCACAATTAATTCTCATCACTGATTCGTGTTAGTGGTGTAACAGATTAAGCCCATATCGTTGATTTTAATTCGTAAATTATTATTATTATAAAGAAAAGCGATCCTCAATTTATATGCTTCAGCCTGTAATATCCCATTGCTGGACATAAAGCTCTTTTTCCCGTGTAGGAGAATGATCAAAGCTTAATCCACCACGCTGATCCTCAATTTAACTGAGTGTTAATTCTTGATTTGATGACAATTGGGTTAGAAATTCCACCGTCACTTGATCTCTAGATTTAAGTAAATATTTTTATTTGATATTAATTAACCTTAATCACCAAACCGTGGTGGTGACAAAGACTTAATTACTAAAACGATATAACTCCAAATGGCCTGATCTCTCTACCGTCTGTATGAATCACACGAAGATATAATTTAAACAAATGTTCATATTTCAAGCAATTGGTAATCGTGTTAAAAATAACTACTGAATAAACGATCTCTATTTATGTTAAGAGAGAATTAATTCAATCCACTACTTAGCCTACTACGCAATTAGACGACATTCTTAGATCTTAAGAACACTATAAATTATACTAGACTTAAGCTGATAGATACATTCGATGATAAAGATGTGTGCACTTAGTGAGGTTGTATTTCATGCAAGATATTACCAATTTTGCCTTAAAACACAGTTTATACTTTTGGAAGTGACGTGGGGCGCGGTCAGTACTTGGATGGGTGACCGCCTGGGAACACCGCGTGACGTTGGCTTTTTTCTTTAATTTTTTTTTTTCAATTAGTTGCCAAAGAAGTTTCATTTCTGACATGTGTACTTTGTACGCACGGTTTTCTTCTTTTTTTTTTAAAAAAGAGTAACTGCGGAGTTTCTTGCCGGTTCTTTTCCGCAGAATCTACATTCCGAATCGGTGGTAGCTTTTAAAAATATTAATCACTTTTAAAATTTTAATTCGTAAAATGACGATTCGAAAGTGCTTTTGAAGCCTGTTTAAATTAAGCTTTTTTTGATTTTGATTGAGAAATTTTAAAATCCAATATAATTAAAAAAATATTGAATATTGTTTAGAGACAACACATAGACACAAATAAAACGTAATACTCATAAACAAATGTATGTTTTACCTATTTAATGCGATAAGATAATGTCGGCTCAAACTAATGACACACATAATTATATACATAACAAAATAATGTTTAGAAACAAACTAGGTATCTTTACATCGTAAAATAGCACACTTCCGCTATAGTTTTCTTTTGATACGAATTAACGTCTATAATTGTAAACCGACGCTATGATAATTTATATCATTATCTCAAATGGGTACAATTTTGATTAAGATTCAATAAAGAAATATTATACTTACAAAAAAAAAACATAAAATTGATGTAATTTGAGGAAAACCTCGTTTTAAAATATGAAATTGTTAAAAACTATCAAGACTATATTATACGTATGCGCGATAAGGCGGTTCTTATCGCTAATCTTTACCATCATTACGGAATTAGAAACGTTGTCATATTATTATTTTATTATCTCAAATATACCTAATATATGTTTATAAATTTACCTACTACTACTACCACAAAATCTAACTCTACCTACTAAAAATATTGTATCTATATTTTTCTGTATACATATATAAAATATAATTATCTTGTTTTGATTCAATGACTGATTCACCATCGCCGAGTCCAAACTATTGAAGTTAGAAGCTTGAAGTTTGGCAAGTTAGACCACTTTCTTGGATAGAGAATAGAATTTCACTGAGAAAGGATTAGGTATTGGAAATTTTACTTTGAAGGGAAAATAGACGTTTCACGTCATTTTTTATGTAGAGACATGAAACTTTGTTCTTGATCAAGACTACTTTTTAAAAGTTTTTGTAAATATAATTATTTGTGCGCGAGCAAAAGTCGCGAGAAAATGCTAGTACTTTATATATTTAAAGTTAAAAATTAGATAACGACGTACTTGAGATTAGTTAAGTACTGAATTGAAGGGCTGAGAGGGAAACTTTCCAACACTGTAGCCGCTCTCAATCTCGAGAGCTACCCGCCTTCAGATAGGTCGAGAATCTTTCAAGCTATTATTAGAATCGGATTTAGTTATATCTTTATATTCTTCTGACATGGATAATTCTTTTATCTGAACGACTGTCCAGAATTAGATTTTTTTTTGAAGTGAAACTTCTTTAGGCGCATGAGGGTAAATTTTGGGAGAACGTGTGACGCGGCAACGTCGGGCGCGGTCAGTACCTACTTGGATGAGTGCCCGCCTGGGAACACCGCATGACGTTTGTTTTTTTTTTTTAATAATTTTTTTTTATTAGTTTTTTTTTAAATTAGTTTGCCAAAGAAGTTTCACTTCTGACATGTGTACTTTGTACGCACGCAATTTTTTTTTTTCGTTATTGTTGGAAAAGCTTTTGTACCTTCAAAATAAGGTTGCAACGTATACGCTAAGCTAATACGCTATAATATAAAACTTTATTCATATATTTTATACGTGAAGAGCATAGTTTTATAGTGCTTTAAATATGTTTAATCTAGCTGTTGTGACTCAACCGGGAAGAGTGAATTAATGCAGTGAAATATGTTTTGCTTAAACAAAATATTAATCTTGGTTTAATATAATCTAAAACTGTTATTTACGATATCGTAAATTTTGTAACGTGTAATTGCTTCAGAATTTATACATCAAACAATTTTATTTAACTTTATCAAATAATTAATTTAATAAAGGTCAAGAAATAATATATTATTACATATAAAGATAATATTTATTTAAACGTACTTTAAAACTAATAATTACATGATTTTGCGTTAGACAGGCAATTTTATCTTGGAAGATTATAGGCAGATATGGGCTTTATGAATTACTAAGCTGCTGCCCGCGACGTCGTCTGCGTGCGTTAACTGCTCGTTCCCCGTAGGTGATAGCGTGATAATATGTAGCCTATGTTCTGACCCGACTTCTTAATAATATTCGTGCCAAATTTGAAGTAAATCCATGCAGTACTTTTTGAGTTTATCCCGGACATACATTGACTTTCCTATCATTTTATTATATGTATATAGATTGTATCGTAAAAGACTCATTACGATTTCCAAACGTATGTAGGTGTTGACAAGAACGCTGACAAAATTGAACAAATAAAATTAAATTTCAACACTAAATATAATCTAAAATTTATTTCACGACACACAGAACACATAAGTATTTCAAATGAGAGTCATTACGTCTTTGGAGTTTTAAAAAAGGTAGGCGTGTGTAACTGCGGTAAAATTTATTACTGTAGACAATGTTACGTTTGAAAACAAAAATATATATATACTATAAGATTTATGTTACAGTGGATAAAACATGAATTGACTAAGATGGTCGTGGGTCCTAATCTTTTCTGTACTATAATTAGTTTTTTGGGCTTAATAGCGTGCTTAAATGGACTCTTCGTGCACTATTTATTAAATTACTTGGTATGTTTTTTTTTTGTAATTAGGTATTTGATTTCACTGCTCGTTCCCCGTAGGTGATAGCGTGATAATATGTAGCCTATGTTCTGACCGGACTTCTTAATAATATTCGTGCTAAGTTTGAAGTAAATCCATGCAGTACTTTTTGAGTTTATCCCGGACAAACATTGACTTTCCTATCATTTTATTATATATGTATATACTATATAGATAAAGATGAGTTGTAAGCGCGAGTGGCAATTAAAGTTACACACCTCCTCGTTTATAAAAGAAGGGAACTACATAAATACAGTAATGAAAATTTTATAAGATCTTTGCCTAACCAGTTAACACGCTGGTCATTGATCCTGCTTTCCACTCCAGAGCTGTCGATTCAGCTACTCTCCCGATTCCACATCTCCAGTTCAATTCAGGTCAGGTTTAACGTTCGATCGTCGAACGTTATTAACATTTGCCATATTAACGTATATTATGACGTCGGCGTTGGTATGAGTGCTTCCCGACCCCCAGGCCCAAACTCAGGCTTCACAGCTACTGGGAACCATTGAGTTTGAAACCTTTATTTATTACTTTCTATATGTTACAGTACACTACATTTCACGTGGGATGGTGGGAAGCTGTAAAGCGTCTCGCAATAACTCATCCCAGCCATGCAGTAACTATAAATTACATCTCAACTGACAATTATCGAAATTGAACGTCTGCAGAAATGTAAAGTATGCCTGGGATAGCTATACTTATCTGAAAATAAAAATTCCACGCGAACAAATTCATAGGCTTAGCTTATTTACTAGATTTAATCGCCTTTAAAAAATTGGTGTAGGTTCTCAGTGCAACTGTATTTTCGTATTGTGTGTTAATTTATAGCTTTTCACTAGTCGTAACGATTTTTATGATTATTTTTTTAATCGAAAGCGGGTGGGTGCTTGTTATATGGTTTCATTCAAATTTGATTGATATCTGACAAGTAGCTTTTGAGTTATATTTAATAATTCATAATCAAATCGAAATTATATAATACTAGCTTGTGCGCGCGACTTCGTCCCCGTGGAATAGGACCAGCCGATTTTGAAACATTCTTCATTAGTGCTACGCCCCTATTGGTCTTAGCGTGATGATATATAGCCATAATAGCCTTCCTCGATAAATGGGCTATCTAACACTGAAAGAATTTTTCAAATCGGTCCAGTAGATCCTGAGATTAGCGCGTTCAAACAAACAAACAAACAAACAATCAAACAAACAAACTCTTCAGCTTTATTATATTAGTATAGATTCAAGTGAATTTGTAATTAAGTGTTCCTGGCCATAGGCGTTCTCCTACATGGAGAAAGAGGCCTATTGACCAGCAGTGGGATGTTAAAGGCTAAAGGCGTATGCATGCGTTACAATAACTTATGAATCATTTTGTAATAAGGTATCTTTTATGATTATGTGATTTTCGTAATGTAGATTCTGCAGCGTAGAACCAAAGAGAAACTTAACAGTTACTCATTTAATTATAAATATATTTATTTATCTATATAATATATTTTATATATAAATCAATTGCTGTTCGTTAGTCTCGCTAAAACTCGAGAATGGCTTGACCGATTTAGCTAATTTTGATCTTGAAATGTTTGTGGAAGTTCAGGGAAAGTTTAAACGGTGAGAAACATAAATAATATGTAACGGAAAATACTAAAAACGACGATTTCATTTTCCAATACAAAATGTCCCTAGCGGGGAAATTTAATGTCTTTTGTCAAAAACGTGGTCAATTGGTTGTCAAATATTTATAGGTGCGTTCAGAAATTGTTTTGTGTATATTTTTCACAAATATCCATATATAGGTGATACGAAGTTCACCGGGCCATCTAGTATGTAATAAATAAGATTACGAGGTCAATATTATGCATTAAAACTGAGCACAGAGCGAAGCTGATTCAACGCACGTAGACCAAGAACGCGTTGTTGCGGAAGTAAGGCTACGTGCTTTCACAGTAGCCGCTTGTTCTCGACAACGTTCGATTCGAATCGTTGAATCTTTTATTTATAATTTAATAGCTATTAAAGATCTTTCTCCAATCCCTACTTCTTTAAAAAAACATTTAAATGATTCCTCTTAACGTGTACTTGTTAATAACACTTAGTAGGTAATAGTGGCTTAGGTATACTTAATTACAGTATAAATATTCTGAATTACATAGCACAAGTAACCAAATTTAAATTTTAAACATTTTTAATATCATATCAAAAATACCTACTGACCGTTCCGGCGGGAATCGAACCCGGGCGCGGACCTCCGACTAACTAACCGTGTCGGCGCTATTAGCAAATTAGGCGATTATTTATTAGAACGATTTACTCGTCCGGTCGAAATCTATACTAATATATAAAGCTGAAGAGTTTGTTTGTTTGATTGTTTGTTTGTTTGTTTGTTTGAACGCGCTAATCTCAGGATCTACTGGACCGATTTGAAAAATTATTTCAGTGTTAGATAGCCCATTTATCGAGGAAGGCTATAGGCTATGTATCATCACGCTAAGACCAATAGGAGCGGAGTCCACGACGACGAAGTCGCGCGCAGAAGCTAGTCTTTAATATGATGAATTTTCATTCGATCTTAAGGGATCGTGGAGCCGTCCATATATATAATTTCCTCATGTGTGGGTATTACACAAAAAATAATACAAACAAAACTTAAATTTTATTTAAAAAGAACATCCTCTCTTTAATAAATTAGCGGAAAATATTTTGGAACTGATATTTCTACGTACGTACTAACAACATGGAAAAGTTTTCAACTAGTCTACTGATAGTGTAAACAGGACGGGTTGGTTAGTGTCTTCGAACGTGCGATTTCGGGTCCTACCGGTCCGACTTTAAATACTTTTGTTGTTAGATTATTTATCGACGAATGTTGTAGACTGTACAATAGGCTACCGACCGAAACGAAACAAAACCTGCCTTAACATTTAGGTAATAAGCTGACAACATATTTAATTACTTTAAAGTTAAACTTTATTGATAAATTACAGTCTGCAGCGAACTAACTACGCCCAATACTTGTCCTCCCCTAAATCCGGAACTGTGGGTAATTGTGTAAAGGGCTTTGTATGGCGTAATCTTGTGCTCTATTAGCACTTTATTAGAGTCATAGTAATTGTCGTGTAATGTTTTGTTCTTATTTCGATGGAATTTTTCTTTTTGATTTTGGATTTTCCATATCAAGGTCTTAAAATGCATATAAAATATTACAACGTTGAGTCGTGAACGAAAGCTAGTTCAGTATAAACATACGTAAATTTATGCGATGCTTCTTAAATGAACCTGTTTAGAATTTTATGTTATGTATTAGCATAGGATCTATTTACGTTCAATCGAATTGCATAATTTAGACGGGCCTGGATTACGTCTAAGAATGTTCTAGAAATATTGTTCAATAGGCTAACATGTTTACACTCGCTTTTACTTTTATTATTAACTAGCGACTTGCCCTCTCTTGCCCAATGTTCCTCTAGGTACTATATTATGCATGTATTATATATACATATTATAAACCTTGCTCTGGAATCACTCTATTTACTAAAGAAAACCGCATCAAAATACGTTGCTTAGTTTTAAAGATCTAAGCATACAGACAGCGGGTAGCGACTTTGTTTTATACTACCTATGTAATGATGTTTTTCTATTTCAAGTCAAGTGCCCTCTTGCGTCTTACGAAACACAACAAACAAAAATCAAACAATAGCACCTACGCTTTTGTTAAATCTTCAAATGTCTCATGTCCTCGGACCCCAGTGGAAAGTAAATCCTGTGTTGGAGGTCCAGAAACACACACAGCACGCACAAAAACGCCTACACAACGACAAACAACTACTGTGTGACTGACTGCACAGGAACATAAACATTTATCGTGAGCGGAGCAAGGCATGCGACATCTGCGTTATGCCGTAGCCCATTGTTACTTCTAAATAATTTTGGTTTGAAATCATCAAAGACAAATATTTTAGTGTACACTTAATAATGTATTATATACTTTAGTGCACACAAAAAAAGAATATACAGAAAATTATATATGTTAATTGATGGCAAAGGACTCATCCCTAAAAGAGATCTTTTCCGGTTAACCAGTGGCCATGAGAGAGTGTCATATAGCGGGGGAGACAGTGCAAGAAATAACAACGTAAAGAAAATAGAATAATGTTTGTGTTATGTAATATATATTTATATAGAATGTACAGATCTAGCGACGTTAGCCGCTGAATCAATGGCCCGTAGCGGCACCGCGGCGCTTAATCCGTCAGTGTCTCCGTTTGATGGATCGTTCCATTCGTTATATTAACTGTACACCGGGCTCCGCTTGTAGCTCAGCGTCCATACAGATAGATAGATATATACCAAAACTAGGCAATTACCACATCTAGGTATACAAATAAAAGTCAATTGCAGATATGTTGTGTACGCACATATTCTCCGAACGACGGCAAAATTGGATCATTCTCTCTTTGTCCGTTGTCGTAAGGACAAATCACTACATAGTATAAAACAAAGTCGCTTTCTCTGTCCCTATGTCCCTATGTCCCTATGTATGCTTAGATCTTTAAAACTACGCAACGGATTTTGATGCAGTTTTTTTTAATAGCTAGAGTGATTCTTGAGAAAGGTTTGTGTATATAATTTAGTATACTTTTATGTAAATTAGCAGAATTACGGCGATAAATGTTGAAGAAGTCGTAAAAAATCGCGCCAACTGGGAGCTTTCCACGCAAACGCCGCGTAAACTAGCAAAGATACAGTTTAGTAATGTACTAGCGAATTCAAAATCTATAAAAATTCTACAAAAAAGTCCGCGAGAGCATATCTCTATCTCTTACGGTTGACTTACAATAACCACGTTTATGTTCAAATTTTTAATTAAAAACATTACGTTATTTTCATAGCTATTTTCTTTAGTTCAGTATTAATCCTTATCCATATAAATATGTTAGTTAGCTTAGACATTTAATGCAGATTAAAATTGCCTTTCACACTATATCAATCAGATGAATATTTTTTGAGATATCGTCGTTAGAAGCAATTAGCAGCGAAACATTTAAAGTTCCTAAAGCGCCTACTATGCTATGCCTACTGCGCGGCGTGAGTCAATCCCCTCTGCCCCGCATGACGCATCTTTTATTGTTGAAAGTATTTAGTATCATCATTGCACCCGTGCGAAGCCGGGGCGGGTCGCTAGTATTATATAAAAGAAAATCGACAGGTCAGCTCATACCTATAAATATAAAAATTTCGTGTCACAATGTATGTAAACGATAAACTCCCGAAACTACGGAACCAATTTGTATCAAATTTTGTAAGAATCTGTAATTTGGTCCAACTTGGAAGATAGGGTAGTTTTTATCTCAATTGGACCTGATAGGTGGCGCTGCTACCGGTATTATGCAATCTTTGGTAGCTGTTTTCCGGGCAGGACAACGTCTGCCGGGTCCGCTAGAATTTTTTTTTTTTTTATGTAACTAGGTTAGCAAACAAGCGTACGGCTCACCTGATGGTAAGACCGTAGCCTATAGACGCCTGCAACACCAGAAGCATCGCAAGCGCGTTGCCGACCCTATCCCCAAACCCCCCCAGGAGAGAATTATAAGTTTTTACTTTCCGATTCAACTCGCGTTACGTTAGTTTTGCTTCTTACTATAATTTTACACCTGACTTTGCCTACTAATGATAGACTTGACACAATTCGTTTGGATCTTACGTAATATCTCATACCAATATTATGAAAAAGATAGATTGTACTTTTTCTTTGTTGATTCCCTTTGCTATGAAAACATATAGCAAAACATGAGAAATGTCTACGCAAACGTAGTCGCAGAAAACAGATAGTGTGTAATAAATTATAAACCCGTAAAGCTTTAACAACTATACATAAAAGTAAATACATACTACGCAGTCGTAATGTTCTCGACTGTTTGCACGCAGTCCCCGCTGCACCAATATTTGCACACGCGGTCTACGCATTAACCGCTTTACTGGAGCCGACTGTCACTGTGCTGTAACGCATATGTACTTATCTTATATATAAAATTCTCGTGTCACAATGATAGTTACAATACTCCTCCGAAACGGCTGGAACGATTTTTATGAAATTTTGGGTACATATCGGGTAGGTGACCAGAGCTCCTGGGGGGGGATTGGGGATAGGGTCGGCAACGCGCTTGCGACGCTTCTGGTGTTGCAGGCGTCTATAGGCTACGGTAGTCACTTACCATGGTGAGCCGTACGCTTGTTTGTCGACTTAGTAACATAAAAAAAAAAAAAAAGGTCTGAGAATCGGCCCACTTCTTTTTTCATACCCCTAATTTATAAAGGGGTTAATAACATATATGGCAAAACAAAGTTTGCGGGGTCAGCTAGTTATTATATGTATAATTTATATATATTATATATAATATAGTTACCCATTAGCGCAGTTGAGAGCTACCGTATTTGTAGGTCCAGCCGGGCTAGCATGCGCACCACGACAAAAGTTTGTCTACCCCTTTTCTCGTATTATCTCTCTAAGTCTACAGTAGCTAGCATGCGTGCACATGATACTCTTCTCGTCACGACAATTGAAGAGATAACAAGAAATTTTAGTTATCTCTACGGGAGCTAACATGACATCGTAATTTTCAAAGACTACGATAAACGAAATATATTAAAATTATAAAAATTATTATAATATCTTTTGTATACCATGGCGTTTCCGTTCCGTTTTGTCTTCGGAAGAGAATTATGTCTCTCGTATTGCGCATGTTAGGGTAATCGAGAAAATACTCGATGTAGACATTATCTATCTCTCTCGTCAAGAGAATATTTCGTTGTGCGCATGCTAGCCCTGCAGACTTGTTCTCCATGAGGTTCAATTTCCGCTCCATGTATTTTCATTATCATACAATGTTATAAGTAGTGCTGTTATATGCAAATAAGTAAATAGTAGATAGTGGAAACTTTACTGACTTCAAGTATTGTTATTAGTTATAGTAACTATAATAATATAACATAAAATTGTATGTTTCCCAAATAACAATACAATATACCGTGTAAATATTTGAAGAAAATATTCTTTAAGAAGACTTTTTATTGAAAAAAGTACTTAAATGAATATTTTAATATTTATGAGAAAAAAAATGTAATAAATATATTCATTCCATCGGTAATATTAAAAACATCGTGAACATGAGAGCGAAACGTTTACGTCGGAGGGATCTTCAAGAGACTTATCGAAAATGTAATCATGTGCACGAACGATATAATTAATTTGATATTCGACGTTACGGGACTTATTGAATTTTAATACATTATTACTTAGGTATAATGTTACGATATAAATATAATACGATTTATTAACTTTGATATATTTAATAATTTTATATTACACTAGCTTCTGCGCGCGACTTCGTCGGCGTGGACTCCGCTCCTATTGGTCTTAGCGTGATGATACATAGCCTATAGCCTTCCTCGATAAATGGGCTATCTAACAGTGAAAGAATTTTTCAAATCGGCCCAGTAGTTCCAGAGATTACCGCGTTCAAACAAACAAACAAACAAACAAACAAACAACCAAACAAACAAACTCTTCAGCTTTATATATTAGTATAGATTACAGTTAATATTTCTTCGACAGGGTTTGTCTGTAAATCACTATCGGGCATAAGTTAAATTTGATATTGTTTTTAATTTGTAGGTTCTTACAAAACAAAATATATAAGAAAAATGCGCAGAAAATTAAAAAAAAAAACAATATGACTATTATTTAAACTTCGCACGTTTCACTGATTCACAAGACAAGAAAACGTCTGTCGAAGCAGATCTATACAAATAAATAAAATTGGAGTGTCTGTTTGTAATAATAAAAAAACCTTTTTTACTTAATGCATATGGATGGATGTATACACGGTACATAATAATATACCAAAATAGCATTTTTTACAATTTTTTCTGTCCGTCTCGTCCGTCGGTCTGTTTGTTCCGGCTAATCTCTGAAACGGCTTGACCGATTTTGAAGGGACTTTCGCTGGCCGATAGCTGATGTGACAAGGAGTAACTTAGGCTACTTTAATTTTAAAAATTTATTTATTTTATAACTCTGCGAACTGATAAATAACTTTTTTGTTAAATTACACGCGCGCTGACGAAGTCGCGGACACAGCCAGTCGGGAATAAATATATTTTAACAGGTCATACAAATGCGTCAGTTTAATTGAAAATTACCACACGTTTTCATTTTGCTGTTACAACAAAGAGTGTGGGGTGTAAGCTGCGGGTTCAGTGCACCTGCCTTCAAAACACCTGGCTCTATGGCTATCCAAGCTCGCGATGGACCCCCGCAGTTAACTATTAAATGTACATTTATAATGGTCTTTTTACGATCATTAAATATGTTCTAAATACATTTTAGTAATGCTTTTTTTTTGTACAACTAGGTAGGCAAACAAGCGTACAGCTCATCTGATGATAAGCAGTTTTGTAGCTTATAAACGCCTGCAACACCAGAAGTATCGCAAGCGCATTGTCGACCCTACCCTCATCCCCCAGGAGTTCTGGTCTCCTTTCTCACCACAGGAACACAACACTGCTTGAAATCAGTATTATTTAGCTGTGATCTTCTGTAAAGTCGATGTACTGCCCCAGTCGGTCTGGTAAAGATTTTGAGCAGGATGTATCATGCTGTGCCTTACCTCGCTAATTAACCCTATACTTGGCAAGAAATTTTTTATTAAAATTTTATAATTTTTTGAATTGATTATAGTTCTAGGTACATAGAGGACAGCTGAAAAAATAATAAAAAAAATTTACACTATTTAGTTTTATTATTATTAATAGTATCTTATAAGATACATTGCCAAGTATACGTGCAAATATCAATAAAAAATTAAGTATCCACACGGATACACTGTCAAGATAACAATATTCTTTAAACATTTAAAACTTTACAAAATAATGAGATCACATTAAAATATGTAACATTTTTCAACATATTATTTATTCAATCGATGCTAAAAAGTTATCAAAGCACATAAATTTACATGCGGGTTGGCGAATGGATTGTTTTTAATATATTGCTTACGACTTTCTGCTCTACCAGAGCCTTTATGAGGCACCATCATCTCACGATTCAGCCTGTAATATCCCACTGTTGGGCATAGGCCTCTTCCCCATGTAGAAGGATCGGAGCTTAATCCACCACGCTGCTCCAATGCGGGTTAGCAGACATATTCCCTACTATGAGTAACGATCGCTATCAGGTGTACATGATAACAACCGGGACTGACGGGTTAACGTGCTCTCCGAGGCACGGTGGGGGGACCCACAAGGACTGCACAAAACCCAGATCACGGCAAACATCTGTATGGCCAATACAAATGTTTGTCATGTGTGGGGATCGAACCCGCAACCACAATCGCAACAGCCACAAACCAGTGCTGTAACCGTTGCGCCTACGCGGCGTCAGAAGTACTCAATAGTCGTTAATCCTATATTCAAGTCTCAATAAAACCATCTTTGATTTCAGCTACACCAGCGAACCTTTTTTTGCCCATTTGGGTTCAAGTTTCTTGATAGTTTTTGCGCCTTTCTCTTCGTTATCTACTACAACTCTAGATTTAGACCGAGTAGCAGTTCCACGGTACGTTCAGTGGCAAAGGCACGTGTTCAGAGCTTCTCGGTGCACTGGATCGTAGTGATATACTAGATAATTGCTAAATGGTGATGGTACCTATTGATAGTTTCCCAAAGCGGTGGGTCACGGGGACGGCTCAGGTGGTGCTGTTATTAGGAATTTGGTTGCAAAATGGATGGATATCCTGTGATTAATGACGAAGACTGGAAAGTTTGTATGTTGAGGCTAGAACCACATTCAAATCTTCATCTTCGTCTTTATCTGAGTCAAGAATCTTTAGTTTTTCAAACAAGGACGGCAATTATGGCGGTGTAGAGCTGCTGTTTGATACGTTAATTCGAAGCGTGGAAGGCTGGTGAAATTGTAACTCATCAGATGATGAGTCAGTGTCGTTTTAGAAGAGGTACCTACACCCATAAAAACACATTTTCATCAAATCAGCTGCAGATATCAGGCTTTAAATTTCACTACATATTTGGCAGTGTATCCACACAGATACATAACAAATAAAGCGTAATTTGTAGCCAGACTAGCAATGTGCATCAGGAGATACTATCACAAAAATGTGTTCTTTTAATGTTCTTCTTACAGTGTTATACCATAAAAAAGCACTTTTACATAAAGTAAAATCTTTAATCTACAAGATAAGCAACTTTTTTGATCCGATTACGACTAAATAATATTAAATATCTAATTTTCTTACCATGCGTGCAGTAGACGCGTACACCCTGTCTGCCATTTTGCAATTTACTGACAATTTGTGGCTACCAGAAACAGTATAGTATTTTTACACTACTAAAGCACAAAAATACCCACTATTTTAGTTGTTTAGTTTTAAATAATGTGACTTCCGACGGGTGTAATATTTTTTTTGGTTTAACGTATCCGCCAGGATACAATGTCAACTATAGGGTTAAAAAATTAATTAGTTTGGAAGTAATTTTGACGCTCGATATTTTTTTATTTGTTAATTTCCATGAATGTCTCGAGTTTGTTTTTCATGATCACATCTTCTATCTCTTCGCATATGAATTGACGTTAAAATTTAATATGTAGACGATGTTATCGAAATGCAAATTACATGATAAGAAATATATTTATGAAATAAAATATAGCTTTTAACTGATATATAAAGATATGTTTTAAAAAAATATTTAAAATTCGTTTTATCTCTCAAATTAATTCGAAAATAATACTTAATTTAAAAAATTTAGTCTTATAATGATAACATTAACAATTTTTTGGCAAAAGTTTATGCAAATACAACATTTTTGAGTGAGCAATAAGTAATGTACTTATTTGAAATTCAAGACGATATTTGTATAAATCTACAGAATAATTTTAAACTTTACATACAGACAAATCGTGGTGCCGCACGTACACGTAGACGTAGTCTAGCAATGGTTCGAATAGCCCTGTTCTAGTCTAGACCGCAGTTGAATACTAACCAAGACCCGATTACGAGCTACACACATTTAACACGGAGACAAGATGACCCAATGTATAATGCATGTTGATTCCATAATCAAAATATCATCGCCGTCTTATGAATTTTTCAAACTCCTTTTAAATTTATTATTGATCTCTCGCAAAATGTTAAGTAAAATATTGTAATAGCTACTTTTAAAGTTAGCGGGCCTTGATTTAAATAAAAACATTATTGTACAGTTACAAAAAGGCCAGGTCAAGAGTACCCTAAACCGAAGAGCATGTATGAAGGGAATAATGAAAGTGGACGAAGCGAAACAAGTATGTAAGGGTCGTAGCAAGTGGAAAGATGTGGTCTCTGCCTACCCCTACGGGAAAGAGGCGTGATTATATGTATACAGTATGTATGTATAAAAATTCTCAGAAGATAGATAGGTCAATATTTTTTTTCCTGGTTAACAAAGAAGCTTACGGCCTAACCAACTGTAAGCGGATGATGTAAGACCCTCTCTAGGAACTCTGGCCAACTTCCTACAGCAACACAACCTTATCTGAGAGTAGCATTATTTATATGTGATCTTGTGTAAATTTGAGGTACTTCTTACTAGTATACCTATATTGCCACAAACACAAATATTACTTTCAGGTGGGTAGTAACATGATCTTCTACAGCGTGTAACATACCTCAATGAATAGCCTAAGTAACCGAAAAGAATTTTCAAAAAAAAAACTAGATCCTAAGATTGCCGCGACCAAACATTTATTACAGATTTTTATGATTGATTGTGATTTAATCAGAGTTGATGCTGTTAGTAATTATCGATAAATCATCTATTCAGCTATTTTAAAATTAAAATTGACGGATAGTAGAACAAAACGTAATTGAATTTTTTTTCTCGAACCTTTCCCAATGTAATCGTATTGTTT
This sequence comes from Melitaea athalia, assembly GCA_905220545.2. Taxonomy (NCBI): domain Eukaryota; kingdom Metazoa; phylum Arthropoda; class Insecta; order Lepidoptera; family Nymphalidae; genus Melitaea; species Melitaea athalia. Next base: position 1,319,823 of record HG992201.1, read on the forward strand.
CATTCGCCAGAAACAAAAGGTTCATTGTAGTATTCAATTTGAGCGTCATGTCGAACCTAGAATTCTAGGTTCGACCTTCTGATATATTGAAAACTTTCGTTTATTTAATTTTGCTTTCAACTCTTAATAATATTGTCTTGCTAATATTATAAATAGCGTAACTTTGTAAGGATAATGATATTGATAATTGTTTGACAACTTTTACGATAAATTTAAAAAAAAATAGTGTGTGCTTAGTCCGCACGGCAGAAGTGAAAACTTCATTAGGCGCGTCCACACAGAGCGAGCAGCCTCGCGAGGCATTTGCCGCGCGAAGCAGCTCGGTTAGTGTGGACGCACCTCGGCCGAGGCAAGCGCGCGCGCTGCCGCGGGCGAGCGTCTGAGCGCCCGAGCCATTCAGTGTCGGTTTTTTGTTTTGCTCAAAGGTGCCTCGGTCGTTTGCAGCGCGCAGTCCGGACGCTCGCGTATATTGTTTCGTGCCTTGCTCGAGTATAAGCCATTATGGCTCGGGCTTGCCGCGCGCAGCAGCCTCGCGATGATACTGAGGCTGCCGCGCTCGTTTGGGGATAGTTTCCTCGCGAGGCATTTGCCGCGCGAGGCTGCTCGCTCTGTGTGGACGCGCCTATTGGCAATCGCAATCAAGCAATAACGCAATAAGTCCTGAGTTCACCCGATCGAGCCTTTAACCGTTCAGCAGCGAAGAGCAGCTGACAGTATCTTTCTCGCTCGGGTACACTCGGCGGTCCCGAGTTCACCCGATCGAGCCTTTCACCTCAGAGCGTGACGGATCAGCCTAACTGACTACCTACGAAAAAACGTTTGTGCGATGCGCCAAAAGAAGTTTTCACTTCAAAAAAAAATTTTTTTTTTTTAATAATTATTTTGAATGACGCAGATAACAACCTATTGTATTACAAGCCTTATAAAATGCAGGTAACGTAATTCAATCGCCTGCACCTTTATCATTTATATACTCGGTTACAAAAAAAAAAGAAGACAAAGTCTTATGTCATAATAGCTTGATGTTTTAATTATACATCTTAATACAATTACTTAATGTTTACTTTATACATTCAAAACACGGACGGTCCGCAGTTGAAGTATTACGAGCTAGTAGTGTGTCAATGACACGGAGTGAAAAACTCTTAGGGCCTATGCAAACCGCGTTTTTTAAACGCGATACAGACGCGATGCAAACGCGTGTGTGACGCGATACAAACGCGATGCAAACGCGCGTAATGCGCGATACAAACGCGCCGTCGACGCGCGTTTGAATCGATACAAACGCCAACAAACTGCTCTGTAGGATAAAAACGCGCCGTCGACGCGCGTGATACGCGATACAGACGCGATGCAAACGCGCGTATGTCGCGATACAAACGCGCTGTCGACGCGCGTTTTAGAAACGCGCGTCGACGGCGCGTTTAAAAAACGTGGTTTGCATAGGCCCTTAATGTTATTATAATGTTGTTTAATTGTTTTCGTTTCAACGTTCATCGTGTTTTTTTTACATTTTTTACTATAAAAGTGGAAAACAAGCGTACGTTTATACGGAGCTCTCTCTTTATACTCAATATTAATTAATTTTTTTATTGTGCTCAAAATGGTTTACTTATCTAGGAGTCCAATGCATTTTCATCGTCGGGCATCTAAAAACGCAATAAAACGCGATAAAATCCGGAAAAGTTGTTTCATTATAATCATTCTTATGTAACTTATAAAACTTACGGGAACATGGCTTACTACAGGAAACTAACTTTGAGGTAGATAAAACAAAGTTTTAATCTTAAGCTTCGTAAACTTTCAAGACTTTAAACTTTTACTACTTTAAAATTTTCTTCGAACTAAACGGTTATTCATATAACTAGACATACCAGTACCTATTTACTTAAAAATTTAACGTAATTCTTCGTGAAACAGCATTTAGCGGTGTCGAATTGACACAAATTATTTCGGAAATTATATAACATACACTATTTTAAACAAAATAAAAATAGTCATGCACAGAGTAATTTAAATGGGACTATGCCGGGCGTTGGAGGTCAGGACTGCCTGGCTTGGAGGGGGGACGCTCCTGGACATGTGTCCCCATTCTGCAGACGGTAGACTGGTCCGGTTGAGCGTCGGGGGATCCTCGGCTGGCTTGAGATTCCACGCGTCGTCGGGAGGGGTGGTCTTGTGGGTGCCGCTCCTCTGGGTGCCGGGGACCGGATGTTTACATTCAGGCCAACCGCCGGGGCGGGGTGGAGACTGCTAACGCGACCCCATCTCGCCCCACTCAGGCGGAGGTCTGCTCACACGTGGATGGTTTTTGGTCAGTATGAGTCTGACATAACCCTCTGGTGCCCCGCGCAGGAGGGTATCCATGATGGATTTTCCCCACGTAAAAAAAGGGCACAGCAGGAAATTTCCTGTTCAAAATATGGAGCAGCCCGACTGGCGTAGTACCTCGACCTTACAGAAGATCACAGCTAAATAACACTGTTTTCAAGCAGTGTTGTGTTCTTGTTGCTTGGTGAGTAAGCTGACCAAAGCTCCTGGGAGAAAATGAGGGTATCAGGTGAGCCGTACGCTTGTTTGCCGATCTAGTTATGCTACGGTGAATACGTACTGGAGGAAATGAAGCGATTGATACCAGTCACAAAGCTAATATTACCAATTATGTATTAAATACAGTTTATTTATTTTTTAATAGTAACTGCGGATATCCTTGCCGGTTCTTCTCTGCGGAATCTACATTCCGAATCGGTGGTAGATTCAATTTTAACAATAATTAAAATTTTAATTTAAAAGATGAAGATTCGACGGTGCTTTTGAAGCCTATTTGAATAGAGCTATTTTGATTTTGTTATACCGTGTACACGCCATCTCCAATGTAAAACAAATATCGGAAATCTCAAAATGATTATTATCATTATGTGTCCCGTTTAAATGAAAGTATTAATGAGACTTCAAAACTAAAAATATACATATACAAAAATAGAAGCTGAGAAAGAAAGATGGAGTTGGATTTATCGGTAGACTAGCGACCCGCCCCGGCTTCGCACGGTTGCAAAAACTATCAGTGTTCCTCTACTATATTATGCATGTATTATAAATATAAACCTTCCTCTGGAATCACTCTATTTACTAAAGAAAACCGCATCAAAATCCGTTGCGTAGTTTTGAAGATCTAAGCATATATAGGGACAGACAGACAGCGGGAAGCGACTTTGTTTTATACTATGTAGTGAAGAACGATTCCTTCCAGACAACCTTTGGGTATAAGACAGCATAGTAAAGCCTACCTACTAGGTTACCTACCGTCTAGGTTAAATTAGTACGTAGAATAGAAGAAAGACGATGAAGTTACCACCAATTTTTTTCGTTTTTAAATTCAAGTACACATAATCTCACTCACACGTCACTCGCAGTCACTTAATTACTTTTTTTTAGTACCTAGTATCAGTCTTTCAGCTGTCATCGTTACGCCAGTTTAACTCAGATAAGATAATTATGAATAAAACAAACGTAACAGAAAAATTGCTTGTGCAATGGCAAGTATTTATATAACTCATTTATAAAATTATAACACAGTAGACTTAGTTCTTCTTATTAGTGACAATTCAGGAATGAAATTTTTCATATTATAAAACCAGACGAGATCTGGCGAGAGATGAAATTAAAAATCGGCCAAGTGCGAGTCGGACTCGCGCACGAAGGGTTCCGTACCATTGACTATGTATACAACAGTAGGTCATACAAATTTAAAAAAAATCGCGTTTTTGTATGGGCCCCTTAAATATTTATTTTATTTTGTTTTTAGTATTTGTTGTTATAGCGGCAACAGAAATAGATAATTTATGAAAATTTCAACTGTCTAGCTATCGCCGTTTTTGATACAGCCTGGTGAGAGACAGACGGACGGACAGTGAAGTCTTAGTAATAGGGTCCCGTTTTTACCCTTTGGGTACGGAACCCTAAAAACCAGTCTCGATGAAGTCGACAACGAAACCAAAAACAAGTATTTCGAGAAAGGGCATAATAATATATTGAAGAAAGGGTATTTTTTACTGGAAACGAATGTAAAAAAAAAATATTTTTTAGATTAAGAATGTAATAATGTAAAACCCTTTTATAAAAACTTGTTCCAGGAGTGGAGACCGCGTCTTGGCAAACGCAGTGTGGGACGTCCTCCGGCCCGCTGGACCGACGATCTACGTAGGATTGCCGGTGTATGCTGGATGAGGATTGCGGAAAATCGGAATGTCTGGCGCGAACTTGGGGAGGCCTATTTCCAGTAGTGGACTGCAATAGGCTGAACTGACCGACTTGTTATAATAATGTGGAAAAAAGTAAATCATTTGTATTTTAGTGTAAACATCACATTTTTAACGCCACGATTATTTTTTGCTCGTAAGCGAAAACAAGCCAACTTCAATTTACATTTCAAGTTACACAACTTAGTAAAGATAGTTGAATAAATAGACAATTAAATACGCATTATTAGGGACAACTCAAAAGGTACTAGTCAGATCTCGATCAAATTTAAACAAAGCCACATGACAAGAGACAGCTTTCAAATAAAGAATCATCAAATCATATTAAAAAAAACAATAATAAATATTATTAAAAAAAAAAAACGCTTTTATAAATAAGAAACCAAACTAAAATGGAATAATCTTATCAAATTACCGTATTGTCATCGGTCCTCGACTAAGGTCCTCGATAAGTCTACTAAGTTTAAATGAAATCTGAACGTTAGAAGTGGGTCCAAATGAAGTCCAAAGGAGTCTGTTACAGTAAAACATACAAACATACAGGTGAAGCTAATAAAAGGCGTGTAAAAAATACAATCGAATTGAGAACCTCTTTGAAGTCGGTTAAAAACCCTAACAAGTATCATTCGACGATGTTGGCAAAACATTCAATATTCCAAGAAGCTCAATCACATATAAAGTGGCTAATGGATTGGACTTGAGTTTATCAACACTTCGTGATCGAATATGACAATAGCACCCTATCTACTACTACTAGAGACTAAGATACCGTTCAAAACTATTTATAGAGCATTTTCTAAACCCTTTTAAGATGATTTTATTTAGACAAAACTTTTTCAAACACTTTTGACACTCCCAATATTTTGGAGCAGGATTGTCAGTTTATTTAGACTGAAAATAAACTGACTTATTACATTTTTTCGACTTATTTAATGGTATTATAGGTTATTATAGCCTAGCCCCCTAGTATAGCCCCCTCTCTTCCCGTGGGTGTCGTAAGAGGCGACTAAGGGATAACACAGTTCCACTACCACCTTGGAACTTAAAAAGCCGACGGATGGCGGGATAACCATCCATACTGGCTTTGAAATACACAGGCCAAAGACGGGCAGCAGCGTCTTCGGTGCGACAAAGCCAGCCCTGCGGTCACCAACCCGCCTGCCCAGCGTGGTGACTATGGGCAAAACACATGAGTTCGCGTCATAATGTCGGCGCGTGAACTTGTGGAGGTCTATGTCCAACAGTGGACTGTGATAGGCTGTAGTGGTGGTGGTGGTGGGATAGCCTATAGGTTTCCTTTATGAGAAAAAATTGGCGCAATTAAAGCAATATAACTAAATAAATTTTAGATTCTGAATAAAATGTACATTTTGACAAATCCTAAACTGGTGTCAAAGTATACATTGCTTTTGTAGTTACTATACACAATTAAACTTAGTAAAAAAAAATTTAAACTGCTATGATAATTATTTTCACACAAGACAGGTATAGTATACTCGACAAGTATTACATTATACATACACTACAAAAACAACATAATAAAAATATTACATACATAAAGAGTCATATGTCTTTCCTACTATAATAAATCTAGCAAAATTGCACATTGTATAGTAAATCCTGACAACAAAGTTTAAACTTTAAACCATCAATAAATCTTTATTTATATTATTGAGAGGAAAAACTTGTTTACTTGGAATATTTTACCACATATAAAAACTCCTTTGGTATTTGGTTTTTTCTTCTCTCTCTCTCTCTTGTAATGGAATTTTTTCTGACGTACAATAAAGATTTACCTAATAATTTATTGTTAAACTCCTAGTGGTGTAATAGCCATAACACAGATAAAATTAGTATTAAGTAATAGAGAAATTTTAGTAGTAAAGTGATAGACGTAGTAACAATGTAAAACTGTTGGGAGCATTTAGAAAACAACAAGCTTTTTCATTCCTGTATTACTTACATATCCCACTACAAGTCTAAATTTACACTCTAATTATTGTTCATGCAAACCATTAAATTTTTTCCTAGTTTTACTGGCAAAGTTTCCTACTGTTGTTATCTATACATATAATAAAATGGTAGAAAAGTCAAAACTGTACATTGAATATTTTTTTAAAAGAATACTTGGGGTGTGATCTACATTCGATACCGAAGCCAAAAATATAGTTTTTAGAATTTTTGTCTGTTTGTCTGTTTGTCTGTATGTATGTCCGGGATAAACTCAAAAAGTACTGCATGGATTTACTTCAAATTTGGCACGAATATTGTTAAGAACTCGGGTCAGAACATAGGCTATATATTATCACGCTATCACCTACGGGGAAAGAGCAGTGAACCTTTATTTCTTCAAATGTATGTCCGGGATAAACTCAAAAAGTACTGCATGGATTTACTTCAAATTTGGCACGAATATTATTAAGAAGTCGGGTCAGAACATAGGCTACATATTATCACGCTATCACCTACGGGGAACGAGCAGTGAACGCACGCAGACGACGTCGCGGGCAGCAGCTAGTTATATATATATCTATCATAATTCCTATAAAACAATTTCTTTTCAATGCAACTTAAAATTACTATTCGAATATTATTAACTCTTCAAATTAATATGATTTATTTACAGGGCAATATAATACTGTGTATCATAACAACAATAGATATGTAAGCAGCATAACTTGACTATTACAGTGCGTATATATTCAAAAAACAATGAGTCTTAAATATGTACATTAAATGACAATTTAAATATACATTGATGTGTTTATATATTCTAATCAATGGATTTTATGAATAACTAGCTGTAGTGCCCTGCGTGTGTTGCTACACTTTGTTTTTCTGTCATACCAACTCGGAAACCTTTGTGGGCTCACATGATCAATTGCATAGTTTACGATTCTATAAATGACATACAGACAAACATTCATTTTTATATAATACTAGTGGACCCGGCAGACGTTGTCATGCCTGGAAAACAGATACCAAATTTGATTACTTACATACTGATAGCAGCGCCACCTACCGGGTCCAATTGAGATAAAAACTACACTGTCTCCCAAGTTGGACCAAATTACAGATGCTTACAAAATTTGATACAAATTGGTTCAGAGTAGTTTTGGAGTTACATACCGATAGCAGCGCCACCTACCGGGTCCAATTGAGATAAAAAGTATCCTATGTCCGTTTCCTGGTTCTAAGCTACCTCCCTACCAATTTCCAGCCAAATCGGTTCAGCCTTTCTTGAGTTATAAATAGTGTAACTAACACAATTTCACGACTTTCTTTTATATATATAGATAGATATAATTCATTCCTTTAATATCAATATTCATCTATGTACAGGTTAATAAATCTATGTATGTATAAGAATTAAATCAAAATCAAAATAACTATTCAAAAGCACTTTCGAAACGTCATTTTACAAATTAAAATTTTAAAGTCATTATTATTTTTTTTAAAGTAAAGCTACCACTGATTTGGAATGTAGATTCTGCAGAGAAGACTCAACAAGAAACTACGCAGTTACTCTTTTGAAAATAATACATAAACTTTGTTTTAGTACATAATTATTAATATCTTGCATGAAATACAGCTTCACTAAGTCCACACATCTTTATCATTTATGTAATCCTGCAGCGAATAATACACTTATGCTCACACGAAGGAGTATAAGCTATAAAAAATGCTATTATTCACAAAGTCACCTGTATTATGATAAAAGTTAGCAAAACTACAGGCAAATAAGTAAGAATGCTTAAAAATTGTAAGTGAGTTAATATTCTTATTATTGTTATTTTTTATTTTAAGAGAGTAGATCTTTTTTTGACGTTTGTTGTGTGTATAAATCAATTTATGGAGAAATAAATGTTTTCATTATATTCCAATAACTTTTTTTATTATTTATATACAAAAACAGACATTAATTTGCCTATGAACAGATAACTGGATATATGGTAACAGTGTTACTGATTCATTTTAGTTTTATATCTTATTTCTCTACAATCAACACAAAATATAAATTAAAAGTTTTCATGGGCATTATCACCATATTAGGACCACATCATAAAGAATCTTACTATATTAAAAATGTTGGTACGAGCAGACCAATGTTTGTCACACTTTAATCACTCTATTTCACGAAAACTACTCAACTGTTTGCAATAAAACTTTAAATATACATAGCGGGAAATCCAGAATAATAGATAAGCTACTTTTTATCCAGATATTTCCAAGGGTTCGGAAACGAAACAAATGAAATCACAAGGCGCAGTTAGTTTTGTATATAAATAAATATTATGCTAAAACTTTATATACCTACCTATTTACATTAAACTTGAGCAGTACTTATCAGTTATCTATAATTATCATAATCATTGGGTACATAGAGTTTATTTCCCTTTATATACATAAGAAAATGTAAATATTTGTGACAATATGACACATATAATCTGTTTTTCTCGTGCTATATAAACTGATATTCATGATCAATACATCATTAAATGTATAGCTTTATATTAGGGTTTTTTCTGTTTTAATATGAATTGTGTATTAGAAATATTACCTACTTATTATTTTTTGATAGAATATCATCATCTCTATTAATATTGAAAAACTGAAGAGTTTGTATGTTCGCTTGAACGCACTAATCTCAGGAACTACTGGTCCGATTTGACAAATTCTTTTCAGTGTTAGATAGCCCATTTATCGAGGAAGGCTATGGGCTATATATCATCACACTAAGACCAATAGGAGCGGAGTCCACGCTGACAAAGTCGCGGTCAGAAGCTAGTATTATGATAAAGTTTTTTTTATTTTTTGATATGAATATATATTCCTATCTAAAGATTCGTAAAAATATAATTTGATAATGTTTCTATTTTTAGACAACGAAATTGATATTCAATCTATAGAAGCTACACTAGTATTCTCGAGGTAAATGTGTGGTATAATATTTCCATTTTTAAATGAATAGTAAGATATTAAATTTTCTCTATCTCGGATACGATATTAGGCACTCAAATAACATTGAAGCGATAACGTCGAAATCCCAATTAATTTATATAAATATCAAAATGGAAAATACTGTTTGTCATTAAAGTTTTTAACTACAATAAAAACGACAATAAGATCGTGGAGTTTTAGTTCGACAAGGTTTATAACAAAGGAACTCTTGTCTCCGAAGAATTATAGATGCTACAATGTTCGTGGCTGGGGGATGAAAGAAAAAGTACACTGCTGGCGACATGTGAACTCAACAGCTGTGAGACACGCACGACCGGCTAGCCGGCGCCAGTTAAGCCACGCCACGACTGATTACCTGATATAGTCAATTAGGTTACGAACTTATCAAATTTGTAAGCTCTGACTTACAACATAACAATTAAAAAATAAATACTCACATGAAAATATCACCGGTATCATCCAATAACAGGCATAACTATAGTCGTACAACGACTCACACAGCTTAATTTACGATCACAATTCACCACTGAACATTTTATCTTACTTCCAACGAAATATTGCACATACGAATTTATTATCATCGATAACTCATAACAAATACCACGAAAACACATACACTAAATAATGTAATATTCGTAGCGTTATTATCACAATTTAGACAGGATAACACCTAACAGGAGCATAATAACTTTTCTACTCGTCCTTGCGTTCACACAAATTGGCAGCCATCTTGCGTTCATGCGAATTCAGCGATGTTGCCATATTAAATGAAAAAATTCTTTTCCCCAAAACCACAATTCTTTTCTTTTCATTTCTAGATTCCTTAGATATGTAATATTTGAAATAATTAATTTCTTTCTCAGTTAATGAAATTTAGTATGTGTGTAGACAAAATAAGTTATTTTATTGTTGCACAAGACAATATATGTAACTTTTTTACTTCCACTAATCTCCTTAAATTAATCAAGTATTTAATAAAATGGTAACCTTAGGATAGAATAGACAACTGGCTTGAAACCACAGACTGCATGGTGAATATCCATAAAGTTGTCATTAAGGAGTAATGCGCTTGTTACACCTTCCTAACTTCAGAAGTTCTAAATTCAGAACTTCTAAACTTAGGAAGGTGTAATCGCATCAGTTAGTTAGTGTTCTGAATTCAGAAGCAAGGATGGTTTCTGACAGTCAGTGTTGCCAACTTTGGGGATTTTCCGCTAAATTTAGGAATATAATAATAAATAAATAAAATAAAATAAATTAATAAAATAAATATCTTGCAAATAGCGGGAAAGTTTTAGGGAATACATTTTTTAGGGTATTTTTTGGGAATTTTTAATTCATTGGAACGTAATATATTATTTTTATTAAAAAAAGTATTAAAAAATAACAATTCCTAAATTATCAATTTTTAAAAGAACATGTTCAATAAACATACTAAGGCAAAGTATACAAAGTAATTTATTTTTTATTTTAAAACCCTTTGAAAAATAAAAAATAAAACTTCAACTTATTTTTAAATAATTACGATTTTAGGTTTAGGCTTTGTTTAGGCCTTTAGGGGGTTTTGTTTTTAATTTAGGGAATTTTGTTAAAAAATTTAGAGCAAATGTTTTTTCAAGAGTTGGCAACACTGGTGGCCGCATTGTTCTATATTTTATTAATCTCTTTTTAATAAAAACTCATAAAAACATTTTTCTAGATGTCATTCCGAATCGAATGAGCTATCGCACATATTTTTAGGAGCTTTATTTCTATTTAACATGTTTTTGAACTCGTTGACTAGACTACTACCTAATTGATAATTCGATAGATACGTCCGACTTCGTCGCTCTCTCGTAACTGACTGATTCACAGTGTGACCGTTTCAAATTTTATAATTCAGCTAACTGAATCTTTGAAATCGACTAAAAAATACTAAAAAGTAAATTGATAAATTCAATTATACCAAAATAATACTAAAATTTTTGATTAATATTTTAAAAATTGTTGCATGTCGCGTGACGGTCGGCCACGCGGTAAGATTGATAAAGCGATTTTTGTACCCTTAATGGAATATTATTACAAAAATTTTTAGTTAAATGTCTATAATGTGAAAAAATGTTTCACTTTTACTGTGGTTTTATAAAACCACACAGGTTTTTTTTTATATTTTAGGTTTTTTGACTTTTAAAAATATTACCAACCTTGCTTCAAAATTGCTCACAATTAACTGTTCCTACTGGTACTAGTACCACACATCAAATTTTGAACATTTTGGTCATACTTCATTTGACGGTATTCTTCATCAATTTATTGTTTTTGTGTATCGTGAACGTTTCAATTACATTTATTATCACTATATTTATCTTTGGTTAACCAAGATGAGAATCCCGGGTTTAGTTCTCATTCCACTCTATATTTATGTTCCTATTTGCGCTTCATAGTGAAAAAATCGCCATAAACCGACCGAAGTAATTGAAACACAAATAGGTACAAAATAATAAGGCAAAATCTTCGGCCAGAGAGCATATCTAGCAAATTTAACACTAATGAGGGGAAGCCCCTGAAATAAAACTGACAATTTGACAAACATTTATTAATTTCATTTACTCAGTGTCTAAAAGAGAAAGATTGCTACAAAGAACTCAGTGCGTGACAAAGACAGCGTAATTAAGAAACGATCTTGACTTATGTATTTTCCTTAATTTCAGTTTTGCCAGGTAAATATACCAAAAAAACACCATGAAAGTGGAAATTGTACCAATATTATACCGATATTTAGTAATATACTAAAAATATGCTATCTTCATTCATAAGAGCCTAAAATATACCAATTTAGTACTGAAAATACCAAAAACGGTCACACTGCTGATTCAGCAACTGAACTAAGGAAGGTGTGATCCACCAGAAGCGACAACTACCTAGCGTCCTAACTGGCTTTCTGAATTCAGTGACTACATTCAGGATGGTCTAATAAGCGCATTAGGAAGGTGAAAAGGGCCCCGTAGACGATCAAATATTTGATCAAACTTCATATTAAATTTCTGTTTGACAAACGTGTTTGTCAAATTATTTGATCGTGTGCGGGGCTGCGGGTTTTTTTTATATGTTTGTTATATGAAACATGAAGTTTGATCAAACATGTTTGACAAACAAGTTTGATCGTTTACGGGACCCATAATAAGCGCATTTTTAGTCAATGGTACGGAACCCTTAGTGCGCGAGTCCGACTAGTATATCCCGAAATAGTATACCCCGAAGTTGGTCGCATATAAATTTGAAAATAAAAATCCAACCCTGGGTAGGAAACAGGAATTGATTGAAATGATTGATTATTCACTCACAAGGTATGACCACGCATAATTTTTTTTTTTTTATTGGGAAGAATATACTCTAAAGTTAGTCCCATATAAATTCGAAAATAAAAATCCCACCCTAAGGGTAGGAAAACAGGGGATGATTGATTGTTCACTCACTGATTGTAAGTAGGGAATGCAAATCTCGCGAGATTGGGGCTCAAGCGAGATCTCGCGAGTTTAAGAATAACAATACTGCGAGATCTCGCCAATTTCGAGATCTCGCGAGATTGGCAGTTTTGTGTGTTTTTTAGGATTCCGTACTTCAAAAGGAAAAAACGGAACCCTTATAGGATCACTTTGTTGTCCGTCTGTCTGTCAAGACCTGTTCCTTGGAACTGTGAAAAAATCAAACTTCTAAGCCAACGCAATCAAATGATACAGCCGCTTATGTTGCAAATTTTCGACACTCACAAGGGAATTAAAACCTACAGGGTACTTACCGTGAACTCAGAATCTTGAAATTTGGTACGAAGCAATGTCTTATAGCACAAATAAAGGAAAATTGCGAAAAGCATCAATTTTTAGTTACGTCATCTAAAAAATATTTTTAATAAAGTTGGTACTCCTCTTTTTTTGGAAGTCGGTTAAAAATAATAAAAACTATAAGTATTATAAGATAAAAATTTATTTTCAAGAATTTTTTCAATAGACTTATTTATCAAACATTGTTTGACGTATCTGTCTATAATTTTTTTAAACAACTTCTAAGTAATAAACTTTGACGTACCTACGTATCTATTAAATAAAAAATGAAAGAAATAACCAGTCGTCTTTTCTAATATCAAACAAAAATCTTTTAGTAATAAAACAACTCTTTTATAACTAACAAAAGAACGAGAAGTCAAAAAAAAAATGAAACTTATTAACTAACTTGAGTTGACTATTAAACTGAGATATTATTATCAATTAAATAAAACTATGTCTACTCAGTAGATCCATTAGATTTTACAAATATAGCAATCAAATGAAAGATTTGTTCAGTTCAAATCACAAGCCATTATCGTTTCAGCCTGTAATATCCCACTGTTGGGCCTCTTGCCCATGTAGGAGAAGGATCGGAGCTTAATCCACCACGCTGCTCCAATGCGGCTTGGCGGATATATTCCTACTATGAGTAACGATCGCTATCAGGTGTACATGATAACAACCGGGACCGACGGCTTAACGTGCTCTCCGAGGCACGGTAGGGAGACCCACAAAGACTGCACAAACACCCAGACCACGGCAAATATCTGCATAGCTAATACAAATGTTGTCGTGTGCGGGGATCGAACCTACAACCGCGCGCTCAACAGCCATACACAAACAAGTGCTGTGACCGCTGCGCCAACGCGGCACAAGCCATTATTACGAATTATTCGCGAGATCTCGTCCTTTTTTTCGTCCGAGATTCAATCTCGCTAAAAAAGGCCGAGATCTCGCAAAAACGAGATCTCGCGAGAACGAGATTGCATTCCCTAATTGTAAGGTATGACCACGCATAACTTTTTATAAAATAATTCGATTAGGTATCATAATTCTTTTTTTATTGGAAAGAATATACCATGAAGTTGGTCCCATATAAATTTGAAAATAAAAATCTAACCCTAACGGTAGGTTAACGGGGATGATTGGTTGTTCACTCACTGATTGTAAGTTATGACCACACATAACTTGTCCGATTTCGATCATTCTTTTTTTATTGGAAAAAGTAAGTATACCCTGAAGTTGGTCCTATGTAAATTTGAAAATAAAAATCCAACATTAAGGGTAGGAAAACAGGACAAATAATGGTTAAAGAAGTATTAAGCTAGCCGCACACACGCAATATTATTGTCAATAATGTGAGTATTGTCAATAATATTGCGCGTGTTCGGGTCGTATTGTCATATTGATCAATATTATTGCAGATGCAGATTTCCGGAAATTTTGAATTTTATTGTCAATATCAGCGGGAGGGGGGGTATTGTCAATATTATTGTGTGTTTGCGAGTGGTACTGCAATATTTATATTTTAGTTTGGCAACTTTGGCAGGAGCAATTGATTTTAATTTTTAGGAAAATGGAAGACGAATAAAAATAAATATAAATAAAACAAAATAAACGAAAATAGTTTTTAAAATCATCTTTTTCAGTAAGCCTTAGTTCATTAATTGAAAGTGGCTCAATTTGCCTTTTTTGCATCCAGTCACCATCATTCTCACCCACCCATCGTTTCTTTTTAACCGACTTCAAAAAAGGAGAAGGTTACTCAATTCGACCATATGTATATGTTTTTTTTAATGTATGTTCGGGGGTAACTTCGTCGTTTATGAACCGATTTTGATAATTCTTTTTTTTGTTGGAAAGGGGATATCCCAACTTAGGTACAATGATAAGGAAACCAGGATCTGATGATGGGATCCCAGTGAAATCGAGGGAAACCCTCAAAAATCGTATTGACGACTAGGTAGTGCGTTTGTTAACTTATTTATTACTTGCCGATGCAATTGAAGTCGGTTTTTTTTCGTTTGCTAGCAAACACAATTATTACATTTCTTTTTATTCTGTAACAAATTTATTACAAAGCTTTTTTCTTTTTAAGCATTTCTCACAACACTTCCGCGTGAGTCGAGGATCTATACCGGATTGTACCTGTTTTTGTTAGTAAATATTGACAATAATATTGTGCAGTATTCGGGGCCTTATATTGATCAAAAATATTGTCAATTTTATTTTGCCAATAATATTGCGTGTGTGCGGCTAGCTTTATATGAAAGTTAATACCTTAAGGTAAGTAGATATTTTAAAGGTAATCAAAAATTAAGCATGTAGTAGGTAATTATAGGATTATTGAAACAAAAAAAATATGAAATAAAAACTTTTTAACAAAAAATTAAACCGCAGAAAAGCAAATTATTTAATTTGCGTACGTTTCGTCGTCGTAAAGAGAGATGGCGTTATTTTTGCTTCGAACCATCGTATATTCGTATATTAACATAATGTAATTATGTATTTTTTAACAAAAATCAATTAACAAAAATTTAATTAAAAATACTAGCGGCCACATTTTGATAGGCAGCCTGGTTGATATATATTCTCCTAATCTATACTAATATATAAAGCTGAAGAGTTTGTTTGTTTGGTTGTTTGTTTGTTTGTTTGAACGCGGTAATCTCTGGAACTACTGGGCCGATTTGAAAAATTCTTTCAGTGTTAGATAGCCCATTTATCGAGGAAGGCTATAGGCTATGTATCATCACGCGAAGACCAATAGGAGCGGAGTCCACGCCGACGAAGTCGCGCGCAGAAGCTAGTCATAAATAAACATAAAAAGTTGGTTTTTAGAAAAACCGAGTGCATGCACAAATTTGTGGCGGGATCTTAATCTATCTAGAGCACATTCGTTTTTTATTTTTTAGACTTCTATGTAAGTTTACGAAATTGTCGAGAAAAGAAACAACATATTTGGCAGTATTATTATAATTTTTATTTTTTTATTGCATTTCACAAATAACTTGCAGACCACAGGTCTTACGATTACTTTAACTTAGATATTTAAAAGTGACACTTATCATTAACTATCAATACAAATCGTGTAATACAAATGCAATTGTTTACTTACATAACAAAACATAATTATTTGGTAATGTTTACTCTATCTTTTTTTCTATTTTTAGTATTTTTTATGTTAAAATGAAGACGCTTGTGGCATAGATAGAATGTTAATGTTATCACAAGTACATTTTTAAGTTAGATAGATTGATAGCGCCTTCTAAAACGAAGGAAAGTTTACTTAGCTATGTAAGTATTAGGGTTTTTTGTTAATTTTAATTTTTTTGAGTCTTAAAATACAGTTATTCTTAAATGCTAACAAGTAAGTACCGACAACTGAATACGGCGGAATGTGATCTAACTTCTCAGTCGAGCAACATTCCGGAGACAAACTAAGTTAAAAAATGCACATTTAACACGTCAAAAGTTCTGACTAGACAATCACACACACACATTATACTTTTATTGTCCAAAAAGGCCACTTGTGCACAATTCTGTAAATCAACGATTCCTCGCGTCCTGTCACTGTCAAGTCACCTTCGCGCCAAAATGGCTAACACGTCAGAGAAAATTTTCGTTCGAAAATTTTGACGTTTTCGCTGCGTTCAAGTTCCGTTTCGTTAAAGCGAAATATCGCGTATGAACCGTCGATTATTTTATTATAACGCCAGGACTTTTCTCGTATTCCACCGGTAGGAATATGTGCATTAGTTTTTCTATTTCGCCGCGGCACAGGGGACAGCGTTCACATCTGAAAAAAAAGGATATTTTTATAACTTTTGGTCTCAAATCAATAATTTTGTAGCTTAGCCGTGCCAATGAAATGTGTTCTATTTATAAATGACTTAATTTTCTAAAATACATCTGGTATTTGCGATAATATTTCATAAGTATATCGATAAACGGGGATTATAGACTCCTATAAAATACACGTAATTTTACTATTTTGTACTCCTTCCTTCTTTGTCAAGCTAAGCCACATTTTCAGTAACCCCCTAAAAAATGTTACGTCATAAAATCTAGCCCCCCCCCCCCCTCCATTAACGATTTTGTGATTAAAATAGCATTTTTAAGGCATAAAAAAGCTATTCCTAGTCGTAGTAGTGTCGAGATACGACGCCCATATGATCGACCTATAAGCACAAGTGGTGAGACAATGTTTAATGTAGAACACACACCTTATACACAAAAAAAGTGTATAAGGCGAGTGTGAATAGAAGTGTTGGAAGGGGTAGACCTAGGCGGACGTTTCAAGACGTCTTGAAAAAAGGCCAGGTCAAGAGTACCCTAAACCGAAGAGCATGTATGAAAGGAATAATGAAAGTGGACGAAGCGAAACGAGTATGTAAGGATCGTAGCAAGTGGAAAGAAGTGGTCTCTGCCTACCCCTACGGGAAAGAGGCGTGATTATATGTATGTACAGACCTGGGGGCACAGTCGCCGCAGCAGACCACGTGTCGGCACGGCAGGAACAGCGAGTCGATGGGCGCGTCCATGCACACGCGGCACGCGAACACGTCGCCGCTGTGCGAGCGAGAGCGCGCGCGCGGCTGGGGACAACAAAAAACTCTTTAGTTACATTTCTTTACAAAGTTGGGATAGCTCGTTCAAGTCTATATACATAAAAATTTTGTTTTACGATGTATGTTAAGTTGTTAACGATAAACTCCGAAACTACTGAACCAATTTTTATGAAATTTTGTAAGCATCTGTAATTTGGTCCAACTTGGGAGATAGGGTAGTTTTTATATCAATTGGACCCGGTAGGTAGCCTTCTCCTTGTAAATGCTCATGTGAAAAAAAGGTTTTGTCCAGCAGTGGAGTGTTACACGGCAAATCAATCAATAATAAAAATAGAGGACAGTGGGGAGAGCTCACCTCATGTGAAGGAGTACAACAAGAGGGTACAGAGAGAGAGAGAGAGCTCACCTCATGTGAAGGAGTACAACAAGAGGGTACAGAGAGAGAGAGAGAGAGCTCACCTCATGTGAAGGAGTACAACAAGAGGGTACAGAGAGAGAGAGAGAGAGCTCACCTCATGTGAAGGAGTACAACAAGAGGGTACAGAGAGAGAGAGAGAGAGCTCACCTCATGTGAAGGAGTACAACAAGAGGGTACAGAGAGAGAGAGAGAGCTCACCTCATGTGAAGGAGTACAACAAGAGGGTACAGAGAGAGAGAGAGAGCTCACCTCATGTGAAGGAGTACAACAAGAGGGTACAGAGAGAGAGAGAGAGAGCTCACCTCATGTGAAGGAGTACAACAAGAGGGTACAGAGAGAGAGAGAGAGAGCTCACCTCATGTGAAGGAGTACAACAAGAGGGTACAGAGAGAGAGAGAGAGAGCTCACCTCATGTGAAGGAGTACAACAAGAGGGTACAGAGAGAGAGAGAGAGAGCTCACCTCATGTGAAGGAGTACAACAAGAGGGTACAGAGAGAGAGAGAGAGAGCTCACCTCATGTGAAGGAGTACAACAAGAGGGTACAGAGAGAGAGAGAGAGCTCACCTCATGTGAAGGAGTACAACAAGAGGGTACAGAGAGAGAGAGAGAGCTCACCTCATGTGAAGGAGTACAACAAGAGGGTACAGAGAGAGAGAGAGAGAGCTCACCTCATGTGAAGGAGTACAACAAGAGGGTACAGAGAGAGAGAGAGAGAGCTCACCTCATGTGAAGGAGTACAACAAGAGGGTACAGAGAGAGAGAGAGAGCTCACCTCATGTGAAGGAGTACAACAAGAGGGTACAGAGAGAGAGAGAGAGCTCACCTCATGTGAAGGAGTACAACAAGAGGGTACAGAGAGAGAGAGAGAGAGCTCACCTCATGTGAAGGAGTACAACAAGAGGGTACAGAGAGAGAGAGAGAGAGCTCACCTCATGTGAAGGAGTACAACAAGAGGGTACAGAGAGAGAGAGAGAGAGCTCACCTCATGTGAAGGAGTACAACAAGAGGGTACAGAGAGAGAGAGAGAGAGCTCACCTCATGTGAAGGAGTACAACAAGAGGGTACAGAGAGAGAGAGAGAGAGCTCACCTCATGTGAAGGAGTACAACAAGAGGGTACAGAGAGAGAGAGAGAGAGCTCACCTCATGTGAAGGAGTACAACAAGAGGGTACAGAGAGAGAGAGAGAGAGCTCACCTCATGTGAAGGAGTACAACAAGAGGGTACAGAGAGAGAGAGAGAGCTCACCTCGTTTGTGGGCGCGGCGCGTCGTGGTCGCGGCTCGTGCGCGGCGCGCGCATGCGCGTCTCTCCGCGCGCGGTCGTGCACCTCGCGGCACGTGCGCCGGATGTCGAACACGTAGCGGCGGCCCAGCGTCGACGAGTCGTTGAATATCGACGCTATCGTACCCTGCAACGAACAACACTATATGAAAAACTTGGAAGAAAAAAATAACTTCAATATTTTGAGCGAATTAAGGACTAACAATATTACATGAAAGAACTAGGTAGGTAGTTCTTTCATATACAAAACAAAAGAAAAAAAAGGTGCGTGTCAGCTCGACTGTCTAAATATGCACAAAAAAAAAACTTTTTAGTCTATGAAAAAGATTAATAGGTACCATATCAAATAGTATTTAAACGAATTAAATAACGCCATCCATCGATGGCATTTTAGAAAACGTCGTAACCGATACCGTCGTAAACGTCGTAAGCCATAGCCGTTAAACTGTTGTAAACGTCGTAGCAGATAGATGGCGTACAAAAAACTATTTTACTCCTCATATTTTTTTCATACTGGGGGCCTTATATGAAAATCGATTCTTAAGGAGTAAACTCCAAAAAAACTAAATATAAGTCACTAAAAACAAGACCCATAACAGCTGACCATTATACATGTACATACCAAAAAATAATGGAATAAAATAAAATTTAACCACATATAAGATTACCATCACGTGATTTGATTTAAACGTTGTTTGCCATTCGTCACTAAATATCGAAAATTAAAACGTACTGAGCAGTACATTTAATACTATCGACTGAACTTTTTAAAGGTGTGACTACTGTATTTACATAACATATTTATGTACATATACTTTAAAATACGTCTATATAGCTAAAAATTAACAAACAATACTTAATTAAATCTTTACAAAGTGTATAATAAATGCTTATAACTGTAATAAATAATGTATTTAAATGTATTTTCGAAATGTATGCGGACACCGGCCATTTTTATTATTGATGACGTCATTATACCCTTTAACCTAACCATAAATTTTATAACGCATAATTTTTAATTTCGCATCAACTTTAAAGTTTAATTTAAACAATGTGATAAATGTATTATATTCTTTTTTTATACGTACTTTAATAAAATATAAAACTTCCGAAATCATTAGCTAATTAATTTTTATAATAGGCTTAATTTGAAGAGCTATTAAAGTAATTAGAATAATTACAGTCTTCTAACATATTTTTAAACGTTTTTTTTTGTCGTCTTTAATCCTATCCTAATTTAATTAATTTTTACATTTATTATATTTGTTATTTTTCATGTTATTAAAGATTTTTTTTATAATGTCAGTGAATAAGATTCTCAATTGGCCAATTTTTTACAAGATAATCCCTAATGCTGACATGTAACGATTTCATGTAAGGTACATACTTTGTTACAATAAATACCTTTTTAATATAAATGCTTATATATGATGTTATTATGCAAGTAATCCTATATCAAAACTTGTAATCGTTATTTATGTTATTATGTCAACTTTTCATATGATAATATTTTATGTAAACCGTGGATTAAAGTAACATTTGAATATTCCTATTATGTATATTACCGATTAGATCATTTATATAAATACATACACGTATGGATAATGTTTATTCCTTTCGTGTTTAGTCAACTAATTTACTTGTAAATTGTAATGTATTACATAAATGAACATGATTAAACGTTTAATCAGTCAGTCAGTCAGTTCAGTCAACTGCTGGACATAGGTCACCCCAAAGTCGCGCCAGACATCCTGTTTAATGGTGTTCTATAAGCAACCCACTGAGTGTGTGTGTTGCATATGTTAATATGACGTCATTACACATTAAAAATACATACGCCGCCATTTTGACAAAGCTGTGAAACTTAATCCGCCATTTTGATATTCAACAAAAAAATATGTTATTATAGAGTTTATATTAAAATAAATGATGCAAACCTTTAGATCTCTAATGAACTGCTCAGTGACATCCGTCCTGACTGTTTCACAGCAGTAGAAAGCGTGTTTTTCGGTTACAGCGCGGTAAAGCGCCGCGGCTTGTCCGGACGTCGCCATTTTGACGTGCATCGTTGCTTCGTGGCCTTCTCCCGTGACGTAGGCAAGCTGGAAGATACGTCGCTGGGGTTGCGCTCGGTGGATAGCGGTGTAGGGAATACTGAAAAAAAAATGTTGTTATTACTAACTATGATACTTAATAAATTCTCTATTGACTAATGATACTATGATATAAAATTCTCCTATATTGAGAGCCCTATGCCCAACAGTGGGATATTACAGGCTGAATTGTATGATAATACTAGATTATTGTTACATTTTATTTAATAATTTAGATATTTACCTAATTGATTGGCTTTAATCGTGCCAGTAGTAGCTATTTAATTATTTTTTTTATCATAAACAAAAATTATTGGTTCGTTATGTTTGTCTATGATTGTATATGTATATATTTATTTTTCCTTTATATTTATTGTCATGTATGTTATTTATTTTCACTGTCACTTCCAATAATAATCCAGAAAATCCAGAAAAATATGTTATTCTGGAAGTCTATTTGTCTACTATTTATTATAGATCTGCAAAGTATTCATTGTACAAAAATTGATCACATAAACACTTAATCTAGTTTTAAAACTAGGTATCAACCGATAACATACTAACATAGTATGCTAATCTGTTTATGATTAAAATTTCGACTGTGTCAACAGATTGAATAAACAATGTTATTTAAGTAAACGTACCGAAATATTTGCTAGCAGTCATTTTACATTGTTAAAAATGTATTTTAAATACGTTGAGACAAATGACTGAATTGTTATAATACAATTATATTACTCATATCTATTTATAGTTAGTTCTCTTTTAATTACACTAAGAATGTATAAAATTAAAAAACTTATATATTCTTTACACGGAAGGTGACAGAGTTACACCATTATATATTTTTTTTAAAATTGTTTCTTATTTATGTATTGTTTGTACCTATTAGTTATATTATGTTAGTGAAATTTTTAATTGACTCATAATTTAAGGACGATATCAAACAGTTTCAGCAAACAGCTTCAGGTTTCGCAAGCTCATAGCAATTACAGAAAAATAATGTAATGAAGTTCAGTTGAGGGAATAGATTTTTAAGTGAATCAAATCCCGCTGGATCGAAAAATTTTGATACGATTTTAAAAATGTTTATAATTTTTAAGTGAAGTCGCGAGCGACGTCTTGTATTGAAACAATTCGATACCTATTCATTTCGTAGTAACTATTAAATTGAACGCAACTTTGTCTATGAGGTTATAGGACTTATACTTATGTTAGGAACTAAATACATAATATTGTGATATTGATCATCTATACTAATATTATAAAGAGGTAAAGTATATATAACTTTGTTTGTATATACGGGGTAATCTTCGCAAATACTGATCCGATCATGAAAATTCTTTCGCTAACAGAAAGCTACACTATTCAGGAGTGACAAGATAAAAGGAAAAAGATAAAAATTATCAAAATTTTCGACCCAGCAGGATTTGAACCTGCGCCCTCTGACGTGCCGTGTCATTGAACAATTCAATCTAATCAAGCATTATTATTTGCCTTAGAAATTAATTGGTGATTTTAAAACATTTATGTTTATCTGATTTGCTGAAAATAGTGAGAGTGTATTGGAACATATCAAATTTCACCGTACCCTTCTTATGTGAAATGGATTATAACGCCCAACGAAGTGGGCACGGGGCGGCTAGTGTTACAATAAAAATATTGTTTTTTATGACTAAAAATACAACTGTATGAAGATACTGACGTTTTGACTTTATCTGTTTCTGGAAAAATTATTTGTATTTTTCTTTGTCTTTACACCGTTAGAGGTATTTTATAGCTGTACAGATTTATGATAAGGATTAAAAATGATAAAGTCAAATATGAAAGAATATTTAAAGTTATCTATTAGGAGCGGTTGTGATAACATTGTTTTTGACTGAGTGACATACCTATAGACTATAATATTTTAAAGTTAGAGCAACGAAACTGAGGTACAGCAGGAAATTTCCTGCTCAAAATATGGAGCAGCCCGACTGGGGTAGTACCTCGACCTTACAGAAGACCACAGCTAAATAATACTGCTTTCAAGCAGTATTGTGTTCCTGTTGGTGAGTAAGGTGACCAGAGCTTCTGGAGGGATTAGGGATAGCTCCTGGGGGGATTGGGGATAGGGTCGGCAACGCGCTTGCGATGCTTCTGGTGTTGCAGGCGTCTATAGGCTATGGTCTTACCATCAGGTGAGGTTTGCCAACCTAGTTACATAAAAAAAAAAAAACGAATCAAGTAAAATCGTGTAGACAGGTATAGGTACAATATCCACGCAGGGCAAGCCGCGAAAGGAAAGCTTGTAAAACAATATTTTGGCACCGCCACGTGGGATGCGTCGTTTAAGAAGTACAGTGAAAGTCACACTTTTAAAAATGTTGGTGCAAAACATACGTAGGTGTATTGCAATTTCGCTTTCGTAATAATTATTGCGAAATATAAATTCTGGCAATTTCATACATCCGAAAACTTGCTACTACTAGCACAGATTAGTAAATAGTACTACGCTACTAGGTCCGTCACTATCGTAGCTAGCAACACTGACGTCAATTAAAATCGGGTAAGATCGTAGATAAGATGGTATTAAGTCATTAAATTTGTCGTTTATCCTTATTGATTAGTTAAAAACAATTTTATCAAATTAATTACGGTAAATGATTTAAAAAATTATCTACAAAATAATTATAATTATTAATTATCTATTAAAAATAATAAATTATCATTTAAAACGGTAAAGTTCACTGTATGGGTCATGTGACATTTATCATTATTTGTATAATTTAACGACGAAAATATGTGAATGATATTACGTGGTCAGACATTTAATTCCTTGCACTTTAACGTATGGGTCATCTATCTGGTGGTGGTGGGTTTTAACTTTTAACAAAATAATTATCAATTTTTTTGTTCTGGCTTTTTTTAAACGGATATAATACTTTTTTTTTACAAATGCAGCCGTTTTTTTGTGTAGAAATTTAATTTAGGTGACTGGCCAGAATTCCTGTAATTTATTTTTATTTTAGTAGCTGTATGATGTGGTATTATCAATCATAAAAAAAACTTAAATTCAACTATAGCTCACCTTTGCTTTTCCACACCGATCTCTTGTTCACCGTTGCAGGCCGGCCTGTACACGACGATGCCGTGCGGTCCCACGCCCACACACGTGCTCAGTCTACACCCACAGCCGCCCCCACTCTGCCCACTGGCCAAACATCCTACAGTCGCCCCCCCGTCTATCTCCTGCTCATCCCTCGCCCTCGGCTGCTCTTCGGCCTGCTGTCTGTGGTACAACAGGTGACTGTACAGATTGTACGCGTTATTGCTCTGCGTCACTGGCTTGCAAAAGAACAACTCTTCCCCAAACGATTCCAACTTCGATATCTCCTTCAACAGCCTGTATTCAGCTTGCGACGCTTTCATTCCAGCGATTTCACAATGGTACTCGATGATTTTCTCCATGTGATCGTCTGGTTTCTCGCCCTGCGGACCGATTTTATGGCATTCAGCGTACACGGGCGAGGGGACATCGGGGTCGCAGTCTCCGGTTTCCGCTTGAGCGATATAGGCGATGATACGCCTTGCGACTTCTTGGTCCGCTACGACCAATCTCCCCTCGATAAGGTCTAGTTTCGCGTGGAGGTAGAACTGGTGTCGCGTTGGCTCGTTTATGAGGAGATGTGGGGGTACCCAGAATTTGACGCGGAGGTCGAGTCGCCTGCTCGGTATGCGATGTGGGTCCATATGGTTGCGGAGGTTCAGCCATCTTCCCGGTCCGGACCCGGAACAGACACGGAGGCCGAAGTAGTCAGCCTCTGCGCCTATTTCGAGTTTTTCGCACACCTGAAACACGAAAAGAAAACTTTAAGTAAAGATACATTATTGTCAATAGATTGATTATAGGAATAACACTTAGAAAAGTTCCTGTTTGTAAAAAAATAAATAACTCAGTGTTTAATTGTTATTTTACGTAATTTTATTAAATTGGTTACATAATCAACATGCTAAATTTTGCCAGCAGCTACTATTACAATAAATATATGTGTATATTGTATATAGTACCTCAGTCAATTTGTTTGATGTTTTAAACTTACGGTGAAATCTGAGGTTTTGACAGCTAAATTATAGAGATAAGTGGAACAAGGATAAATTATAGCTTATAATTACATGTGCTTTGATGGATATCCATCATGTTCTCGAAACATCTAATTTGTCTACATTTACTTAAGCTGCGGTCACACTGAGGTTAAGTTAAGGTCTTACGTATATTGCAACTAAAAATAGTTCCACAAAAATTTAAGATATAACATCAATAAACTACATAGTGCCATGATGAATTGTATGCATCGTATGCCTATTCATAGTCATAGACTGATGGTTTATGCATACACTATACCTTTCTATTAGAGGTCAGAAATTAAGTTGAGTGTAGACGCAGCTCAAGTGAAAGTGAAATAAATATACCTAATATGTTTTATAAAATATCGTCTTGTAACAATTTTTTTCTAATCATAAATCAAATATTTTGCTCAATAAAATACCTTATATAATTATTCTATCAATTACTGATCGAATATATAATAACTAGTACATAATTTAAAGACTAGTTGAACTGCCTTATTTTTTCGTGGTAATATCAATTTTTATGTATACTTTGTCCCATCAATATGAACACAAAGTAAGATCCAATTTGATGCAGTCATACGGAACTTATGCGCGAACACACATTTCAGGGATTCATTATTATCTATATATATAAAAGAGATTTCCACCCATTGACTCATCACGATATCTCTGGAACCATAAGGCGTAGAGACTTGTTTGGTAGGAATATTCCTTTCGCCGAGTAGTCAGCTAAGAACGGATTTTACGAAATTCCACCCACAAGAAAGGGTTGCGGGGGTTAATAACATATATGGCAAAACAACGTTTGCGGGGTCAGTTAGTATATACATAGATGGATATAGGTATCAGATTTTCATTCACATACAATGTATTGTACAATATGGCATGGCAGTCCTATCTCAATGTTTTGATACAATAATATGTAATACTAACACTGTAGTATCTCAAGTTGCAATCATTAAGAAAACATAGCACACATTAGGGTTGATACACATTATATTTTAACATTCCTACATAAGATTAGTATTTACTATTTAGTACTTTAATATGAAAATTTATTAATAATTATATGAAGCTTTATTTCAATAAATATTTTTAACAAATGGTATCAATTACAATAATTACTTATGCAAAGGGTTAAATTACAAAAAAAAAAAAAAAATTGTTCAGACTGTACAAGCTATATAGATTATTGGTATTAATTATTATAATTATAATTATTTATACATTTTTTAATAAGTATTCATATGATATATGTATTGTAAGTAGTCATAGTTTAGTTAATAGTAAAAATTAATTACGCGCAATGGAGTCTAGACATACGCTATCAACTTTTGGTCCTTCAAGCCGGATATTAATTTTTTATTATTATTTTATTTATAGTAATAGCCCCTGTAATTATTTTAAAGCTCATAAAGAGCTGTACAGTGATTTTCTTATAATCATAATTAAAAAAGCAATAGATAAAAAAACTTTTTGTTTACTACCGTAACCTGACACGTTAATATTCTACGATCGTTGTAACGTGATAGTTGTGTCAGTGTTATATTTTATTACCGTCTAATATTACATACACATGCTCACATATTCGATACAATGTTATCGCAGACACGCGTCATTTGTTTACAGTGATAAAAACATTATAAACTTTAATTTTATAACAGGGCGTTACTCTTGATTTTACGAGCGATGGACATTGATCGTTTGATCATGTTACTAGCGACCCGCCCCGGCTTCGCACGGTTGCAAAAACTATCAGTGTTTTCCTCTACTATATTATACATGTGTTATACATATAAACCTTTCTCTGGAATCACTCTATTTACTAAAGAAAACCGCATCAAAATCCGTTGCGTAGTTTCGAAGTTCTAAGCATATACTATAGGGACAGACAGACAGCGGGAAGCGATTCAAGCGATTTTGTTTTATACTATGTAGTGATTTGTTACTGCTTCGCTTCAAACTTGTTAGCTTGATTTTTTACGACCTACAATCTTCCTTAGTAAATGTTCTATTTTCATATTAAGAACAAACAAATTAATAGTTGGCTTAATTAGAATAGATACGAGTAAATTAATTTATAGCTGTCGTTTTACAAGCGTTAATTTAAATACTATATACTATGTCGCAGGACCGATGGCCACTGGAGCAGACGTGTCCTGGAGTGGAGACCGCGTATTGGCAAACGCAGCACGATCTACGTAAGATTGCTGGTCGTGGCTGGATGAGGGAAAACCATAAAACCGAGATGTTTGGCGCGAATTTGGGGAGGTCTATGTCCAGCAGTGGACTGCGATAGGCTGAAGGAAAAAGCCTTCCTAGGTAAATGGAATCTCTAAAACAAAAAGAATCTTTCAATTCGAGCCAGTAGATCCCAAAATTAGCGCGTTTATACAAAAACAAAAAAACATAAATCTTCAGCTTTATAGTATCTAGAATATAAAAAAGAACAATCCTTTGGAACTTAAACCTATTCAGTATTTACCTAAATGTTATCATTCAAATAATTACATGAGAAAAAACGACTATGTACTGCTATATATAAAGCAATAAGTCGTTATAATGGTTCAGAATCAACATTGTTATTTAACAAAGGTATATAAAAGACTGTGCGATAGAATAATTCAAACAATTCATCTCAAAAATATTTATAAAAGATTTAAAGTGAGTTTACACGTCGTATAGCACAGAAATACATTACAGACGCACTAAAACACAATATCTCAAATGTACATAAACAGGACGTGTTTGTATTTTAAACTCTAAGCTCGTTTACTTTGAGCTCAAATTAGCTTGAAACACGAACGTAGCACGCTACCAACTCGTGCGCACCGTAAAGATGTGATCATATTTACGTTAGGATTTTGCGACTGCTTGGCAAATATTTTTTTTTATCTTGTGTTTGTTACCTCAGTTACTATGTTTGAATTTCATTTTAAGGTGGTTGTATTAGAATGATTAACAATTAACGTGTAATTTTGTTTACATTCAACAATGCCTGATAGATGTCATGTCATTCGAATTACTCCTTCATGAAGAAAGACTCTTATGCCCAGCAATAGGACATTACAGGCCTTAATCGTGATCTTGAAATTAATGAATATCTATATATTAACGGACTTCTGCTTAAATAATTTCTACATATATCTGTTCATACATATATCTTTTACTATGTTCGTTTGGATTAATAGCTACTAATAGTGCCAAAGTAGCGCGTAGATTGGAGAGGCCAGGAAGGAGATTAATCGGTGCTACATAAGACTGCGTAATGGCTAAAAATCAAATTTCACCATATTCAACAAACGAATCATCATCCACAATTCCACAGAGAGATGCGTCAGAGAGAAATGTCTCATTATCAAGATTTCTAGAAGGAATTTGTTACATAATAACAGTGAGTAATGATGAAGCTGATTATTTGTCCTATTTATAAGAACTTCATTAGTTTTCTTGTTTAATTTTCCTTCTTACTTAATTATCCTTGTTATATCTTTATGTATTTAAATGTTAGTGTTTTTTTATTTAGCGTGTTTATTAATCCCGACATTTGTCTAACGCAATCTACTTAGTTGTTATTGGACAAAAAAAAATTGGTTGCCTGTAAAGTCGGTATACGGGCGAAAGTTTTACGTGACAACGACTTTGAGTGGTAAAATAATTTTAATGTGAACTGTGCTCGAGTGGAAGGGACGCGTGCCTTTCACTTTTTATGTCTGTCTCTCTCGCTCTTAGGCGGGCTAACCATGCCCGAGTGGAAGGGACGCGTGCCTCTCACTCGCTCTCATTGTGAGCGCATAACGTGAGCGGAGCGTAACGCAGTTTCTTGAAGTGTCACCCGGCAAACCAATTTATAAGACGTTGTCACGTCAAAAAATTGAAAGTTTTGTTAAATACCCGTGCGAAGCTGGGGCGGGATGCTAATTGTTCGTAAATTTTTATGTTCAATGTTATCTATATCAACATGAGATGTTACTTACAATATTTTAGTAAATCTACATCAATCTCCTTTAACCTTGCGCCTTAAGACATTATTGTCTTAAAACTCCACTCATCCATTGTACACACAACCTAACACGCATATACAGTACAAGGTGTGGGCAAACAGTTATTAAGAGCACGCGGTACCGTCGTGAGCGAAATATCTATATATATAAATGATTTGTACGTACGTTCGTTACGAAAGGCAACGTCAATAGCTAAAACAAGTATTTGCTATAATCATTAGGTACTATTTATTATTTTATTAGATCTTTATGTGAGCATTGTTTTTTGAAATAATAAATTATTATTAAGTTACAAAACAAGACACAGTGGTTTCAAACCAAAATAATCCTTGAAGATTGATATTTTTCTGTTAGCAGAATTTCTATAATTTTTAATAAAAGTAACTTCTTTGTTTATATATACTTTATTTGTCTATAATTGATAGTATTTGAATATAAAATACTAATTTGTTTGTTACATTTTTAATCTTAAGCCTCATAAGGTAATAAACTACCAACTAGGAAATAAATTAATATAAGTAGGTACTACTTTCTTTTTTTTAAATTAGGGCATGATAAGGGTTGGAGTATTTTCTATTTTAATACCACTCATAAGCGTCAGAGCGGATAGTGACATTCAGAAACAGTAATAATGGTTCAATGTTCAGAAATAATATTTTTCAAAATTATTTGTTTTTAAGTGATTATTTTTATTATACTATACTAATGACATAATAATGCTTTGATAGATTAATTACGTTATGTAACAGTACAACATGAAAGGGTAAATGATCATGATGGAGACCGTTATCATTATACTGGTCCACAAAATTAATCATATAGAGATGTGAAGCAGCGTACTTTCACCTGGCAACATCTCGACTGATGAGCATCACTAGACCATGCGTCTGTTTATATTGCCTACATACATTTTAACAGTGCGTTAATAATAACACCAAGACTGGGAACGTACATTGCCGGATCTACCATATGGCTTTTTGGGCTTCAGCCCAGGGCCCCGTGGATTCAAGGGGCCCCCAGCTAAGTCAATTCAAAGTCAAAAATAGACGACAATGCGAAAGAATCAATAATTTTATTAAATTATTCATTCTTTATTCTTATATTACTTCCAACTGACAGTTAAAATGTTCGGCTGCCATTACACATTCATTTCAATCGTGGTCAAATTTGGGGGGGGGGCTAATTAGTATTAGCCCAGGGCCCCTGACCTCACGGTTCGGCCCTGGGAACGTATCTCGACCTTGCAGAAGATCACAGCTAAATAATATTAATCTCTAGTATAGTGTTGTGTTCCTGTGGTGATTAAAATCAGTAAGGTAGCAAAAGCTTCTAGAAAGGGTCGGGGATAGGGTCGGCAACACGTTTGCTGTGCTCCTGGTGTTTGCAGACGTCCATAGGCTTCAGTGGCCGCTTACCGTCAGATGGACTGTACATCAGTATAATGGTACTAAAAAGGTTACACTTTGCCATTTCAAAGATCTTTATGAATTGAAACAATATCAATTACATATAATCATACATAACATATTTTAAAGTTTCCAACGCTGTATCTTATCGTTTCTCTGTAAATATAAAAGATTTGAGGAGCAATCGACTTTATCGTTCAATAAGGATGTGATAATTGTTGAACTTTGGACGATCTCAATATGGTGAAATTTATAAGAATATTTTATTTAAGAAAAACTTCATTTAGTCCTTATACTACTAATTTAATATATGTGTACTTATATGCTTTTCTTTTGATCAAACGGTGTTATCTGAGTAAATACATAGGTATCAGTGGGTATATATAGTATAGTAGATACAATGACAACTTAAGAACGAGAACTAATTCGGCTCTTAACGACTTCAGAAGTATTAACGATAACGTAATATCATAGTATTTAAAGAGTGATTTAAAAAATTGATCGATCGCTTTAGCTACAAAAATGTCTAATTTCAGATTCATGGATTAGTTTTACTATAAGATAAAACGAAAATAATAATCTATTTTAATAAATCAATAGACATCTATTTAAAAGTTTCATAAATTTAGAACTATAAAACAATAAAAGTACGCGTGGCGGGAGATTCAAACAAAACTATCCCTTATTACGTATACAATAAAATATATAATCAAGTTTAAATAAAAAAACAACAATAAAATAAGCGAGAAATAACACTTGAATTTTAATAGGTTATGAAAGTAACATATCGCACTAATATAACGATTATTAGATACTCTATTATACTATAAGTTGTTAAACGTTAACGGCGCGATTATCATTTTGAACTTTCCGATCAATTTCAGATATTTGGGCGACGTTGCCATGGTTACGGACGACTAAGCCTATATCACTCTACCAACACCAAGAAACAAACAACATACAATCATACTAAGTTTGTCCAGACAATAATAAACACTAAAATGACTTATACAATTGGGTGCAGTCAGTCGAATCGAGTACCGATTTTGATGATTCTTATTTTAATCGAAAGCTGAAGATGATGCTCCTCTTGTGTTTCCCATTTAAAGGAGATGGGGACTTTTAGGCTAAAATTGTAGTAAGTAAAGATATGCTTTAAAAAATTGTTCATATTTTTTTATTTTAAAATATAAAATATCAGCTCAATTCTGAATCTGGAAGCTGAGAAAAATGAAAAAGATAGTTTTCGTCAAATTCATTGGGTATCGATTTAATTATAATCGATTATAGAATTAAAAAAAAGGTTTGCACTAGTTAATTAACTCAAAGTATTCAGATACACCATTGAAATTGTAAACAATAAAGTATATTTAAATAAAGTTACATTGATATCGAAAATAACAATTAATATCTGATAAACCAAAATGATTATCGATTTCGTATCGATTGAAAATAAATCATATTTTTAATAACAGCTTTGACAGCTGACTGTTATTGAAACTGTGTGTCCCGTCATGGTCCCGTCACTCGTTTTATGTAGGTAATCAACTAATCATGTTTATAGTTGTTTAATGTTTTCAGTGTATTCAGATGCGTCCTGAGTCCATTCCTGATATTTATTTGTGGTTTCAAGTGATTGATATTTGTAATGATTTAATATGATAAACATTAGTGGTTCAAGAACTTATACCCCGTCCGGCGACTAATGATCTTTTTGACACTTCAAGAAATTTTGACATTAGTGACTGCCTCACACGTTATTTATTCGATTCGAAATAATAATCGATTTTATTTAAGAAGAACTTTCAATCGATTTAATTAAATACATTTAGTTTCAAAATATTATTTATTTATGCGTTTATTAGTTTTTTTAATTATAAATGAAATATATAAATAATAAATAAATGAATTAACAGAGTTATTGCTCTTTATTCTTGGTTTGCAATTAAATTTCAAGATTTCGACTTAATTCCTTGCAAGTAATCAATCTTGGGGTCATAGATACTATTTTTATTTCCTTTTTTGTATTAAATTTATAGAAACAATAATCACATGACGTAAAATTATTTTTATCATATGATCGATTTATTATCGATTTATTATTTCAAGAAGTGTTTCATAGTCTGTGGTTGTTTGTTATGCACAGGGTACTTCACTCAATCAATCAAATCGTCAATAAAATATGACATTACTGTAAAAATTTTAGTACGTTATTCCGAAAAAAACAACAACTGTAATTTATAGGCGTGGGCTGTCAAAAAGATCATTAGTCGCCGGACGGGGTATAGTGATTGGGTTTTTCATAGATAATGTAACATAACCTCAATTTTACAAAACGTGTAATAACTCCGCTCTCAGATAGCCAAAATATACAGAATTTTCAGCGAGGGATCAATAAGCGTAATATAATTGGTACCATTTTCATTACGTTAAATTTTACGCTAAATTTTGGCCCAAGAATGTATGGAATCGTATCCGTCTCCTTTCATCGAGATCTGATGACTACTTTTTGAGTAATCTTTGATAACGCGTATTAACTTGACTATTTTTTCGTCTACCTATGATGTAATTGAGGTCGGTTTTTTTTTGTTTGCGAGCAAACACAATTGTTATTTATATAAGGAATAGTAACTATATCACTTTGTAGTACACTAGTACATATTTAAAACTAAATAATACATAGTTTGTATTAAAATATAGTGTATGTTATTGTGAGGCACAGCACGCGTATCCTCGAAGCGAGTTCAACGACCTGTCTAATCGTAAGCCTAACTGCATTGTGTAAAACTTAGGCTAGCGTACTTGACTATGTACTTGTGGCGGTTATAGCAACTTAGAAATCATTATGACATAATTAGGAGACTATTATCTGATGGCAGGTGGATATTCAATAAACGATTCCTTTAACGATATGTTCAAAATGGATAAATTCGAAAATGATGTAGATCTCTCGATCATCTTTTTAATGCGCATCTTTATAACCCGAATTTTTTTAAAGCGCGAGTGAACAGGCTTTTTCTGGGCGAGCTCGCTCCATCTTCGACCTCGTCTCTGCTCTAGAGCTAGACTGGGATCAAGATCTGCCGTTTTTCGTGTGTAAAACTATTCGAAATTTTATCATCCTGCGATTAACAATTTCATCATATAAACATACATCTTTTTTATCATATATATCATTTACACCAAACACATAACACATTTTTACTTCGTCAGTCGGGCAATAATCTAATATGCCCTGCGTCGCAGACTCGACAGTCGACCCTCGCACCGGAACATACCAATAATAAACGTTTGGCGGAGTAATTGGCTAATAGTTTGTATTATAATTGTGTTTGCTCGCAAACGAAAAAAACCGACTTCAATTACATCGACAAGTAATACAACGTAATAAGACGAAAAAATAGTCAAGTAAATACGCGCTATTAAAGATTACTCAAAAAGTTGTTATCAGTTTTCGATCTAATTTAAACAAGACTACAAGACAAGTATTAGCTTTCGATTAAAGTAAGAATCATCGAAATCGGTACACCGAGTAAAAAGTTATGCGGTATAATATAACGTAGGTCGACGAAAAAGTAGTCACGTAAATACGCATTATTAGATATAACTCTAAAAGAACTTGTCAGATCTCAATTAAATTAAAATGGGACCACATGACACGCAACACCTTTCAATTAAAACAAAATTGATCGAAATCGATCCACCCAGTCAAAAGTTCTGAGCTAACATACATAAAAAAAAAAAAAAAAAAAAAAAAAAAAAAAAAAAAACATACGTGTCGAATTGAGAACCTCGAAAAAAAGTCGGTTAAAAATGAATGTCCCTTAGTGCCTACCTACGACAGCGAGGCTGAAGTGTTGTATGCGACAATTCTGCATAAATCAAATCAAATAAGCCCTATTCAAATAGGCTTCAAAAGCACCTTCGAATCGTCTTCTTACAAATTAAATTTTAGTTATTTTTGAAAGTGAAGCTACGAGTACGACCGATTCGGAAAGTAAATTTTGAGTGAACAGGCTTCTTCTGGGCGAGTTTTGGCTCCATCTTCGACTTCGTCTCTGCTCTAGAGCTAGCTCTTGGGGTCCAGAGTAAGCCCATAGAATAATAATAATAATAATAATAATAAAAAGTAAAAAAAAATTTTGCAGAGAAGAATCGGCGAGAAACTCCGTAGTTATGTACTCATTTAAATAATAATACAAAAATATACAAATCTTAAAAGATTGTAATGTTATCAAAAATACATACATTCGTTTGTTTTAAATTTTTAATGGGCTTTTTAAGTATATATGTCACAGTCAAAACTCTTAATCAGTCAAAAGTACTATTGACTAGCGATATCAGTCAAAAGTACTTTTGACTAGACAAGTTGGTCAATAGTGGTTTTGACTGAAAATTATTGGTTATTAGTACTTTTGACTGCAAATTTGCGGTTAAAAGTACTTTTGACTGACGCTCTCCGTCAAAAGTAGTTTTGACTGCAAAAAAGCGTCAGTCAAAAGCACTATTAACTCTTAAACTCTATTAACTCTTAACTAGTTTAGTTTTTACTGCAAATTAGATAGGTTAGGGTTATTTTTTTTGGTTCTGTGACAAAAATATGCCGATAAACAGTCTAATATTGAAATTAGATAGGTTAGGGTTATTTTTTTTTGTTTCTGTGACAAAAATATGCCGATAAACAGTCTAATATTGAAATTAGATAGGTTAGGGTTATTTTTTTTTATTTCTGTGACAAAAATATGCCGATAAACAGTCTAATATTGAAATTAGATAGGTTAGGGTTATTTTTTTTTTTGTTTCTGTGACAAAAATATGCCGATAAACAGTCTAATATTGAAATTAGATAGGTTAGGGTTATTTTTTTTTATTGTTTCTGTGACAAAAATATGCCGCGACCACCTTACTTTTTAAGAGTTTTGACTGATACAACCAGTCAAAACCACTTTTGACGGAATCATTTAGTCAAAAGTACTTTTAACCAGCTCCATTGGGTAAAAGTACTTTTAACTGTTATTTTAGTCAAAACCACTTTTGACCAACTTGTCTAGTCAAAAGTACTTTTGACTGATTTTTTGCAGTCAAAACTACTTTTGACTGATTAAGAGTTTTGACTGTAACATATACATACTTATTCATCAGAGCGAGAAATTTTTCAGTTTTAAAATATTGTTATGAAACACGTGCAACTATTAGTCAATTTTTTATCCTAAATAAAATCT
This sequence comes from Melitaea athalia, assembly GCA_905220545.2. Lineage (NCBI taxonomy): Eukaryota > Metazoa > Arthropoda > Insecta > Lepidoptera > Nymphalidae > Melitaea > Melitaea athalia. Next base: position 1,355,955 of record HG992201.1, read on the forward strand.
GTTTAAGAATTTTTTTAAAAGTTTTTGTACTACATTTTTTACACGGAAATACTAGGTGTGTAATACAATTATGTACATTAAAAATAACGCGGTCGCGCTAATCCAATTAACTGATAAGAATTATCATTTATCTGTGATTATTTTTATAAAAATAAACATTATTATGTCAATCTAGATACCCATTAACCTTATTAGAATATCATAAATAACCGTCGTCTGTAATCTGTTGGTAAGCGGCTAACGTGAAGCCTATGGACGCCTGCAATACCAGAGGCATTGCCAGCGTTTTGCCCACCCTACCCCCCAATCCTGCCTCCCGGCTCTGGTCACCTTACTCACCAATGGACCACAACACTGCTTGAGAGCAGTATTATTTATCTGTGGTCTTCTGTAAGGTCGAAGTGCTTTCCTTCCCCTTCCTGTGTCAATTATGTGTGTTTATTGTATGTAATTTTATTATAAGTTGTTTATTTTCCATTATGTGCAAATTTTGTTTTCCTATAACCGTAACGGAAGTAAATAACCGTTACATTGTGTGTTTAATACATATTCCAGTAAATCGATTTATAAATATGTTGTTTTGTTTCTACGCAGTATTAAATATACCTTGACCTCGCTTCAGTAATATCTCACTGCTGGGCATAGGCCTCTTTCCCCATGTAGGAGAAGGATCAGAGCTTAATCCACCACGCTGCTCCAATGCGGGTAGGCGGATATATTCCCTACTATGAGTAACGATCGCTATCAGGTGTACATGATAACAACCGGGACCGACGGCTTAACGTGCTTTCCGAGGCACGGTGGGGAGACTGACGAGGACTGCACAAACATCCAGACCACGGCAAACATCTGTATGGCCAATAGCCCAATACAAATGTTTGATTCCTTGACCTGATCTTACCCAATACATAGTCTGTGGATAAGTATTCCATATTTTATATATTTTATGTGATATTGAAAATTACTACAACATCGTGATATTTACATATATTTAACTCAACTCCGCTAATAAAAAAGTGAAGTTTATTAAGTTTTTTTTTTGTTTCATTAAGTCAACGAAGATTATCCATTCATAAATTGCGATGTCGATGACATTTGCGATTTGCGATAATGTGAATATCTTAGACCTTTTTATAGTAATTTGTACTTTAGAATGAAATGGAAAGATTCTTGGAATACAAATGTGTTTTAGATTAGATTATAATGTTAGTCTGTCTGTTTTCTTATACTATGGACACATAAGCCTTCACCATTCTTTAATATTTCTTTGAGTACGAAAACTTTTTACACTTGGATTTTTATATTAGACTCCATTAATGAATACGTTACCTAATAATGACGTACGTCATTTTTAGGTAACTTGAGATGTAGCAACGTTGGAACTGGACTTTGTAGATTTTGTATAAAGTTATAATGCATTTAGAAATAACGAAAGACCTGAAAAACCATACTTTGGAAATACTTAATGCTAATGGTAATGACGTTTCATGTTAGAAAGTAACCCATCAAGATACGAAACAGACGATAGACGAACAAAGACACAAAACACAACGTAAACAGTCCCAAACAAAAAGGAAAGAGAAAACGTTAAAACCAGAAGAGAACGTCCTTTACACTCCAGATGTTTTCTTTACGTCTCCCTCTAACATGTAGCTCCATCTCGCTCTAATCCGATCACGCTCTCAACACGCGAACGGTGCGTGATCCAAAACACTCGACAAATCGTCCAACTGATCGCTCTCAAGAATACGACGAAACGTCGATTTCGATTCGGTCGCCCTACAAGTTTGGCGATGATAGGATTAAAATTTAATGTCTACCGAATATATTTGAGCGGGTTTCTTGGCATCTGTTGCGATCTTCAACAAATAAAACAAGGTTGGTTATATTACATCTTAATCCGTTGTAATAAGAAACGGTTTTCTTGAAGGTGATAATTTTATTGATTGATTCGATCATTAGTGGAGTCAAATTAAGACAGCGTTCGTTTTAAAACAAAACATTTTACGCTAACTGGTCAAGTCTTATTAAGTATAAGTATAATAATATTTTTATCTTCGACTCATGCGGTAAAAATGCAGCTAATAATAATTCTCTAAAAATACAGAGGACTGGTCGAAAAAAATTCTAAGATGATTCTAAGATACTTGTTTGTAGTTGGACAAGTTTCCATTTATGGAAACTTGATGTCAATCGAATAAATCATATTAATATTGTACATAAGGTTGATCCTAAAGTGTTTGTCTTTATATTTATCTTAACATAGTAGGTACTTAATACTTACTTTAAAGGTGTTTTAGACTTTAAGCAATTGTATGGTTTTAACAATGAAAAATTTTCATAGTTTAATAAGGTTCTTGAAATTATTACTAAACATCATCGTGTCAATGACATGGCAACAATAATGATAATTTTAGTAATTAAGCCAACTAAGCGTTTTAGATTACATTTCAGTATTTTAAACAAGTTACATTATTTTTCATATTTTAGCAGGAATATAAAGGCTTGAATTTAGTTTAAGCTGTCTACATATTCATCATTGTTTCTCTTATCTTTGCTGTATTGTCTTGTTTTCGTTTAATATTTCCCGGACAGTGTATCTTAATACTATTGTCACAGAGTTCACAGCCTATTTTAAAACTAAGGAAAGAGGTTATCTGTCTCCTTGCGGTGAATGCACTTACAAATTAAAACTCAAGCCCTACTTTCTCTATACAAAAATAAACGTCTTTTGAACAGCTGTGTTTCGTTGGATGGAAAAATTTTAATAAACTACTAACTTAAAATATTAAACAATCTTTCATTTCCAATGACCTTACACAAGATAATATGTTCTAGTACTTTTTTAAATTAAAGGTACTTTTCGAGTTAAAAGTACAAACAGGACAAATAATTCTTACTGTAAAAAAAAAAAAATACAGTAAAATGGAAGATTAATAATACGAGAAATTAAAAAAATTTAAAAAAGCGAATATCCTGGCAATAAAATTGAAATATAATTATGAAGAATAATAACAACGAAACATCAACAAAGGAGCTCACAAAACGTATTTGGAACCAAATATAAACATTACGAAAGAAAGCACGACTGTTCTGAACACATGTAGACCGACCCGAATAAGACCCCATTCCCGTGTTCGCATGTTTGTGTTTGATACACGTACGTGTTACGTATAGTTGTGTGTGTGTCATCAAAAGCTAATAATAAAAACTAACCAGACAAAGAAACTACTGTTTGACGAAATGTGGCAATTAGGAGTTATGGAAGCATTGTGTATTAAATTCCTGACAGTGGCAAACATAAATGTATATGCCATACAAATGTTTGTTTTAAGTTGTATTATTCCGGACTCAGATTAATAAATAATTAAAGTCAAATAGGTTGTGGTTATTATTGAATTCTATTTGAAGACTAAATTTTAGAGTTCACTTCTGTGAGGTTTGCGTAATTATGGAAGATTATTTACTTTAAAGGAGATATCCCAAGGGTGGTACCATGTTAAGGAAACCAGGATCTGATGATGGTATTTCAGAGAAATCGAGAGGAACCTTCGAAGATAGTGTAGTGGCGACTAGTGCGTTGGTTAATTTTTTCATCTACTTACGTTGTAACTTGTCGATGTAATTGAAGTCGGGTTTTTTTTTGTTTGCTAGCAAACACCATTATTGTAAATAACTATACCACTTATTTTTTTGTTATTAGATAAGGCTAATTAGACGGTTAGACCCTAAGGCCCAGTTGTACTTCCTACTGATAAACCTATCTTAATAAACGTTATCGAGCGTTAAAATAGTATTAGTCACAAGTAACATATTTTCATGTTTACCTAAAACTTATGAAATTAGTACGTAGAAATTTTTTGTTGAAAACGCGATATGGTTCCAAATGTTTATAGTTGTTTTTTTTTTCGATATTTAATCGCAATATTGAAATCATTTTTCCTGTTAAAATAAAAAACATAATAATCATAAGTTCTTTTTATATATTTAGAAATGATAACTTCGGATTTATCAACATTTTGTTAGATCTTGTGGAACAAAACAATAAGTTTTATCGCTAAGGAGTTTGCTTGTAAACTAATTAAAATTATTACATTCTATATTTTAAGTCTCTTCATTCAATTAATTAAAATATTCTTAAATCGTAATATTCAAATCAGTTTATACGCATACTTCAGTACTTTGCATTAAATCATGTATTTTAACACAAAATTATTGAAAATAAAGTATTTAAATTTGGTTAACTGTTCCACGTGTCTGACCTTTGGTTAACTGTTGCACGTGTGGTCTATTGTTCATCTTAATATATGATTGTAAAACTGAATATAATAATATTTAACATCAAAGCATTGACGTTGGTTCCTAAGATAGGAATAACACTTAATGCTTATTTTAGGTAATAGTCGGCTAATATAGCTACACAAATTTTTTAATAAACTAGTGGTCGCCCAGTGGTCGAAATTCGACCATAATTTATCCACAGACTTTAACAATAAACAAAGGAGTATATGCATGTGTGCGTCAAATACATTGTAGCGTGTGTGCAATTTTTTTTATTATTGGTTTAATGTATTTATTATGCATAATTAAAAAAAAAATTAGCATTCTGCACTCTATATAAACTATCAGTATGCGAAATTTCATACTCTTCCATCCGCGCAATTTTCTTAAAAAGGGTTTCAAAGTTTTTGCTTAACGTAATAATAATTATAGAAGTTATATAACTTAATACTTCTGAACAAATTTACATAAAATGCGTCTATATTTCCACATTGAGTCAATTTACATAAATAAAAAAATCATTTACCTACCTACGCAGTTACCTGTCGCTAAGAAACTGCGTAGTTGTTCGATATCTACAAATATCAATATTATTGATTTGAAAACAATCATTTTAAACATAACAACTTGTTTTTGTAACCTTGATATGGACATTACACATTTCTACTGTTTTCTTTTCAAGTTGTATTACAAAGTTAGAATTTGTATCTACTACAAGTTCATATAAGAATCAAAGTTTAGGAAATAATATTTCAACTAGAATATTTCCATCTTTTTAAATTTATTCTTTCTCTTTCATATTTTAATACTTTTAAAACCTTGATGGACAGACCGTAAAAAGAAGAGAAAAATAAGTTATTAGAATTTTTAAAACATTTTTAAAATCGTCATTTTACACTGCCTTGATGCAAAGCTTTGTTAGACAAGACTAGAAATTCTGCTGAGAGGAATCAGCAAGGAACATTTAATATTGACAATCTAGTGGTATTATCAGCCTGGTTTGGACTCTTATCGAACAGGAGAATCAAAAAACATCAAAACAGCGACAATCATGACACTAGCGCATCTTTTCCCTGTTCGGTGTGTGGTAGAGTCTGCCGCTCCCGTATCGGCTTGTACAGCCATCAGAGAAAATGCTCTTCAGGCACTGTTTGAATCGTCTGTAATAGACGTAAAGGCCTATGAGTGGTATTATGCTATGTAATGCATATACGCAATAAAATATTTATATTAGTGTAGCTTGTAAAACGTCAGCCATAGGGGCCGGCAAAGGGCCTGCAGGTAATGTGGCGCTTTATATGCGCTGACGCCGCCCGGTTCGCAACGCGCGCGCCATTTAAATGAATTCGCTTGATATGCACTAAGTTGATTGTATTGACTATTGATGTCTTGATTTTCACTTGATTTTGACATGACTGATTTAAGATTAAAAGTAATACAATGAAAATCTTCTAGAAATTTACGCAGACCAAGTTTACTCTAGATCTATTTTTTTTTTAATTTAGATACCTAACAATAGAACAAGATAGAATTATATAACGTCTAGTCAACTTGATAGGATTGTTATTAATTACTTTTTTATGGATGTCGTGACATTTATAAACTTTAAAAATACAAAAATAGCTTCTATGGATTGTCCTTGACTGTTAATGTCGCAGTTATTTTATATGCGGGCTTAATTAGACGAGTTTTCGAACGAAAACCAGATCCGCCATTTTGTTTTGCGTGTATTAGGACAGTTTGATTTATACGGATTTAGATAAATATTCGATTAGTGATAACTGGTTATTGCTTTTTCAATATTCAATATGGGTCAAAGCGTTTTATCTTTTAATAGTTATTTAGTAAATCCACCCGGTGTAAACAGAATCGGCTTTGATAAGACGCGTGTTTCTAAAAATATTCGCGCCAATTTACCAATGAAACAAAGCGAAACAATGGGCGTTGTATTTATTGTACACCAACAAAATTATTAGCACTGTAACAAGTGTAACATAATAAAATTGCCATCCTATTGAGTGTTTATTGAAATATTTTTAAAGTTATGTGTATTTGAACTGTTAAAGCACAGATGATAAAACGTTATTCAATAGTAAACAAACTAAAGAGGTTATCAATTGCCATGACAACAAACCACGTTGATATGGATACGGTACAGTGTACACGATGATGACAACTGCAAATGTTTGCTAAAAATTATCACCGCAAGCTAATTTTATTCGTCATTTGAACAGCATAGAGGAGAAAAACGTATTTTCTAGAAAATTCGTCGGACACATTTTCAATGTATTTTAGACTAAATTTTCCCGCGATTGTATGCGTGGAGTTTAGAATTAGCTGTCAGTACTCAGTAGGAGACAACCGCAGTTAATAAATAGTTCTGTAAAGCAACTGCTACAATTTCGCTCCAACTGTTTTCAATATAAGAAAGTTTACTTTATGGTGCATATCAATAAACTAAAATTTAAGTTAAACCCCAGATTAAATCTTCTAATCAAACAGTAATTCCTACAATGATTGTCGTAACTTCTATTGCTCTCATAATTATCACCCTCATTGTAAACCGACGGGTGTCCAGCTGGACTGGGTCTCCTGCAAAGTTTCCCACATTTCGCGATATATACACCGCTTGCAGCTCTCGTAAAGACTTTCTTAAGAAGATCTTGGAAGATTCTTTATTATTACCTCCCGTGTACAGACATCAGCCGGTTACAATTTATTTTGTAATACGTGGAAATGTCAATCGAGAGCTTTACTTAGCTATTACTTGCCCTGTTTTGCGTAAATATTGTTTCAGCAGAAAACCTTGCAATATTATCAGAGTCATTCAAAATGTCCTTGTTCTCAAAAGCTACAAATCAATTCACAACGTTTCCTATTCAGGGCAATACTTGAAGAATATATGTTATTGTGTTGATTATACATATAATTACTTATTCGACTTATATTAAGTACAATCGACCCATCCCGGCATTGCACAAATAACATAATAAATTATAATAATTTTAGTGACAGCCAAGGGCACAACGTGGTTGTGGTCGCATCAAGTGAGATGGGTCATGGAAAATGCTTGAATTTATTTTGCGCGTGTAGTTTTCATTTTGCGATAAATCCTAAGATATTCATTAAAATTATACGTATAGGATTGTCATAATGAGTACTTATGAAATATTTCAAGTAACTAGCGAAATACATTTAATGCCCGTCTAAATAGATTCCACTTACTAGGCGATTACTTTGACGACCGTGTGATTTCTTAAAAGTTCGAATAGGTATAGTAAGCTTTTCGTAAAAATATGTACCTAGTTAGTCAATTTATTGAATTCTGCCGTTAGATAATTTTTTTAAAGTTTTATTTCTTAGACCCTCAATGTAAGAGTCCCAAATATCTATATAAGTAATGTTTGCTCTGGAGTTTTTTTGAGATACGCAGTCGAAATCGCGGCTATGAATTGGTACATGAACTTCTCGTTCAATTTTTTTCAATGGTGTTGACTTATACGCCGCGTTGGCGCAGCGGTTACAGCACTGGATTGCGATTGACTGTTGCGCGGGCGGTTGCGGGTTCGATCCCCGCACACGACAACATTTGTATTGGCCATACAGATGTTTGCCGTGGTCTGGGTGTTTGTGCAGTCCTTGTGAGTCTCCCCACCGTGCCGTCGGTCCCGGTTGTTATCATGTACATCTGGTAGCGATCGTTACTCATAGTAGGGAATATCCGCCAACCCGCATTGGAGCAGCGTGGTGGATTAAGCTCCGATCCTTCTCCTACATAGGGAAGAGGCCTATGCCCAACAGTGGGATATTACGGGCTGAATCGTGACTTATACGGCTTCGCAAATAAATGTTGGGTAGTTTTTTATTATAATCATCAACGGCGTTAGATGATGTCATTAATACAACTTGACTTGTGAGAACCTTGAAACTTATACGCAGACTGAAGAACAAGGGAACAAAGGAATGACAGGACTGAATTCGTTTCAATTAATAACTTCGCCTTTATTATACCAAATAATATTATACATATAGTAGTACTTTTTATATCTATACTAATATATAAAGCTGAAGAGTTTGTTTGTTTGGTTGTTTGTTTGTTTGTTTGTTTGTTTGTTTGAACGCGGTAATCTCTGGAACTACTGGGCCGATTTGAAAAATTCTTTCAGTGTTAGATAGCCCATTTATCGACGAAGGCTATAGGCTATATATCATCACGCTAAGACCAATAGGAGCGTAGCACCAATGAAGAATGTTTAAAAATCGGGGGTATTTTTTTTCCTTTTGAGAGCTTCCTAGAGAATTGGTCCTATAACCTATTCCACGGGGACGAAGTCGCGCGCAGAAGCTAGTACCTTAATATAAACGTTTAAATAATGTTTCTTTTTGTTCATTTTTGTAATCTTTATAATTGAAATATTATAATAATGTCTTAATTATTTACTTTATCAAGTATTATTCTCTGAGTTCGTTTTGATTGCGTGATGTGGGTTTTAATTTAGGTTATAACTTTTATAAGTCTCAAATATTCAACAGTTTATATATAACAGCAATGTAATTTATATTTATTAAGTAAGAAATAACACCTCTGATCTTTCAAATTTAACATTTTTTTTGTGTCACCTTATTTTTTGCCTGAATGACCTTATCATAAATAGCAACAAAAAAACTCAATTTGGTGCAGTCGTTCTCGCTTACTTAACATTTCAACAATTCATTTTTAGGGTTCCGTACCCAAAGGGTAAAAACGGGACCCTATTACTAAGACTTCGCTGTCCGTCCGTCCGTCCGTCCGTCCGTGTGTCTGTCACCAGGCTGTATCTCAAGAACGGCTATAGCTAGAGAGTTGAAATTTTCACAAATTATGTATTTCTGTTGCCGCTATAACAATAAATACTAAAAACAAAATAAAATAAATATTTAAGGGGGGCTCCCATACAACAAACGCGATTTTCTTGCCCTTTTTTTTGCTCGATATCAATAATGGCAACAGGTAGGCACTTGAAATATTCACAAAATACTCAGTTCTATTTTTACTTTAATAATAAATAATAAAATTAATATTTAAGAGGGGCTCCCATACAAAAAAAACGTCATTTTTGCCTATTTTTGCTCTCATACAACAAAAGTGACTTTTTTAGCCGCTTTTTGCCCGATATTAAAATCAATGTACCTAGTCAATGGTACGGAACCCTTCGTGCGCGAGTCCGACTCGCACTTGGCCGATTTTTATTTAAACAGATTAAAATTTTCTTGTTAATATTTATAACATTTGCATTTAAATTGCTCTATACGTTTTTATTATTGTAATCATATTGTAATGTAAGAACTGTTATCGATACTTACTGGAAAATAACTACACGGTTTTAATACAATACTTATTTAAAGCGGAACATTGAGGAAATTCCAACTAAAATACTTTCAACTGTAAGGTTATTTATATAAGTAGACGGTATTTTTTTTCAGTATTACAATATACTATAATTTACATATTAGTTAAAATTAATTATTGTGAAACTAACATAAATAACAATAACATACTTTAACCGAGGTAGGGCACAGCAGGTAATTTCCTACTCAAAATATGGAGCAGCCCGACTGGGGTAGTACCTCGACCTTACAGAAGACCACAGCTAAATGGTGAGTAAGGTGACCAGAGCTCCTGGAGTGAATTGGGGATAGGATCGGCAACGCGCTTGCGATGCTTCTGGTGTTGCAGACGAATATAAGCTACGGTGATCGCTTACCATCAGGTGACCCGTATGCTTTTTTGCCGACCTAGTTATATATCTATAAAAAACCTAAAATTTTCAAAAGCAAACTATAGACCTATATTACAAATACAAGTATGTTCTTTTTGCACACAAAAAAATGTACAAAAGGCGGTCTTATCACTAAAGCGAGCGATTTCTTCTTGATAACCTTTGGGCAAAGGACATGAAGATGAGTAAATATTAAACAAAAGTAGTTAATAAAAATTAAACAGAATTATTTGGTCATTGACATTTATTTGAAGACTTGGACGGCATCCAAACGCATCAGGGCATCAGGCCCAGAGTGCGTGATACTAGCTCAACAACTTCGTATGTTTTGCCTTAGAAACAGTTATTACGTCAAAGTACACAAATCTATAAACTGTCTAGCACCTGACTCATTAACTATTAAAAATTATCTTCATAATTATTATATCTATACTAATATAATAAAGCTGAAGAGTTTGTTTGATTGATTGATTGATTGTTTGTTTGTTTGTTTGTTTGAACGCGCTAATCTCAGGATCTACTGGTCCGATTTGAAAAATTCTTTCAGTGTTAGATAGCCCATTTATCGAGGAAGGCTATAGGCTATATATCATCACGCTAAGACCAATAGGAACGGAGTCCACGCCGACGAAGTCGCGCGCAGAAGCTAGTCTATATATATATAATTGTGTTTGCTCGCAAACGAAAAAAAAGCGACTTCAATTACATCGACAAGTAATACAACGTAATAAGACGAAAAAATAGTCAAGTAAATACGCGCTATTAAAGATTACTTAAAAAGTTGTAATCAGTTTTCGATCTAATTTAAACAAGACTACAAGACAAGTATTAGCTTTCAACTAAAGTAAGAATCATCGAAATCGGTACACCGAGTAAAAAGTTATGCGGTATAATATAACGTAGGTCGATGAAAAAGTAGTCACGTAAATACGCAGTATTAGATATAACTCTAAAAGTACTTGTCAGATCTCAATTAAATTAAAATGGGACCACATGACACGCAACACCTTTCAATTAAAACAAAATTGATCGAAATCGGTCCACCCAGTCAAAAGTTCTGAGCTAACATACATAAAAAAAAAAAAAAAACATACGTGTCGAATTGAGAACCTCCTCCTTTTTTGGAAGTCGCTTAAAAAGAGATATCCACCCATTGACTTATCACGATATCTCTGGAACCATAAGGCGTAGAGACTTGAATTTTGGTAGGAATATTCCTTTTGCCAAGTAGAGATCAGCTAAGAACGGATTTTACGAAATTCCACCCCTAAGGGGGTTAAACGGGGGTTGGAAGTTTGTATGAAAGTCCTATGTTTTTGAAGTAAGAGACTTGAAATTCAAAATGTATGCTCTATAGATGGTATTGAGGTGTACTAATAATGTATTTTGAGAAATCAACCCCCTTTTGGGGTTAAAACAGGGGATGATAGTTTGTACGAAAGTCCAATGAAAAATACACCTACAAACTTGAAATTAGGAAAGGCTATAGCTATGATTTTCCTCAAATTAACGCGGGGGTAACCGCGGAGCACAGCTAGTCATATTATGTTTTTCGTAGTTTCGGTCGCTATAAACCCCTTTATGGTTAACCCATCAGTGGTGTATCTATATATAATACGAACATTTGCTCAAAATTATACGAGTACTCGTACACTGTGATGAGCTTAGTAATTTAAGCTAAAACTATTTGTTTAATTTTTATAACACAAAAAAAGAGAAACAAACAATCGAGATAACAAGATAAAGAAACTAAAACCCGACTATATACGTAAAATAAATGAAAACGTCACTTTATGTCCTACTAGCTTCTGCGCGCGACTTCGTCGGCGTGGACTCCGCTCCTATTGGTCTTAGCGTGATGACACATAGCCTATAGCCTTCCTCGATAAATGGGCTATCTAACACTGAAAGAATTTTTCAAATCGGACCAGTAGTTCCAGAGATTACCGCGTTCAAACAAACAAACAAACTCTTCAGCTTTATATATTAGTATAGATAGAGGGCGTCACATTTAATATAATGTGCACTTAATAGCCTACCCAAGCAACACGTAAGCCAGATAATAGCAAAATTAAGCACCAATTGGCAGTTTATAGTTTAATAACATCTTTAAAAAAGCTGACGTGATAGCTTTATCTTGAATAATACAGTATTTAAACTTTAATTACACTGAAAGCTTGATAAGTTCTGCATAAAATTGGTATTACTTTTTAAAATCTTAATACTAATGATATTTGCTACTGTTATGTTAACGATATTCAAATAAAAGTGACTGAGACAGCCAGTAGCTACATAACAGCTGAAAATTTAGCATTGTGCTGTACAACTTTGATAAATATTTCAATTATACAGCTTGATTCTGAATAGTTTATTGTTTGGTTTCTTTAAGCTGCACAACCCGTCAAATCGTACTCATTTATTCAGAATATGGATATTGACTACTATTTTAGTGTTTAAGCAGCTAACTACTGCATAAATTAAGATGACTACGATCTTATGACAATCTTATAGCGAGAGAAGCGCACTAATACTTTTATGTGCAGCTCAAAGTGGTAAATATTATGAATAATAGATGTATATATGTATCTAATAACTGGTTATTGAAGAAATACAATGTTATTATGCAAGAATGTCATTTATATATTTATAATTTTCGCTGCAATGACAAGATGTCGTCTAACAGTGAAACGTGTAAAAATGACTCAAATTCATGGAGAAAAAGAAAAAGGACAGGAGGAATAAGAAGGAAGTGTTTAAGGGAGTATCTAAAAATAAAAAACAATATATGTGTACAGAAGCAGAAACGAGTTTGGCAGCTAATGCAAATTACAGTACGGATCCAAGCACAAGTCGACCAGTTCAAGAGGGTTCCATATCCGTATCTCGTAATTTTACATCTACATCACAGATATTAGATAAAAATGACGATTTATATGTTGAGGACACCGATTCAAGTTCGAGTAGTTTAGCAGAAAACGTGTCAGAATTTAATAAAAATATAGATTTTAGAAATAACCTCAGAGATTGGGCAATGAATAAAAATATATCCCAAGCGGCTGTAAAAGATTTATTGGGTGTGATTAATCATAGATTTGCGACATTGTTAATGGGTTCCATGGCAAATTTTTCATTTTGGGTTCCACCAACTTGAGCAAGTGTGCATACAAACGGACTCCTATTTTCATTTAATTCTTCTAGCTGAACTGAAATTTCTGCCAGTTTTTTCTTCATTTTTTCCTGATTTTGCGTAATAACAATTAATAATTCGTTTCAAACCTTGATTTGATCATTATTGTCATATACTTTCACTGTGGATGCTTGTTGTACTGTTTCGTGTTGAGGATCTTGAGTTACAAGCTGATAAACTTCGCCGTCAATACCATGAGCTTCAATTACTTGATGTTCTGTAACTGTACTTGTATTTCCAGCATCTATCTGTAAAAAATATTACAAAATCATGAAATATTATAAGTACCTACCAAAAAAATGTTATATATTAAATTATTTCAAGAAACTCAATGGATGCATTTTTCTTCAATAGAACCGATGATTACAGAACCCTAATAATCTGAATAAGAGTACTGAGACGGGCAGCTTTAGAACCGTTTATCAGAACTGCGACATAAAACGTACTGTTAACCAAAAATTTTTGGATAAGACAGTTACAAGTGACCTGTTATGCAGAAATGTAAAACAAATCGTCTGCGTAACATCTTATATTCAAAATCAACATCGTCGCCATTTATCCTAACATAACCTCTCTTTTCTAAAACTAAAATGATGTTATTACAAATAATAAATAGATGTTTTTATTTAAAAAACATCTGGGTAATATTCAAATACCTATCTGATTGTTTTAGATACCACTTTGATTGGTAACAATTGGATAAAATATTTCATTAGTCGAGAAAGGGAATATAACTCAATTGTTTATTTCTTTAAACTGGTTTTAATTTGTGGCGCTCGAAAATTTTACGATAAACTTATATATATTCTCACAGTAAAGTAGCATGCGTTTTAATAATTGTATTGTCAACAAAACATTATAACAAAAATTACTTACCAATATTTATGATTTCTTGCAGAGCGAGCCATTATTATCACCATCACTTGGAAATTTAACGCGAAATGTGATCACAATCATATAATTTATAACAAACAAAATGCCAATTTTGTACATTTAATTACATAACTTCTTTATAAAACAACGAGAAAGATCTGAATTATGAATATTGTATGAATATCAGAGTTTGATATTTTCATCTGCTTAATAGAGTTTTAAATTCTGAACAAAGGGTCGATCAGCTTTTATGCAGAAGTTAACCAACCTTTCTGTACATATATCCAGCTGGTATGCAGCTATTAACAAAATGTTATTCAGATTAAAGCGATTTATTATGTGCCCAAATTGTTTGAATGTCGCCTGTGTAAGCGCTTATACAAACCTTATCCCTACACCTTTTACAGCGTTTAGTCATCAGAATTGCTATTATATAATGGTTAATCAGCTAGTTTGTGTTGCTTGGGTATAACCAGTGGACAATTAAGACGCTTCTAATGATACCTCGTTTGTCCAAATACGGTAAGTTTGGGAGATATTAGGGAGCAGAATAACATACATACATAAATGGTTTTTCCGTAGTCGGGTAAATATTATAAAATTAAATAACTAAAGTACATAACGTTTAACTTACCTGTTATTTAAATGATAAGATCAGATCATAAAAATACATATATTAAATTCTCAGTAAAAATTACCATTGTATTACTCAATTGCTATTACAAACGGATAGTCACAGTCCAAAGGTTAGACGAAGCAGGTTATTCGTGAAACGTAAAAGCCCCCACAAAACCTGTTTTGAATGGGTATCTCGAACGCATACAGTACGTGTTTAAGCTATGATTCTATGAAAATGTTTTTATTTATATATCTATTAAAAAAGATTACATTTATATCAACTGGTAAAAAAAAGTCTTATCGCTTTTAACGATCTCTTCCAAGACACTTTTAAATTAACATAAGCGGTTAGTGCTAGGTAGTGTGCGCAGTATTTTTTTGTTTCGTTTATAAGTATATTAAAGTATAAGAATATAGAAATAGCTTATTATAAGCTATATAATAGCTTATTATTATTTTTTAAAATAACTAATCTTTTATATATGAATACCTGAAGCAAAACCTTTGTACCCCTTTTTACGAAAAGATGTGATGTATGAAATTTCGTACACTTATAGTTCACATAGAGAAGGAGAGTGCAGAATGCTAATATTTTTTTTTAAATTATGCATAAAATATATTAAATCATTAAAAAAATCTTTACACACACTAACATGTCGTTGAGAACTTGAGACACACACAAACACACATATTATACTTTACTTGTTGATTGTCAGTAGTAAAATTGAAAAATTAAAAAAAAATCTTTATTTTCATTGTTTTTTTTTTAATTTAAATTTTTAATTATGGTCGAATTTCGACCACTATGCGACTACTAGTTATTACTAATACTCCATTTTTTAACGATTGTAATAAATTTCTCTTTACTTATAATAAATAATGTTTTTGGACTTTTCAAAAGCATTTTATAAAAACAAGCATATGAAACAATTTATAGTTATAAAGATGTGATACGAGAAAGCCATTCTCAATTTTTACACACACTGCCTTTTGTATACTCGTACCAAATGAGGGTATGGCTTACGTGACTGCTGAGGCGTTCGATACATCTTTGGAGTACCACAAGGCTATACTGTGAACCCATTTTTGTTAAATATCTTTGAGCGCCCTATTTTATCTTCATTGGACTGTCATATCATCAAAAATAAGTAAGTATATATTATTAAATTTAATTATTTTCTTGTAAGAGATATTATAACAATGATCCATACGTTGACTTTTATTAATATTTTTAATATTATAGTGCAGGTATTCTTAGAAGATCCACTTTGTGGTCGTGGTTTTTAAACAGGAAAGTTTAAAAGTCAATATCGTATAATTGGAAATATGATCCAAGGAGGTTATAGTGCAGTCTCAATATTATTGCACGTATACGAGAGTCGTTTAATAAGTATATTTATATAATGTCGTATTTTTTTATTTTTTTGGGAATTTTAGTAGTATTATTTTATGTTTAACATTCTAAACTCAATTTATACAAAATTTCACGCTATCTTAACATGATTAACTTCATAACTATCGTCGGAAAATACGAATAAATCTCGGAATCACACAATATGTATGAGTCACGAGTTATGGGAAACGTGTTACAGATAACTGTGACGGCCTCACTAGGAAATGTACTTGGCACTAAGTCGGGAATGCTTAGAGAACTTAGCGGCAAACTGGTTCGACTAGGTATTCCGTTTTAGTAACGGATAGCACATATATCCATATGTGAAGATCGTGTAACGTTTTATAATGATTAAAACCTTGAAAGTAAAATTTCGGAGTTACTAGTATATTATGAGATCGATTACTATCTGTTGACAGTTACAATTCTAGATACAAAAATACATACATATTTAAAATATTTTGTTCTACTAAAATAGTTAAAATGAATTAAAATAATTATACCTACGTATTAGTATGCATTCAGTACACTAGAGCAGTAAAACATAAGGAAGTTACCGATTACGAAACGTATTTAGGCACAACGGAGTCAAACAATAACAGATGAAAATTAATCTCAAAACATGATTTGATTTCATTTTAAAGGACGAATTATGGGGCCATTTTTATAAAGTAGTTTTATTTTTAAACAAAGTAACCAGTTGATTTAGTTTGAGATAACTTAGATTAACAATAAGATATGTGATACGGATAAGTATTAGACTATAAGTCAAGTTCATATTGGCCGTCCAAAGTATAGTTCCTTATTATCATAATACAAAGATAAAACGATGATAATGATATTCAAAATGACTCAAAGGCCATAAACTTATAAATTAAACTGTGTCTGTATTTGAATAGACTATCCCTATCGTATTGTTGAAATCAATAAATAATAAAATTAATGATACTTTTAACATTGAAATATAAGAAAACAATAATAATTGTTAATTTGATAAGAGAGTCAATGTGTCGGTCATTAGTGATATCATTTAATTATTATTAATCCTTATAATACTATAAACGTAGACCTTTAACGACTCTTTATTTTTTTTAAAAGACAAAGATACTATATTTATCATAGAATGGCTAAAAATCGATAATTTTATTGAACACATTTAGGAGTAAACAATGAAAGATATTTTTGCTTTTGTTAATGTAGTCTAAAATTGACTTTGAAATTAAAATAATTGTATTAAATTTTAATTTAACGATTTAAGTATTGTTTAAATGCTGTACTGGCGAAATAAATTATACTTTGTTATTTATAAAACAAAAAATACCTACCGAGAGATAAAAGGTCGTGTCAAAGATAAGGGGGCAACACGGTCATGAGAAGGGCAGGGACAAAAATTAATGTGCAATAAATTGAATTAACTGCATAATTAATATGTGTGACATATTGTTTTTAATTACTTGAGACATTGAACCCTATGTGCAAAACTTCTGGACGGACGTTGTTTTTTTGTAACGATAATTATAGATAACATATCTTTTTTTTTTTATGTTACGAGTCCGGCAAACAAGCATACGGCTCACCTGATGGTAAGTGACTACCGTAGCCTATAGACGCCTGTAACACCAGAAGCGTCGCAAGCGCGTTGCCGACCCTATCCCCAATCCCCCCCAAGGAGCTCTGGTCACCTTACTCACCAACAGGAACACAATACTGCTTGAAAACAGTATTATTTAGCTGTGGTCTTCTGTAAGGTCGAGGTACTACCCCAGTCGGGCTGCTCCATATTTTGAGCAGGAAATTTCCTGCTGTGCCCTACCTCAGTATTATTCAAATTCTATTTTAAAATTTCAAAAACAAATTTCAAACCAACAAAGAATTGATAATTGTTTGGTGGGTGCGTTGGGCCTTTGTTTTTAAGTTATGCTTTCAACTTTTTATACCCCAACGGAGCGTAAGATTTCTCAATTATTAAAATTAATATTTATAGCGAATCGTTATTATGGATATGAGAACTTTTCGGTGCTTTCAATGAAATAACAAGAAAACAAAACATAACAAGTATCTTTAAATAGATTCTTACGAATGTAAAGTGTTTTTGTACAAATAATAAAAAATATCTTATCTTGGATTTGATATTGAATCGATAGCAGACCCTTGAACCGGATCTTTTAATGAGTTGCATAAACATCGTCTCCTTATGTGTGAAGGTCGAATTGTCTGGATTTTTTTTTTATGTTTAGTAAGTCGACAAACAAGCGTACGGCTCACCTGATGGTAAGTGACTACCGTAGCCTAAGCCTATAGACGCCTGCAACACCAAAAGCGTCGCAAGCGCGTTGCCGACACTATCCCCAATCCCCCCAGGAGGCCCTGGCCCCAAGCCCCCCAGGAGCCCCTGCCCCCAAGCCCCCCAGGAGCCCCTGCCCCTGGATAAAAACTCGCTACATCCCGCATACTCATAGTAATATTGAAATTTTATCAACTATTTGAGGGGCGTTACAATGACGCTTGCGATAGTATATTTTTGAATACGATCAGTGGCGGATTAAGGGCCCAGAGCGCCCTAGGCAATCACTTTATTGGCGCCCCTGTACTGGCCATAAATGGCCATCATAATACTATAATTTTTAACTAGTTGTTTTTGCAATTACGATGACGTTGTATCATCAAACTCTAGACTTTAGTAGACCAGGACCCTTGTACTTACTCTAATGCGCGAATCAAATATGACGTTATAACTGTGAAGAAATCAAAAGGGACGTCAGAACGAACATCGAAATTCATGATTCCTCTCTGCTCTGGGAAATAGGCCTTAATGTATATGTGTGTTGACAGATGATAGTGTGTTATGAATATATCACTTCCCGCGAACGTCCCGCGATTTCACCCGCGTAGATCCCATTACCGTGGGAGTAGCGTAGCTTTCTACAGGTGAAAAAAATTTTGAAGTCGGTCTAGTAGTTTTTTACTTGAGTGGTAGAGCACAGCTGCACTGCAGCTCATAACTGGCCGGCTCGATCGCGGAAGTACCACATCCTTGCAGAAGACTGACGTAAAACAACGGGGTGAATAACCTCGTTTAAGGGTCACTTACTGACCATAAAAACACAAAATGCTGACAGATCCAGGTGGAGCTTCGATCGCGATCTTAAAGAAAAGTTTTTGGCCGATATCTCGGAAACTATCCACTTTACATCATCTGAGGCATTACAGCCGCGGGTGGGCCTTAGCCTGGTCCAGCAAAGCTCTCCAGTCCGATCTGTTAGAGGCTTTTCTTCTCCAACCCCAACTCCAACTCCCAAGATCTTGATATCTTTTTCGACGCCGTCTAACCATCTGAGCTTGGCCCTGCCTCGACTTCTGCGGCCCTCCGGTCGGCCTTCTAAAAGGCGTTTGGGTACTCTGGCCTCGTCCATTCGCAATACGTGTCCTGCCCAATGCAGGCGCCCGATCTTTATGGTCTTAATTACGTTTGGCTCATCGTACATTTGGTATAGCTCGTGGTTATAACGCGTTCTCCATCTCTCATTTTCCATCACAGGTCTGAAAATGCGTCTTAGTATTTTCCGCTCAAATACCAACAAGGAGTTTTCGTCTTTTTTGCTCAGCACCCAACATTCGGAACCGTAGGTGAGTATGGGTCTTAATAAGGTTACTCCACTTTATGGCAAAAGTTATTCAGACCTTTTTGTAGAAAATAAACTTTCGCATCTTTTATTTCCTCTAAACTTTTTTGTAAAACTTACCGTTTACGATTTATGGCCCATTTAATGAACCCGTTTTTCATTTTTGGCCAATAACTCTTAAAATATTGGTTTAATCAATAAAACGCATCTATCTATTTTTTAAGATCACTTTAAAAACAGATGCGTTTCTCTACTACTTTTGTTTAAAACTTTTTTTCTAATGTCCATACTTTTTCTATACTAATATTATAAAGAGGTAAAGTTTATAACTTTGTTTTTATATACGGGGTAATCTTCGCAAATACTGATCCGATCATGAAAATTCTTTCGCTAACAGAAAGCTACACTATTCAGGAGTGACAAGATAAAAGGAAAAAGATAAAAATATATAAAGATTTTAAATCAGCAGGATTTGAACCTGCGCCCTCTGACGTGCCGTGTCAACAATTCAATCTAATCAAGCATTATTATTTGCCTTAGAAATTAATTGGTGATTTTAAAACATTTATATTTATCTGATTTGCTGAAAATAGTGAGAGTGTATTGGAACATATCAAATTTCACCGTACCCTTCTTATGTGAAATGGATTATAACGCCCAACGAAGTGGGCACGGGTCGGCTAGTTAGCTATATTTTTATACGTAGCTAAAATGTATCACAAAAAATGTACCTACATTTAACTTTAACATGTTCTTTTAGATTTAAGCATTTTGAAGCTGTGTAGTCTTAAGTTTATTATTTAGCACGAAAGTCCCCCGCCTTGATTGCGTTCCAAACGTTTAATGTTGGACTACCGGGCGTAAAGTCGAAAATTACAAGGTACGCATAGAGTATAATGGTACAAATTCAACAAACTAATTAAAAAAATATATCCCGATTATTTATGTACTTAAAAATTGATAGTACATTTCCTTACCTGCAATAGTAATTAACTTTTTTATATTTTATTTTATTATATTTCGTACAACTACCTGCCGCGACACCCGTCGAGCGCCGGCGTTTCCACATTAAACATTTTATAACTCAAAAAGTATGGACATTAGGAAAAAAAGTTTTAAACAAAAGTTGTAGAAAAAGTGATCTTAAAAAATGGATAGATGCATTTTATTGATTAATCCAATATTTTAAGAGTTATTGGCCAAAAATGAAAAACGGATTCATTAAATGGGCCATAAATCGTAAACACTAAGTTTTACAAAAAAGTTTACATGAAATAAAAGATGTGAAATTTTATTTTCTACAAAAAAGGTCTAAATAATTTTTCCCCTCAAGTGGATAGTTTCCGAAATATCAGCCAAAAACTTTTCTTTAAGATTGCGATCGAAGCTCCACCTGGATCTGTCAGCATTTTGTGTTTTTATAGTCAGTAAGGGTGCCTTCAAATTTGCCGCGCGGTGGCAGCGACACAGCGCGACAGCAGCGCGGCGGCAGCGCGGTAACCACGCGTTGTTAGTTACATAGATTTACAAAGTCGCGCGGCAGCAGCGCTGCGGCCGCGCTGGCGCCGCGCGACAAATTTGAAGGCGCCCTAAGTGACCCTTAACCTAAAAAAAATTGAAATTGGATCGGAAATTTAGTGCGAGGTTGACCAAAAAAACGGCTTTATTTACTGGCCTGCTCTCTTTAGGCTGGAAAAACTCCGCTCCCCACTGCAATTACTAACTGCCGTCGATACGCACATTCTTAAGGCTATGTCAATGTTGGGGTAAATTGTTTCAAGCTCTTTATTTCTCAGATGTTTTTCTCGATGTTTGTGCAATATAATCTATTAAAGATTTAGATTATAGATCAGCATTTAGTTCTTAATCGTCGATATGTTATTTTCTTTATTTATTAAAAAATTCCCGGCTCGCGCGCCTCTTGTAGCTACGCGCCCCTAGGCACGTGCCTAGTTTGCCTTACGGATAATCCGCCCTTGAATACGATAATAATAATTAGAAACTCCAAGCGCTCGAAACTTATTTTGACAATTGTTGTCGGTACTTCCCGTTTAGATAGTAGTATATTGACTTTTACCAAAGCAGTAAATACATATTATAATTATAATGTACTAGCCGACCCGTGCCCACTTCGTTGGGCGTTATAATCCATTTCACATAAGAAGGGTACGGTGAAATTTGATATGTTCCAATCACAGACCACAGAAATACTCCGTGGTTCCAATACACTCTCACTATTTTCAGCAAATCAGATAAATATAAATGTTTTAAAATCACCAATTAATTTCTAAGGCAAATAATAATGCTTAATTAGATTGAATTGTTGACACGGCACGTCAGAGGGCGCAGGTTCAAATCCTGCTGATTTAAAATCTTTATATATTTTTATCTTTTTCCTTTTATCTTGTCACTCCTGAATAGTGTAGCTTTCTGTTAGCGAAAGAATTTTCATGATCGGATCAGTATTTGCGAAGATTACCCCGTATATACAAACAAAGTTATAAACTTTACCTCTTTATAATATTAGTATAGATTAGCTGACCCGGCGAACTTCGTACCGCCTAACAGTCGATTCTTTAATTATTATTTTTTTAATACCTATCCTTCCCGGAACCCCTCCACTAACTCTTAAACTTTATGGTATGGTATTAAAGTTCAAATTGACTTTTAAGTAGGTATCATTACGAATCTTTGGTATGGGAATATGGAAAAGTGGTTTTTTTTTTACTTTTTCAGGGATTTTTTATCTCTTAGTAAGAACAATCCTCGCTTAGCAACATATTCAGCGATTCATTTTTATATAATATATAGAGATAATGGCAGTTTATTAACATTTAGATAGCTATTGTTAGGTCATAAGTCAGAATATTTAAATTGGGAAAAACTCATTTGAAAGATAATTTTATCAGTACCGTAACCTCTTGCTTCCTAGATAAGACCTAGTAATAATACTCGTACATTATTTTAACTTAGATAAAATTGTGAACTTTTTTTTTTTTTGTTTCAAGATATTATGTAACAGAGAATAGCTTTCTTATGAAGACTCATTTTAACAAAGAAATGTATTTAATAGTAATAAGTTTCCACTTCCAGAAGTTAACACCCTTTCTGGTTACATATATACATAAGGCTGTTACAAATATGGAGTTGGAACCATTCGAGAAATAACTCCAAGTATATTAGTGAAGGAAATAAAGACCGTCTAAATCTTTCCAGACCGAGGCGAGTGATACAGTGAAGTAAGCCAAGGTTTGGAAAATCGTGCTTTTGGTCACGTAGCAGCAAGACCGATGTAAAAATAAACTAAAGATCTTGGTGGTTTAACAGTGGTAGGTTTCTTGTTCCTTGATTATTAACCGACTTCAAAAAAGAGAGAAAGTAGATATCCCAAGGGTGGTGCCATGATAAGGAAACCAGGATATGATGATGGCATCCCAGAGAAATCGGGGAGAATCTTCGAAAATTTTCAACCCAAACTTTTCAAAGGATACTAAGTCACATATAGGTAAAAATGTGACACGCACACACTCGTAACATTTCATGCATAAAAAACGTGTACATGTGAAAAAATTCGAATGGACTTTGACCAAACAATTGAACGGTGTGTTGTGACGTCACGTACAAAGTCCACTCACCTAATTGAACAGTACAATGGTGTAAGCTGTTCCAACAGCTATGAATAATATTCTCACATTTTTGTAACGCTAGATGCGCCACGCGGTTCCGCCCGTAACTTCCGATTTCGTGGAAATATCTGGATACAAAGTAGCCTGAGTGTTACATGGGATCTCCAACTATCTACGTACTAAGTTACATTGCAATCAGTTCAGCAGTTCTAGCGTGATGTAACTGATAAACATTCATCCATCTTAACCAACTTTCATATTTATAATATAAGTAGGATTTCGTTCTTTATTTCATTGTAGAAGCAATGAAAAAATTCTTTGAAATCCTGATTCTATACACATTAAATCTTATTATTTATTGTTTTTTTTACATTTTAATATAAATTAAAATATTACAGTAGGTATTAAAGATGATTTTCTATAACCTTCAACCTTTTGAACATAAGGAAAGTATAATTATATTTTATTAGAAACGTATTTTTTTCAATTATAATTTATGTACTTACAAAGTATTTTATAATAACTATATAAAATTGATTATTGAATTAAAAATACTAAATAGGTAGGTAAATAAATGTATTACATATAATGTCACCTTGAATGTACATAATTATTGTAACTTTATTTTTATGTAAATAATGTAAGTATACCTATGATTCTTTCCATAAAATATGAAACAATCCCTAAATAAACTAAATTTATTATTATTTTAAATGACTTAAAAAATGAGGAGGTTCTTAATTCCACTAAGACAACACAATAACTTGGTGTACCGATTTTAAAGATACTTTTTTTTTTTAAATAGCTGATTCTTCTCATGTGGTCCAATTTAAAGCTGAAGATCTAACGAGTACTGTTTAAGTTATACCTAATGCGCATTTAATTGAATATTTATTAAACTACCTACTTTGTATTACTTGTCGATGTATGTAAATTTGATGCCGGGTTTTTTCGTTTGCAAGCAAACACGATTATTTGACTATTTATTTCACAATAGTTTAAAAATACTTATTTACAATTTTTAATGCTGATATACCTACGTAAAATTTTTCTTCGTGTAATGAAAATTTGACACCTTTTTTGTTTTAAAATGCAAATGTTATATCTTTGCATTAAATCTGTGTCATGTTTTGTAATTGCGAAATTAATTTCGTTTTATTATGATATGCAACGCAGATAAAATTCGTATAACGTTTAGTAATCAAAATTAATAATTAGAACTGTTTTAATTCGGTTTTTTAGGTTAAGTAAAAACTAAAAAAAAATGTTTAATATTAAAGAAGGTACTATAGAATTATGTAGGTATATTATATGGACTATTTTTTTTTTACGTACTTAATTGAATATAACTGAATACAATGGAAGTCGTTTATAATTCTTATAAATTATAATCTAGGTTTCATTGTAATGTATTAGTCATACACATGAAAATTGTTAAGTAAATTAAAAAAAAAATAATTAACCTATTTTGTGATCTTTGTTAAAACAAGTACGCCATTTTATACTGACTAGCTATGCCCCGCGCTATCACCCGCGTTAATTTGAGAAATAAATACGTAATAAAATATTATACATATAGCCTATAGCCTTCCTCGGTAAATGGACTATCCAACACAAAAATTTTCAATTCCACCATATTTCGAACCAGCAGTTCCTGAGAGTTAACGTAACACACTTCAGCTATAATAATATGAGTACAGATGACTTCACGATTCAGTTTAATGTTGGAGTTTGGACTCTCCTCTGAATGCATTAAGGCCGAACCCGGGTGACGCAACGATATTTGCGGCCACTTGTTTAGTTGTTTTATTTTTAACATTTATGCAAGTTAAACATGATGTTTTAATCCGTTTAGTGATTATTAAGCTACCTAAATTTGAATAAATTAATCGTTTTTTTTTCTTTACTGATACATTTTAATTCTTTTCAATTGTATTGTATCTGATTTATGGTTATTTTTAACTAGCTGCTGCCCGCGACGTCGTCTGCATGCGTTCACTGCTCGTTCCCCGTAGGTGATAGCGTGATAACAATTATGTAGCCTATGTTCTGACCCGACTTCTTAATAATATTCGTGCCAAATTTGAAGTAAATCCATGCAGTACTTTTTGAGTTTATCCCGGACATACATTGACTTTCCTATCATTTTATTATAGGTATGTATAGATAGATAGATTACGCTAACATAACAAATATGTAACTTACGTATATTTATAATTGTTTCGATAATCAACACTATTTATTAATAAGACTCAATTCTGGCAATTAAAGTAATACGTTATAAGATTATATCACTATGTTACATAGTCCTAAGTCAAATGGAAAGAAGATTTTTGAATCCCAAAACAATATTTTAAATTTGGAATTACTAGCCCAGTCGAATTAGTATTTTAGAGAGAATAATTATGGGAGTGTTTATATAGAAGCGTTTTATAGCTAATTCGACTGGGCTATACGTGAATATTTAATTCTAAATAGCTAAGAGGATACAATATTCTAACTTTAAATCATCGAGAAAATAAAAATAAAAATCGTATTAAGTATACTTGTAAAAACGAAAAAAAAAAAAAACCGACTTCAATTACATCGACAACTAATACAAATATACAACGTAAGTAGACGAAAAAAAAATGAACAAAGACACTAGTTGCTGTCAGTTGTTACTACGTCGAAAATTCGAGGGTTTTCTTCGATTTCTCTGGGATTCCATCATCAGATCCAGGTTTCTTTATCATGGTACCTAAGTTGGGAAATCTCCTTTCCGACAAAAAAAAAGAATTATCAAAATCGGTTCATAAACGATGAAGTTATCCCCGAACATACATAAAAAAATATACATATCTAGCTTCTGCGCGCGACTTCGTCGGCGTGGACTACGCTCCTATTGGTCTTAGCGTGATGATACATAGCCTATAGCCTTCCTCGATAAATGGGCTATCTAACACTGAAAGAATTTTTCAAATCGGCCCAGTAGATCCTGAGATTACCGCGTTCAAACAAACAAACAAACTCTTCAGCTTTATATATTAGTATAGATTATATATCTATACTAATATATAAAGCTGAAGAGTTTGTTTGATTGTTTGTTTGTTTGTTTGTTTGTTTGTTTGTTTGTTTGAACGCGGTAATCTCTGGTTCTACTGGGCCGATTTGAAAAATTCTTTCAGTGTTAGATAGCCTATTTATCGAGGAAGGCTATAGGCTATGTATCATCACGCTAAGACCAATAGGAGCGGAGTCCACGCCGACGAAGTCGCGCGCAGAAGCTAGTAGATTATATACGGTCGAATTGAGTAACCTCCTCCTTTTTTGAAGTCGGTTAAGAAAACGCTCGAACGGATCACGTCACGCGCACGTGTAGAGAGTCACAGCTGCTAGGCCGGGCGGACTTTGTACCCGCGCTACAATCACCGGTGTTACGACGCGGGAACCGAGAACGCGCGCCTTGCCTTGATTCACCAGCGAAGATAATTCAATTGCTACCTAGCTAGGCGGTTTATTTTTACCTTTATTTCATTACGAAATATTTCGAATTTGTTCTATTTTTGCACGAAACAATCACTCTTATGAGATATAATTATTGCAATGATGTTAAAATTGAAAAAACTGCTAGGATTAAAGATCGTAAGGGGTTTACGACTATTTTCTTAAGAATATTAAATATGAGATTGCATCCATAGATAACATAAGAAAACCGATTTTGTAATGCAGTTGCGTCCTTTTATAGTAGAAATTTCAAAACACGTAGTTATCAATAGAATATTACTTATACATATATTATTATATAGAGACTTATTTTAAATCAGTCTATATTGAAAATGAGAGCTAGGTTAATTATTGCTTTTTTATTTGTTAATAGGAATGTTCTAATAGTCATAAACAAACACAAACATTGGGTATGGTCGTATATGGCAGTCCTAAAAATAGGTAACGGTAGGGATTTTTACAAATCTTAAAAATAGTCACATACTTATCATTTTAATCGTCCTAAATCCATGAAAATATTTTACATATTGGAACGAAGCCAGATAGGTATTTTAAAAGTTTAGGCGCCAAATATGATGCAATTATACTTAACTAATTTATATTTTAAATATGGAATTTTAAGAACTTTTAAAGTACTAAAATAATAACTACAAAGAATCAAAGAAACAGATAAAAGTCAATATAAGTTTCTTTTATTTAGTGAAGGTGAGGTATGACAATAATAGGTGCAAAGTCCACAAGGTAGGCCAATACAAACGTATTGTTGAGAACGTGGCTTTTCTTTTTTAGTACATAGTTGTTATATTATTACAATTTACAAATCAATTAATATACACAAATAAGTATCCATATATAGCAATAATGTTTTGTTTTGATTTATGTATAATGTCTATATTAATATGATCTGTGCTTATTGGAAATATGTTCGAATAATAACAAATAATAATAATAATAATACAGCATTGCTTACTATTGTGAACTATTTAAGAAATAACTCATAGAAGTTAAAAAGTATAAACATTTTAAATTACAAAAGTTATCTAATTCCTTACAAAGTAAGTTATTGGTTATAAAATATGGTCTACTCACTTTTTCTAAGCATTGCTGTCCAATCGAGTTAGGTTCCACCTTGACTTCCAAAATCACAGAATTAGGCTGGCTGACTAACCACATATTGAAATTTTTGACGGAGAAATTTGTAAAATTTTAAAAAAAAATTTAATCAAAATTACTCTGTCTTCTATTTATCAAACTATCACTTGTGTTTACTTTTATCTCACACGCGTAAAGAATTTATTTAAGAATGTCTTTCGTAATTCGCTCTGTGAAATGTTTATCGCGTATTCTTTGTGGAAGTAAAACTGTGAATACTTCCAAACGACGGCCATACTACGTTAAGTTTGCCACCGAAATGATAAAGAAACAGTGACGTGCTCGCCTACCGACTACTGAATTTAGTTTAAAAACCTAACGGGGTGTAGGTTATATTTATTTGAACTCGAATCATTGCTTGTTAGCTAAGACTACATAAAAATAACGCCCAACAAATACACCGATGTAGTTTGCCCATGTTACACAAATAATCTCGTTATCGCGTTACCAGGCGAATAAGGGGAGCTCCTAACTATCTTACTTCTCGCTTATTTTTCATACAATAGACAAGGACAAAAATTTAATGACGTATAGCATTATGTCATGAATTCATGATCATGAAAATAAATAATAAATTATTGTATAAAAATAAATTTTTGTTATTGTACATGTCAGCATTTGTTTAAACTATAACGTCGAATTAGAAATTATATGTAGTGTTACGCATATATTAATGCCGATTTAGGTTATTAAGATTTAAAGCCCTTATCAAGGCCCCTAAGTTATTAAAACTTGGTTTTCAAATTTGCCACGCTTTTAAATGACTTTTGGTGTGACCAGGATTATTAATATACTATGTTTGAAAGTTACACTGAGCAATGGTCTTAGGAATATGATTAAATCAATAAATGAAACCATTTGTTATTTTTAATATTAGATATTATATTTTTAAGTTTATGTTAATTTAAATATTTAGTATTGCTACATTTGAAAATAAATAACGAAAAACAAATATGTTTACTAGTAGCACTGAAATTTTATTAAAAATTACTTCATTACACGCAGAGATCTGAACACTTAATTTCCAATTAATATTGTTTAACAACTGAAATTTTAACTTGATTACAATTTCAAAATATTTAAAAATTTGGTTTTTATATTAATTTCTTGTTATATCCAGTTATATACAAAGACAAATATTTTTCATTATTTAAAACGTTCCTGTCCACGCAACCAAGACGAAGCACGAGCCGCTGACAGCGCCAATTGTGACAACATAATGGAACTAAACTAATCATATGACTTCTTTTCGTCACGTCTTGCTTTGCTATTGATTTGTGTCTTGGTCTCGATTCTCTTCGCATAGGTTTTGTGTGTTACATTAGAAATGGCCAGTCAGACACAGGGAATCCAGCAACTCTTGGCTGCTGAGAAACGCGCGGCCGAGAAGGTTTCAGAGGCAAGAAAGCGTAAGTTAATTAATTGCGTTTTTAACTCTCCGTATATTATACCAAGAACAAATTCACTTAATATACATATCTATCTATGTATTCTAGTTTCGTTTGTCTCAGTGATGGTTAAATTACGATTAATGTGCAAACTGGGACGTTATTTTTAGTAATATATATGTAATGGGCGTAATTGTATTTTTTGGTTACATCTTCATACGTTCCTATCACATGATTTCACCTTGTATGATCGAAGTTAAATTTTCAAAGCCTAGAAACGTTTGTTCTGTAATAACTCAAACTTTTTATGAAATATAATATAGTAAAACTGTTATTGGTACAAGATTTCATTCAAAAAATCCTATTTTCCATATTTGGGTTTTATATCAGATACCTGTTCATCTGATTATGAGTTGTTTTGTATTTATCTCAATCAAATACTAAATAAATTTAATTTATAAGATGACCTTATATAATAATTATGTATCTCAAAAAGTAATGTAACTTTTGATTATATCACTTAGATGAGAATCTTGTAGTTTCTTAGAAGTGTACGCCTCAATAAAAATAAAATTTAAGTTTGTCTTAATGGAAAGTAAAATAGGAAAAAACTTAAAAAATTAAATATTACCTATTAGCAAATAACTGGTCAAAAATACACCTAGATAGTGTTTATATTTTTTATATTACCTTCATTATTAAGCCAATGATCAACTACAAACTTAAGTAATTCTATGGTTAGTATTGTCACAATCAGACCAAGGATTCGTGTATGAAAGGATGATGAACCGGTAACTGACATACAGAGGAGATTAGAGAACAAATCATTGAATATACCTAATAGTCTTACTTCATTAAGTTATTCACTTAATTACGGTTTGTGTACCTGTCAGTTTGTGTGCCTGTCATGATTAAACCTTAGAGCAATTTTGACTACTGTCAGTTTAAAAAAATAGAGATAAATTTATTAAATGTTCGCGTAAAAGTAAAATTCTACACATTACGGCTAGTCTTTAGATTAAGAATGGCGTCGGTCGGTCGGTCGGAAATTAGATAGGTTAGGGTTATTTTTTTTTGTTTCTGTAACAAAAATATGCCGATAAACAGTCTAATATTGAAATTAGATAGGTTAGGGTTATTTTTTTTTGTTTCTGTGACAAAAATATGCCGATAAACAGTCTAATATTGAAATTAGATAGGTTAGGGTTATTTTTTTTTGTTTCTGTGACAAAAATATGCCGATAAATAGTCAACCGTTCTTAATCTAAAGACTTACCTTATGTTATATATTATGTTTATGTTCATGGGCAATCTAGTTATCTTATATTTATGCAATTGACAATCGTCGTCTCTTCATCAAGATTATATAATAATAAAATTAATAATGATTATCTGACTGGGTCGTTGGTGCACTACTGCAGTGTCCTATTCCTGCTCGAGGTTAAACTATAGTTCCCGACTTAAGTATTACTGTGATAAATATAATTATTATAGTCACCCGTCAGTTGCCGATAACACAGACATTACTTTACCTTCATCAAGAACGGACAACTATGTGTATATACTAAATATGCTATTTACTATTACAGGAAAAGCGAAACGCCTAAAGCAAGCCAAAGAGGAGGCTCAAGATGAGGTCGAGAAGTACAGACAGGAACGCGAGCGACAGTTCAAAGAGTTCGAGGCCAAGGTTTGTTGTACTCATAAACATTTATATAAATCATTATCTATTACAATTCTCGTGTCACAATGTTAGTTACCATACTCCTCCGAAACGCCTGAACCGATTTTTATGAAATTTCGTTTGCATATCGGGTAAGTCTGAGAATCGGCCAACATCTATTTTTCCTTCCATACCTTTAGGGGGGGGGGGGTTAAGGGGGTTCATAACATATATGGCAAAACAACGTTAGCAGGGCTCAGCTAGTCCAAATATATTATTTTGATTTGATTCATTAAGGTAGGGCACAGCAGGAAATATCTTGATCAAAATTGGGAGCAGCCTGACTAGAGAAATACCACAACCTTACAGAAGATCACAGCTAAATATCACTGCTCTCAACTAGTATTCTTGGGGTGAGTAAGGGATACTGGAAAGTGTCAGGGATAGAGTCGGCAATGTGCTGACAACAACTGTCTCTAAATATTTAACTTGTTTCCAAACATACATCTCGGCGATTCATTTTTATTTCTAAACGGTTTTTGTAATAAAGTATTTACTTCTAATATGTCTAAACCTATTTGTCTCTATAATAATGAGAATTTCAGCATACAAGCCCTTTAAAATTGTAAAAAAATTTCAACTTGATGCAGTCTTTAACATCCCACTGTTGGGCATAGTCCTCTCTTTCCATGTAGAAGGTCGGAGCCTAATCAACCACACTGCTCTACTGCAGGTCGGCAAATAATAACCATAAAATCATAAAATCAAAAATCAAAATCAAAAATATCTTTATTCAAATAGGCCCCATGAGCACTTTCCACAGCCAAGCCAAGCTACCATCGATTCGGAATGTAGATTCTGCAGAGAAGAATCGGCAAGAAACTCCGCAGTTACTCTTTAAAAAAAAAAAATGTATAAACTGTAATTTAGTACAAAATTAGTAATGTCGTGCAAGAAATACAGCGTCACTAAGTCCACACATCTTTATCAACCATGTAATCCCGCACCGAATAATATGCATTATCTATTAATCTCTTTTTAACAAAAACTTTAAATTTATGTTGAGACAATTCCAAAATAAAATTGTTTGTGGGATTTTATTATACATGCGAATACCATGGTCCATGACCCAGAAAGGATACGTTTACTTTGCGCAGTCGGAAACATAAAAAAAACTAGTCCGGGATCCCTAGAACATTTTTTTTCTTTTAGTTAGCTAGTATTTATATAATTTAATAGTAATATTATCTCGGTCCTACGTTCACTGCTGCTCTATCCCCTGCTACCCCTATTACCTACCACAATCGAGAGATTTTGTAGAGGAAATTTTTGTTCGTCTCATCAAAAGGAAGCTACTACCGCAAAATTAGCTTGAATTTAGCTTGAATCAAGTAAAAAAAAATGTTCTAGGGATCCCGGACTAAATCTTCCCTGATTAGTAAACAAAACGATGGACCAGCTGAGGCTGTTTTATTAAGACTAAAAGAAATTAATTATTTAACTGATGTGACTTTTGTACTCGTTCAGTACCATTGAACGCCATTAGTACTAAAAGAAGTGAAAATACTTTTGCACCAGTTTGACACTGTGCGATAGAGTTAGAAAAAGTACAAACTGACAAATGTTCACGTTAATATTCTAACATGTATATCTAATACTAGCTTCCACTTTCGGCTTCGCTCATACGAAATCGGGAGAAACTATGTTTGTTATGGTTTTTCATTGATTTTCCGGTCCTATTGTAGACTGTGATGTTATATAGCCTATAGCCTACCCGTAGTTCCTGAGATTAGCCTACAACCAAACTTCAGGTTTATAATATTAGCAGAGATAGACCAAGATATTTTTGTTAGTATTATAAATAGGTATTTATTTTATTAAGTTACCTAATGTAGATAAGTGACGGCAAGTGCATCACTATAACATAGACAAATATGTCACTTTTCTTGTGCCATAGACAAGTTTATTTTGAGTACATATAAAATGAAAGTTAATTTGTATTTGTGTTTGTTTTTAGCACATGGGCACAAGGGAAGGTGTTGCTGCTAAAATCGACGCAGAGACAAGGGTTAAGATTGATGAGATGAACAAAATGGTTCAAGCACAACAAGAAGTGGTAAGTATGACTTTTCAATCAACGACAAGCTTATATTTTTTTTGTATTTAAAAAAAATAATTAAGAATGTTATTTATATGAGGTATGCTTCAAATAAGATTAATGAAATTTATTTTTGTTGGGTGTATTCTATTCTTAATGTGATTTTTTTTGTTTATAGGTGATCAAAGATATCCTCAACTTAGTCTACGACATCAAACCGGAGCTGCACGTCAACTATCGCTTCGAATAAGAATGTTACGCATAAATTATTTACTATTCGCATATTAAATCTGCGAAAATACCGATTATAGTTCTAATTGTTATTATTATTCTGTTTATAATCTGTAGCCACTAGGGATGCGTGCAAATGTCTTAAGTGACGGTTCAATACGCGTGAAATAAAATGCCTGGAAAACAAGATGGTTGCCATTGCTGTAAATACATGAAATAGCTTGTATTGCCAGTTATTTATATAATATTTAAACCTTCAAATATAAAAACAGCTCGATATCATTCCATTAAATGTCGAAGGATCCGCTTGAGAACACGAAAAAAAACAACTTATATTATAAAAATTGTATGTCATTCAATGTTTGTATGTTGAATAGAAATATATGGAGTTTTAAAAAGAATATTGTTTTTAATTAATCTTGTTACGGTAGTCTGTCTGTACAGTATTAAAGTATATTGGTGATTTAAATGTTTGTTTTATTCCACTTTGTTTATCCAGTCGGGGCTCTTTATGGGTGTTTTTCTGAAAAAAAAAAGAACTATGTTGTAGTTTTGTATCACTATTTGAATTATTCATAGGCTTTCAAGGTTATTTGTAATCTTATCAATACATATATCTAATGAACTAGAATGTATTTGCGAGTTGCGTTGCGGGGTCCTACGGCATTCCCACTTGGAAGTGCTTTAGGTATTTAGTATTTACTGTAGTATTTTTCTGTACGCTGCGACGTTCTTAGCATGTTAGTTGTTATCCTAAATCTGGCTATCGATTTTTATTTTTGCAAGATATATAATCTGCCAACCTGTAGCAAAGCGGTAAATTGTAAAGGCAAGGAGTTCTTTGCCTACCCGTTACATAACTATAGATAGTTTAAGAAAACAAAAGTTATTGAATCGACCATTTGGTGGTAAGTTTCGCGCCGTCTGCCCTAGAGGGCGGCCGACATTTTGGATTCGTGATTCGTCGTGAATCAATATTTTTGGATCACTTTAGGGCAGAAACCATGTGGTTTGCTGCACCATAAAGTGAAAGAAGAAAAAGAAGAGAAGTTGTATAAAATCAGACCAGGCTATATGGACTTAGTGTCTCTTGCCTTTCCCTATTGGGGATAAATTGTAACAAAAAATCGACCATTTGGTATTCTTCTTTAGGATTACCATTTTGATATTCGAATGGAATATAAATCTAACCTTGCAGACACTACCGTAACTAGAAGAATCTAGAAAACTAATATTGGAAAGAGACAGAAAAAGAAATATAAAAGTTAGGTACGTGAGAGTTATCTTCTTTTCAGCGAGTGATTCAAGCCAGGGTGCTATCGCCCCTACAGTGGAGAACACAGCTGGTTGGTCTCGCCTATCGCACCTCTTCGACGAAAACGACAGGATACCAACTAGCAAACCGTCCATAATCGCCGGTCCGCCAGCGTCGTGCTGTGATTATAAATAATTAAAATTAATGAAATAATAGAAACTAAAATTCGTAGCTTGCACCAATTAACAACTGCTGTCTTAAGATTCTGCTGAGATGGTTTGGCCATGTTGAGAGAATGAATGAAGAGCGATTGACGAAAAAAGTGTATAAGGCGAGTGTGAATGGAAGTGTTGGAAGGGGTAGACCTAGGCGGACGTTTCAAGACCAAATCTGTGACGTCTTGAAAAAAGGCCAGGTCAAGAGTACCCTAAACTGAAGAGCATGTATGAAAGGAATAATGAAAGTGGACGAAGCGAAACAAGTATGTAAGGATCGTAGTAAGTGGAAAGAAGTGGTCTCTGCCTACCCCTACGGGAATGAAGCGTGATTATAATTATGTATGTATGTATGTGTTAGGATCAACCAGATCAATTTTTAGAAAAAATAGTTTATTTAATATTAACAACTGTTTTTTCTAATACAATTTAATAAAAACGAATATAGTTTTATCTTGAATGAAGTACCTACTTAATTTTGATTTAAATACATACATATTATATAGGTACTTATATGTATATATAAATATAACTTACATTACAAACATTCTTTGCTAATGTTATGTATCCAGCACAGAAATTATTTCTTGTGACAAGATCTCTGAAACATTAGAATTGTTAAATATATTAATAGGTAGGTAGGTACCTACCTACGCTCACAATCAGTGTTGTAAAAACTTGTCGCAAATACCCAATGTTGTGCAAAAGTCTTTAGTAACGTAGAAAAAAAAACTAAAAAAAAGTGTGTGTGTGTGTGTACGTAAGAAGTTATACTTCGTTGGCTAGCTAACTTCACGTGCTAACTTCTTCTTTGTTGACTAGCTATAACTTCAGGGTGTCGATTTTTTTCGTGACGGTGTGCGCGCGCATCGAAAAAATTTACTCTCATAATTTTTCCCTAAGGGGCTGTCTCCATGAGCGAGCGTATCGCCAGCGAGACTCGCTCGTGGAGACAGCCCCTAACGCGCCAACAACAACTTTAACAGAGGTAGAACTCCCATAACCCGGCATGTTTGCTAAATGCGCTTAGACGGCCTCTATACCGTTCTGTAAGGACTATAGTAAATATTCTCATAATTATAAGTTTTGAAACTTTCACGATAATTATGAACTTACTTTTACGTGATCTATTTCGCGATGGTTGTCTGTTATGGTCACCCGTGACCATGGTGTTTGGTGTCTGCAACGTCGCTCATATATCGGAAGTTTCAAAACGACAATCGCGGTAGAAGTCCCGTAAAAGTAAGGCCCTGCGCGCACTAGTGACATTTGTCACCGTGACAAAAAATTCTTTGTCACTTTCACGTCACCGTCACTTTCGTGACTGCGCGCACTTGCAGTGACAGTTTCTTGCATTCGATAAGATGGATCTCGAAGGGACGGTTGTCTGTGAACTCGTTTTTAGAAATAGAAAAAAATACAATAATAAAAAGTATTGGGTTCACCCGCTTTGGAGTGATAGGCTGATAAGTGGAAAGTTCTACCTACACCATGTTTGCCAACCTACGTACATATGACACGTGACATTTTGTTGCGTCACGGGCATGTTGGCCTCCTCCGCGGACAAAAAGTCACCGAATTGTCACGCATCCAAATGCGCGCACCTTCATTAGGGATGATGGACGCGGTGACAGTGACAAAAAGTCACGGTGACAAAAAGTCACGGTGACAAAAAGTCACTAGTGCGCGCCTAGCCTAAATGTGTTGCTCTTTGTGACAAAAAATTAATCTAACAGACTTTTAACGCACAGCAACAGGCTATTGCTTTGTCACGAATTGGTTCCTTGCTTATAGATACGAGTTCTAAACGCTTGTGCTTTTTATTTGATTATTAAATTTTTTATTAACATTGTTAATGTAATGTTATTACCGTCCGTACACTTCCTGGCAGTCAGCTAAGTCGTAAACTGGTAAAACTAGTTTCTGCAGTAGCACTTGTCCACCTAATCCTCCAATACTCTAAAAACAGTAAAATTTTATATTTAATGATCTTAATGTATAAATTCAACTGTTATAAATGAATAATATATAAATAAATAAATATCTACACATTACACACACGGTCGTCGGTTCCTAAAGTAAGCAACTCAATGCTTGTGTTATAGGTAACAGCTGACTGGTCTAGCTACATATATTTTTTTTCGATAAACACACTTATAAATAATACCTACATATATAAATAAATATGTATATTACACCCAGACTCGGGGTGGGAATCGAACCCATAACCCCCCAACAGAAAGCAGGGTCACTACAAACTGCGCCAACGGGCTAGTCAGATTATCATTTAACCTTTAATATATAGGTATAGAAATAATAGTTTGGTACACTTATACTTACCAGAACAGAACCCCATCCCAAGAAAGTAATATTGCTGTCAGTGGGTATAATTTTGTCTGTCGAATAATCTATCTTTTCAGCGTTATCTGATTCACCGTATGATATGTTCTTATGGAGCTTCAGGACCGCAAAGTTGAATTCCAATGTGTTGGGTTTGTAATTTGGGTGGAAGAAGATCTCCGTCACTCTGTACAGTTCGCCGCCAGATGTTGCGTTAGAAGAACCGATACGAACGGTCAGCATCTTCACGTATTCGCGGAAGAATCGGTTGTTATACTGTCTATAAAAAGATTAAATATTTAAGAGAAGATAAAGAAGAAAGAGACCCTGAAAAATTAGATTTTTGTAGAGTACAAAAAAAAATTGCTATTGACCATATAGAGACCATTTTGAAGTTTGGTATTCAGCATTTAAAACAATAGGGGCTATGTGTGCTAAAAAAGAGCAAAATTTTCACTAAAATAGAATTAAACTCCACTTTTCACTGACAGAATTCACACAATTGCAATGATTCTCTGAGCAAGATAATCAACCAGCCCCCCCGCACTCCCCTTTCACAGCAGAAATAATTTTACTTTCATGTTATTAATTAAGGTCTTGAAAAAAAAAATATAGCTAATAGCATCTTACAATTGCAGACAATGCGCTGCAGTTAACACCCTGTCCGATGCTATAATGGCCGCTCCGCACCAAAGTTGCTTGTTAACAAGTAATGCGGCAAGGAATGGATATTCTTCTATTGACGCGATCTCATCCGCATTGAAGATACGACGGTAACGAAGGTCTAGAGGTGGATCAATCGATGGCTTTTCTAAAAGTATAAACAGTTTTAGATTTTTGTGAATAATTAGAAATGATAACAAGAACGCAAGCACGAGAAAATGAATAAATACTAACATTCATCCATTTTCTCACTCTATTCTGTAACTATAATTTATGGAACCGATTACGGTGAAAGTGGATATTTAGGTAGTTGAAGATACGAATTTGTAACGTTCAAAGAGGGTCACCTTTAAGCACGCAGTTATGGCTTTTGTAACAGTTACGCGCTATGGAAAAAAATCTATGATATACTTTATATATGGTATGAGATTCATACACTCTCATAACTCGATATGAGAATTTGGTCAACATTTGTCCATGTTTTATGAGATTTTTCCCATAGGGCGTGACAGTTTTGTCCGAGTTATCACGTGTTTCTAATTGTGCTTATTCGGAAACATATATATAATATATTTATGTTATTTACCCCCGCAACCACCTTTTGTGGGTGAAATTTTGTAAAATCCGTTCTTAGCTGACCTCTACTTGGCGAAAGGAATATTCCTACCAAATTTCAAGTCTCTACGCCTTATGGTTCCAGAGATATCGTGATGAAACAATGGGTTATGGGTGGAAATCTCTTTTATATATATAGATTCACTAGACAGCTCCCCTAAGTAGTAACGTAACTACTAATAACCACGTTGGAGTTTTGTGTGGAATTTGTAACCTACATGCTCACTATAAAAGCACGTTGTGTTTTAAAGCTTAGCCTTTCGTTTCTTTTAATCGTACTTACTGGTTGTTGTCTCCTTTTCATTTAGGCTTCTTCTTAAAGGTAATTCTATGGTCATTCCTTCATATTGCCATTCTCTGTCGTCGAAACTTCTGCGTAGGATACGTTCTCGTTCCACTAATCAAATTGATTTAATTTAGAAACAAAGATATTTTAATACTAAACGAGAAACGATATCACTGTCTAGACGAGACGTAATCGAATAGTTTTGAGTTAAAATCTAGTCTTCTATTAAATATTCTAGACGATCGACGTGACAAATTTCTATATGGTATATATTCCAGGATGAAAAGCTAAATTTCTTTAGAATTGTCTAGATTAGTGTTTAAAGTTATTCTATAATATCGTGGTAATCCTGAATCATTATGTTTTCGACAAAAGTAGACTTACTGTCATCTGAAGAACTTTTGATATCAATATCTTTTTGTTCATGATGAGCCACAATAATTTTAACAATAGCTAGCGTTGTTAAAATCTTATAGGAAAGAGCCATTTGGTCGTAGTAATACTATTCTGAAAAGTATCAGTTACAGTTTTCTCCAAAGATAAAATACTGCAAACTATTTCAATAGTTTGTGCAATAAACGATAAAATAAAACGAACAATTTAATCGTAAACATTTTATTATAAATTTAATATTACAAAACAGCCTGAGTCCAAGAGTTTGAATCTTAGTAACAATTTAGTGATAGCCGTATTCCAATCCGCCCCAAAGTGGCTTAATGAGAGGTACGATGCGGTATTTTATGATAGGTTCTACGATGGGCTTAA
The DNA here is from genome assembly GCA_905220545.2 of Melitaea athalia. Classification (NCBI taxonomy): domain Eukaryota; kingdom Metazoa; phylum Arthropoda; class Insecta; order Lepidoptera; family Nymphalidae; genus Melitaea; species Melitaea athalia. The sequence goes on from HG992201.1 coordinate 1,395,472, forward strand.
TAAATGGCAGAATGACCGCCCTGCTGAAAATTCCAAATAAAAAACGATGATTTGTATGGGAACTTATTGTAAACTATTGTGTGTTTGAAACAGGGATTCCAAAATGTTCATACAGTTTTTATCTGGGCTATCTGGATTCCAGATAGATCTATCTTGAATCTGATATCTTTATTTGAAATTTTCAGCAAGGCGGTTTTATGATAGGAATGGACACTCCATGGTTGATAACGCTGGACGTATGTTCTACGGCGGATGGCAACACCAGGGTAGAGTAGGCTGTGGAAGAAATTCAACCTTCAAATAGCGCATTGATGGCCACACACGTTAGATTCGTACTCTATGCCTCTACGTTCTATGAGCGCTGAGCAAACCGCCTCAGCCGTATTCTCTTCACGCTTCCCTTCACTGCAAAGCGAGGTTTCTTGTCAGTTTGTCAGTTTCATTTTTCACGTAGACAAAATGACATACCCTCAAACGTATCAAAGATTTATGGTATTTTTACGTGAGCAGATATTTCAATTGTAAAACAACACAAAAAACATTTGGTATCTTATAGATTTATTTAATTTTAAAATTTATTGAATCTAGCTGTTAATTTTTTCGTGTTTCGTATTCATAATTTGTAATGAAAACATACGGTAATTTATTGTAATGTATAATTGTATATTTACATAATTTAATTATATAAAATTTAATATTACCTAATCCACCCAAACTAGAAGGAGTTGGGTGAGCAAGAGACATGCCGATGAGCGCGAGAACGATAGCTACCTGAAAATAAAGCAATATAAATATAACACCTTAAGTGATTCCTGGAATACCCCCCTGCTGGGCACTTTAGTCATCTAGAAGGAAATACATTAAAAATAATTTATGTAATTTAAAAATTAATCGATGTAATTTAGTTATTATTGTACATTAAAATTATTTATGTAATTTAAATTTGCTTTATTTGGACGCCGTGTTGGCGCAACGGTCACAGCACTGGTTTGTGTTGCGTTTGTGTTGCGGATTCGATCCCCGCACATGATGATCATATGTATTGGCCATATAGATGTTTGCTGAGGTCTGGGTGTTTGTGCAGTCCTTGTGGGTCTCTTTATTATACCTCGAAGAGCACGTTAAGCCGTCGGTCGCGGTTGTTATCATGTACACATGATAGCGATCGTTACTAATAGTAGGAAATATATCCACCAACCCACTCTGGAGGAGCGTGGTGGATTAAGCTCTGATTCTCCTACATGGGGAAAGACCCCTATGCCCAGCAATGGGATATTACAGGCTGAAGCGTTACAACAAAGTTGCCTAACGACTGCAATACTTAATTTTTATTTCTGCCGTGTTCGCTATTGTTATAAATATTAACGTGTACTCACAGCGCACTTCATTGTTAAACCTACTCGTATGTATCCTGTTTATGAACTGAAAACAACAAAAACTATTGATTTCCACAAGAATTCGTACACCTTTATATAGACTGCGTTTGTTGGTTCACGCATGGATGAGCGTACATCCTGACAGAGTTGCATTACTGGTTAAAGGTAGAGACACATTTGATGTTCACTTCGCTATGAAAAAAAATCTCAAAAATGAGGTTTGTACCTCACTAGCGAACCGCTCCAGCTTCGCACGAGTGCAATGCTGATACTAAATATAAAATATAAAATAAATAGGTATTTGCAATCTAAGCGCAAAAAATGTGTTTATTTAAGACATCACATTAGAAAACTTTAAAACTATCAGTGTTTCTATACTATACAATGCATGTATTATACAAATAAAACTTCCTCTGGAATCACTCTATTTACTAAAGAAAACCGCATCAAAATCCGTTGCGTAGTTTTAAAGATCTAAGCATATATACAGACAGACAGACAGCGGGAAGAGACTTTGTTTTATAATATGTAGTGATAATAATTGTGTTTACTAGAAAACGAATAAAACTGACTTCAATTACGTCGACTAGTAACATAACGTTAGTAGACGAAAAAAAAAATTAACAAACGCACTAGTCGCCACTACTATTTTCGAAGGTTCCCCTCGATTTCTCTGGGATGCCATCATCAGATCCTGGTTTCCTTCCCAAAAAAAATATCAGCAAAATCGGCCCATAAACGACGAAGTTAAAACCATGGACGTAATTATATACTTACATATTACGTCCATGGTTAAAACACGTAAAAATAACGAAAACATAAATTTTTATGATACGTTGTTTATATACCTACGTTACGTTGGGATTCTTCCATAGGGTTATTTATCTAGATACACCATGGACTGTGACTAGGGGAATTAAATTAAATTTTTACTTAATTTTACTTAACATATAATATACTAGCCGACCCGTGCCCACTTCGTTGGGCGTTAATTATTTTTGTGATGCAAATATAAAGTTTTCATCTCATTCGCATTTCTCCGACTTGATTTACATAATTACACTATTATTTTTCACTGATTTTTTTTTGTTCAATAACAATAAAATATAGTCTATGTCACTTCTGAATAGTGTAGCTTTCTGTTAGTGAAAGAATTTTTATGATCGGATCAGTATTTACGAAGATTACCCCCTACAAACAAACAAATTTAGAAACTTTACCTCTTTATAATATTAGTATAGATTTTTTTTCTTTTTATAGTTAATTTGTATTAGTTATAATATATAAACAACATCGCGGTGTGGCTACGGCACTCAAGAATTTAGCCACCCTTTCTCTTCCCGTATGTGTCGTAAGAGGCGACTGAGGGATAACAAAGTTCCACTTCAAACTTGGAACAGTAGAAGCCGATGTATGAAAGGATAATCATTCACCAGCTGGTTTATAAAAACACAGACCGGAGATGGGCAGCAGCGTTTTCGATGTGACTAAGCCAGATCTGCAACCCGTTTTCCTAACGTGGTGGCTCGGTTCCCGGCAGTCCCACTATTCCCAGCTATCGCCGATGTGGGCTGGGTCGGGACTGCAGAGAACCGTGATGTTTGGCACGAACTTGGGGCCACCTATATAATATGTCTATCAGTGGACTGCGATAGGCTGAAATGATGACTATAAAATGATGGGACGACATTTCTTGTAGTACCTAATGTATTTTAGTTTGCGAAAAAAATGGCGGCACGAGGGTCAGCTAGCAGAGTATAACAAATAATAAAAATGTATTAAAGAACTTCAGTAACCGCGTGTGGTTAGGCTAGTGTGGGTACATCTTTAACTTAGAAACCGCTACTAGTGTTCAACGAAATCTGAGTCATTGATACGTGTACTAGTAAATTAACAAGTAATTATAAACTTACGGGCCGTAGTTCAGTGTATTGTAAATCTAGAAAAATTTAGAACCGAATGCAAACAAAAAATTATTCTGGCGCGTTCTACTAATTATATTTCAATTTTTGCTGTGTGGCTACGGCATAGAATTTAGCCTCCCCCTCTCTTCCCGTGGGTGTCGTAAGAGGCGACTAAGGGATAACATAGTTTCACTACCACCTTGGAACTTAAAAAGCCGACCGATGGCGGGATAACCATCCAACTGCTGGCTTTGAAGTACACAGGCCGAAGACGGGCAGCAGCGTCTTCGGTGCGACAAAGCCAGCCCTGCGGTCACCAACCCGCCTGCCCAGCGTGGTGACTATGGGTAAAACACATGAGTTCACGCCATTATTGGCGCGAACTTGTGGAGGCCTATGTCCAGCAGTGGACTGCGATAGGCTGAAATGATGATGATGATGAATATATATTTATTTATCTTTATTTATTTAGGACAAGTTACAATTAAGACATACACTGACATGACGTGACATACAGAGCTATAAACACGCTGCACAATTACATACTAAAATGCTAATTTAAAAAAATACTTAGAAAGACTAGACAAGATTTTATAGTACAAATAAGTTAGAAAGAACGCCTTCTTTATCATCACACCTTAGAGCCTATGCACACCACGTTTTTTAAACGCGCCGTCGCGCGTCGACGCGCGGTGTAGCGATACAGACGCAATACACACGCGAGTCAGACACAGCCTGTAGACCTTTGCACATCTGAATACGCGTTTGAATCGATACAGACGCGATGCAAACGCGCGTGTGTAGCGATACAGACGCGATGCAAAGTCGCGTGTGTAGCGATACAAACGCGCTGGCATTTTGAGCCTATGCACACCACGTTTTTTAAACTCGCCGTTGACGCGCGTTTGTAGCGATACAGACGCGATGCAAACGCGCGTGTGTATCGATACAGACGCGATGCAAACGCGCGTGTGTAGCGATACAGACGCGTCGGTGCCGCGCGTTTGAATATTACAACGCCAACAAACTGCTCTGTAGGATAAAAACGCGCCGTCGACGCGCGTTTCTAAAACGCGCGTCGACGGCGCGTTTAAAAAACGTGGTTTGCACAGGCCCTTAGGCTTATCATTAGAAACGCCATAGTACCTAAACATAATTATGATAAGAAATTTATTAAGTTAAAAAAATACATTGAGGAATAGAGCAAAAATAAAATTCTCTTTAATTTCATGCATAATTTATTTGAAGACGATAAACTAAGTAAGATATATTCTACCTTGACGAACCAATGTATCAAACACGTAACTAAATAAATTCCTTTTATTCGTAGTAGATTACTGAAAGAGAAATTAACACAAATAATTAGAGCACAATAATTTTTTATGTTTGTAATATACCAGGTACATTCACTTGCAAGAAATCGAATAAGTATTTCATTTATTCAGATAGGGCAAGCCTCCAAATTTTAAGCAAAAATTATATATTTTGCTCAAATATTATAATTATTTATTTTTATTAAATATTTTGCTTAAATTTTGGAGCAGTTCGACTAGGAAACTCAACCGTACTGAAGATCACAGGTAAATAATACTGCTCGCAAGAAGGTTGTGTTCATAAGGTGATCTGTGCATCTGGGGATTGTCAGTTCAATAGGTAAGATACCCGCTTACCACCTGGCGGGCCGTAGGCTTGTTTAGCACACTTATGGTATAAAACATGGGTGGAATTGGGCGTAGGGTCGGCAAAGCGCTTGCAATGCTTCTGGTGGTGCAGGCGTCTATAAGCTACGGTAATCGCTTACCATCAGGTGAGCCGTACGCTTGTTTGCTGACTTAGTTGCATAAAAAAGATAATAAACCACACCTTCCACTTGTCGTTATCGTAGTCCCATAGAGAGGAGATGCCATCAATGGGATTGACACGCAGTTCCAACATTCTGCGCAACTGTGCCTTCTGCGATGCCTTGGAGAACGAGCTAGGTAGTGGCTCGAACACTAAATCAAATAACAATGACACTAATAAAATAGTAAGTCCGACTTACAACCATTCTGGCGTAGTGGCATCAGAAGTCGCCTAAACCAGCAGGCCTATTGCGTATCTTGACAGCCACCAGTGATCTCTTGACAGCCACCAGTGATCATCAAGGTTTAGTTGTCAACCGGACTTTGATGTCAATTAATAAGATTGTCATCTCGGTACTTATGACATCATCCCAGTTGGTCACTGACGTTAGCCAAATTGGCTAACGTCATTGGCTGCGTTGGCTAAGCCAATACCTACGAAACTAGCTGTATGACAGTTTATCGTTGAGCATTATGTCTAGTGATCTTCTTTATGAACTGTCGGTTGAAATACGCAATAGGCCTGCAGGGCAGTATTTGTATTTGTACAAATTATTGTCTCCGGTTTAGGTATATGTTCCTGGTGAGTGGTGGGTCTCACCGAGGTGCATCGGAGAGCATGTAAAGCTGTTGGCTCCGGTTGTTATCACAGATATCTGTAGCGATCGTAACTCGTGTTAGGAAAAAAATGCGCCCACAAGCATTGGAATTACGCGGTTGATGTAGCTGAAACCCTTCGAGTTGAGACTTTTGCTCAACAGTTGGACTTTTATGGGCTGATTCATTCATTCAGTAATGTCAAGTTAATATCAAGCACTTTCATCAATTTCGAAGACGCAGTAACATTTAGATTTTCAATTCATAATATTGACCAACATTAGTAAAATATATGATAGAAAAACTAATTTACCATAATGATGACAGAATATAGACGCCCAGAAGCCAAAGGATACTACAATGAAGACCCAGCCCATGATGAATTTCCATTGGCCAGTTGGGGCTTGGAATTCTGCGAAGGTTTGGCAGAAGGAAGCGCGGTACAGCGCTTTTTTCTCTTCACAGCACAACATTCTCCAGTCACATCTCTCCTTTTCTCTGAGAGCCTAAGAAAAATGTTTGTGGAAGGTTTCGTATATATAATTTATCAATCAAACAGAAGTTAATAACCAATTTCACGACTGAAGTCTTAGTCAATGGTAGTGTGGAACATAATAAAAATACTTAAAACCAACTTACAATAACTATTTTGTTTACTACGACAAAGTTAAGTCAACCAAAACTTAAACTATATCTGTTCGTATAAATTTAGGCTTTACAAACAGTTTACCTATCCTTATCACCTATCGTTATCCTTCTCCTACATGGGGAAGAGGCCTATGCCCAACAGTGGGATATTACAGGCTGAATCGTGATCGTGATCGAAACAGTTTACTGTGACAATCTAATTTCTTACTTACACACACGTCTCTTGTGTTTTCCTTAAATCTCACTGCTGGGAACGGAAAAAGTGCATCGTCCTTGTAATTCGCGGAACCATTTATTCCATGACCTACAATGTCTCTGCAGCCGATCCTAGAGAAGCCGTACACCGTTCTGATAGTTTGCAATCTTGGAATGAATCCGCTTTTAGTTGTTAATATTGGAAGCATTTCGTCTTATATTTTGTTTTAACAATTGTAGGCACTGATTAAAATGACGTTATGTTTTTAATGTTATTTAAAGTTTGTTTATTCTAAAATATAACGAAAAGAGGTATTACTTAATTTTAAACAAGTTCAAGTACCAAAATAGGTATATCGAGACACGCGGCAGCGTGTCAAGCCAAGTTCAAGCAAAAGAACTGGCGACTCAGCGCCGTGTGTATATTTACACGAACCATTTCGAGCGACTTTTGACCCCTCCATAACTCAAAATCTATTCAACAGAAACAGATCAAATTGCATATATTTATTTATATCCGTAAGGATAACTAGAACCCTAAATTTCATTAACCTAGTTGCAACGGTTACAAAAATATGAAGGTTCAAAAGTCGCAAATTTTCCACTGACTGACTGACTCATCAAAAACCTAACCCACTTCCAGATGACCTAGGAAGTCGAAATTTGGCATCTAGCTAGGTAATTACGTGTAAGCGCAGGAAAAAATCTGAAAACAAAAGAAAGTAAAAAAATAGAGGGGGTCCCCATACAAAAAAAAGTTTTTTAATTGTAGCGTCTGAACCGTTATAAGTGGATATTTGAAACTTGCACAAAATATGAATTGATACATTTGCTATATAAAACAAGTATAAAAACAAAAAGAACTAAAAAAATAAAGAGTGTCCCCATACAAAAAAACTTGTATTTATTCATCCGATTGCTTTCAAAATCGATATCTGGGGACATGGTTGGTCTCATAAAACGAATCTGATAACAGAATGAGAAAAAGTAGCCGCCATCTTGAACTTTTTAGTTATTTGACCGATTGCTTTCAAAATCGATATCTGAGGATCCGGTTGGTCTCCGACATCGAATCCGTTAACAGAATGAGCAAGAAAAATAAATATCTCTACAAAAAGTAATGATATCCCACCAAAAACATAAATGTGAAAAATGACAGCCAAGTTCAATAATAAGAATATGTTGTTTGTGGACTTCGCCGAAAAAAGTATTGAGATCTAAATGAGCGCCAAGTTCTACAGAAAATATTAAATTAAGCTAAATATTTGACTTGGCTAGTTTTTACCTAAAAACAACATTAAAAAGCTATTAGCCAAATAAAAGATGAATTATTAGTGAGCGCTCATTTAGATCTCAATACTTTTTTCGGCGAAGTCCACAAACAACATATTCTTATTATTGAACTTGGCTGTCATTTTTCACATTTATGTTTTTGGTGGGATATACATACATACTTAAACTACAGTACAGTACTATTTTAAAAGGGTTTTTTTTAAGACGACTCTATGTCTATACTATTAATGTCCTGATTTGGCCATTGAAGGCATTTATTAGCGGGCAATATCAAAAGGTTATGTTCAATGAATATATGCATATTTCACGTTTTCTTGGGAAATGTTTTAATTTCAAAGATAACTTATCAGAACTCAGTTTTCATCCGGAATCAATTATCGTCGAATATTTACGTCTACTGTCTTTTTACAGAATAACTTATCTTACGATTAATAGGTATATGAACTGATGTACAACTAAACAAATATTGTTATATCGAATATTCATACGCATTATATTTTTAATTGCCAAAGTTTCGTTTATTATGAGCCAGATTGCTTATTTGATCTACAAAGTCATTCGGAGTAAGATTATTTATATTTTGGAGAAATTCATTTAGAAATGCTAGAAACTCTGTTGAATCAGAATGGTTCTTTGGGTTCTCTATCTCTACTGTTTCATTGTTTTCGATAGCTGTTTTATCAAAATCAAATTTTTGTTCGAATTTTCCATGTTGAGTTATATTTTTCACTTCTGCTAGTGTAGATTTTAAAATATCATCCACTACTGTATTTACATTTTCTAAAGAAGTAACGCTTATTAAAAGATTATCACCAACGTGGATAATATTCTTTATTATTTCGTTGCGATTCAAGTCCGAATTTTTCAATTTACTTTTCATCTCGTCGCTTAAATCTGTAATCATTTCGTATATCTGTAAATTTATATCAAAAATATTTTTCAATTTATAAAATATCTTCAACGTGTTTTGTGTATGTTCAGAGTTTTGATAAATGCTTTTAAGTCCTAAAGATGAAAATAGTTTATTTGTTATATATTGAACGTTTTCATTTGTTTTATGTAAAACATTGTTTTGCAGATCATTTATGTAAATATTATTATTTTCAACAATTTTGAGCAAAATAAAAATTATTAAGGACTTCAAAACATTGTTATACATGTTACTACGTAAAACACCTATTCCTAAATACCTTTAAGCTACTTACATTTTTGTTTTATTACTGCGAGCTATAAACAGAAACGTAAAAAATATTTTATAGCATATGAGCTTATAAAATTTTGAGAAGAAAATCATATATTTTCAACGATTTTGTTATGGAATATATTAAAATTTATAAAGAACACCATCGAAAATCATTCCATTATATACATCGATTCATATGTTTTATTTCAATTCTTTCATTTTCGGTTGCATAATAGTAATATATTGTGATTTTGGTCAAACACTTGTAAAACTAGCAGTTGATAATAAAGATAGGTTAACTACAGAAACTATAATTCACAATACAATCAATGACCTATTTAGAACACTGAACATTGATGAAGAAAAACTAATTCTCAACGAATACAACACTTTAAATAAGTATTTCACATCATTTACTTTGGAAGGTAATAAAAATGTAAACAAAGTAATAAGACTGACAAAAGTAAATAATAATACAGAATCAAGTTTAGTTGATATTATAAATGCTGTACTTGGAGAAGATGATTTGGAAACGGAGAAAACCGAAATACGCGATATTGATATTAATGTTGTAGAATTCATACATAAATTTTTCATCGACCTTCAACAATTAACAAAGGAGTTTGACGTTGATAATGTTTATTTAAATCTAAATCCGGATGTCCTTAAGCATCTTAAATATCCTGATCGAAAAATAAAGGATAATACAAAGAAGATAGATTTAAGTTTGAATAAATCTGAAGATAATAATGCTACTAGTGACAATGAATTTTGGGGTAAATTTAAGTATTATTTTATTGATTCGTAGTGGATAGATATATAATACAAGTAATTAAGGATTTCTATTTTACTAGAGCCCAGTGGACGGAGGATATACAAAGGTGAAAGAACGAAAATAAAATACTTCCCATTCATGGCAACAATACAAATATTCAATGATTTTCATTGCGCTGGATCTATCATAAAGTCAGATCTTATTATAACAGCGTCTTCTTGTTTGCAACTGTAAGTATGAGTAGTGACAAATGTAATACATATGAAATACTATATATAAGATTCTTACTTTATTCAGAATAATTTGAGCCAGCAGTAGGTAATTATGTTTCACATTTATCGTTCATTGTACCTTGATGAAACAAAATAACATTACAGGGAAAGTGATAATGATTAAAAAGATAAAAGGATTTTTATAAATGAACTCTAGAGAACAGGTACGGAAAAAACAGTTAACAGTTAAATGATATGGCCTATTATAAGATTATCTCCGTCCAATATTGCAATTCCAAATGAAAGATTCTTATAGTTTTTGTTTTCTCAGAGCTTGGAACAATCGTCTATTCCGCGAAAACCCAGCGTTCCTCTCAGTTCGTGTTGGTAGCAGTTTTTACAACGGAGGTGGAGAAGTTATCGCTGTCATTGAGATTTACTTCCACCCTGGATACAACCCTAAGACATTAAAGAACAATGTTTGCCTACTCCGCCTTGCAAGACAAATAAACTTCAGACGAAAAGCGAGAAAGGTCAAGAAAATAGATTTCGACAGACACGATTCTAATCTTCCTTATAATACTCCAGGAATTACAGTCGTTGGTTGGGGTGCAAAAGAGGTTAGGTCGTATTTTGTAAACTTACATTCACTCATCATCACCATCATTTCAGCCTATCGCAGTCCACTGCTGGACATAGGCCTCCACAAGCTCGCGCCAAAACGGCGTGAACGGTGTTACCCATAGTCACCACATTGGGCAGGCGGGTTGGTGACCGCAGGGCTGTCTTTGTCGCACCGAAGACGCTACTGCCCGTCTTCGGCCTGTGTATTTCAAAGCCAACAGTTGGATGGCTATCCCGCCATCGGTCGACTTTACAAGTTTCAAGGTGGTAGTGGAACTGTGTTATCCCTTAGTCACCTCTTACGACACCCACGGGAAGAGAGGGGGTGGCTATATTCTTTACTGCCGTAGCCACACAGCTTAAATTATTTAGCCTACATCATAAAACTCTTATTACTTTGAATATTGTTAGTTTATAATCTCTTCAGAAGACCAGAAGATCAAGAAAATATGCTTGTACCTGCCCCCAAGTAGCTTTTTGTTTCTGTGGTAATCGAGTAAGAATTAAGATAGTCAGAATATAATTTTTTTTTGTATTTTCATGATTGTCAATGTAAATTACATGATTATAATTTAAATTATTTTTAAAACAATAAAAATTTTAGAGGAAAATAAATAAAAAAATAATACAAGCCATTTCAATATTTAGGTACCAAATTAGAAACTAACTACAATTTAGTACCTATGAAGTATTTTAAGAAATATTTTTGTAATTTATCTTTTATGGTTTTAGCATAGCCCAGTTGTTGGCAACCCTTGGAAAAATATAATATCCTACGCTGTACTCGATGTTTATCCGCTAAGAGACTGTCAGGATATTTATTCAAGGTACAGCTTAAAAAGTAAACCACATACTAAAATAATTTTAAACACACACACATACACAAACACACGCACGCACGCACGCACGCACGCACGCAGCCACGCACACACGCACGTACGCAGATACAGAGGAGTTTTTCTTAGTGCCTTTATTATGAAGACAGTTTAGATAATAAAGTATGTAGGTAATAATTACATAATATATTTTTTGCAGAGAATACGTGTCTATGAAAAATTTCTGTGCCGGTTTCTTATCAAGAGGTGGAGGAGCCTGCAATGTTTGTGATTATTTTCAGACTCATTAAATGTATATAAAGTATTTAGAAATCTTGCTAAGCTACAGAGAAAGTAAAAGTCAACTGCACGAGTTCTGCAATAATTTCAAATGATTTACTTTAAATTCTAATTCTCTGCAGCCTATCACAGTCCACACTGGACATAAGCCTCCACAAGTTCGCCCCAAAGATAGCGTGAACTCACGTGTGTTGCCCATAGTCACCACGCTGGGCAGGCGGGTTGGTGACCGCAGGGCTGGCTTTGTCGCACCGAAGACGCTGCTGCCCGTCTTCTAATTATATTATACCAATAGTTTTACTCATTTTCTTGTAACACCTTGGTATATAAAAATTTAAATTTGCTGGTAGTATAGGTATTGTTTCTGTATTGGTGCATTGGTTTTACTGACAATCGGGGGTAGCTTTACCTGTAGTGCAGCGGCTTCGGTGTACCGGGTGTATAGGGCCCCGTAAACGATCAAATAATTTGTCAAATTTTTGTTTGACAAAACGTGTTTGTCAAATTTTTTGAACGTGTGCGAGCTTGTTTGATGTAGACATTTGTTACACGAAAACATGAAGTTTGACAAATAAAATTTGACAAATTATTTGATCGTTTACAGGGCCCTTAAGGGAGACCCGCATATGCAAGCCCCCAACGTTCGATATCAAGTTCGTTTTTGTTTTGTTTAAATTTTGTAAATTAAGGAATAATTTAATTCTCACAAATCATCTGACCTTTTCTTTTTCAAAAATGTGGCACAGTATTATTTCCATGTGGACTCTGCATAAGCTAGTGCCTCCCCTGCTTGCAATTACAATACAATTAATGCTACTGTCTTAATACCTTTTTTAAATTTCTAATACACTAATTTCATTCTTAAATTTTAGCGTGACGTTGGGGGACCGGGTATAGTAGACGGAAAACTGATGGGTGTGATAAGCTTTGGGTCTCCTGTTTGTGGTATGCCAGATAGTCCAACAGTTTTTACTAAGCTTGGCTATTATACTGACTGGATTGAAGAAATTATGGAGCAGGTAAATTTAAAACTAACGTTGAAAACCCTTTAGACTTCTTAATTTTGTACCTTTGCTATGATTTACTGCACTGTTCTTGTAATAACTTGACGGATACATATTTGGTACAATATTTTCCGACGTACGAACATATCTTTACGATGTGGAAACACTAACACTTAAATTAAGCCGAATTTCCCATAACAAGATAGTATTGATGAAGATTCAAAGATTCGATTAAAACATAACGAATCCATATGATTAAAAGTCAGTTTTTAATTTTTCTTACCAGGATGTCCCCGTTTCAAAGAAGAGAACAACACTGAAACCGACTTTTAATTACGAATTTATAGCACACACACAACCAAAACCTACTACGTTTAAAATAGCGCCGATAACTGATAAAATAATGACTCCAATACCCATTAATCAAATCGACAGTCTACGTGTAATTGATGAGAAGGTCTTTAAAGAGTTTCTAGAAACTATGTTCAATAGTAAAGAAATAAAGGATTACAGAGACATTATTAAAGACGATGACGTTTTGACTGTTAATAAAGATGATAAAAATTATCTTGATGAAGTGAATTTAGATGAAACTGATTCTGTCACAGAGGCTCAATATATTGAAGGTCCACATACACAGATACTGGATGTATCAGATAATGAAAATGGTAGAAGCAGTTTAAACACGGCATACACAGTACTAGATAAAGATAATAACCCTGCTGACGAGTTTGAAAAGAAAATGTCTAAAATAATAAATAACGTAGATTTAGAGAGAATAATTAAAGAAGAAGTCGAATATTCGTCACACGCAATCAGTGGACGAAATGAAAGCAATAACGAATATTTGTCGGAAAATGAAAATTACTTTAAAATGAGTAATGAAGATAAAGCGAAAGATAAAGACAATGAAGGATTGAATATTCCAGATGATATTTTTGAAGATTTGACTAGAGCTAAGGAGAATGAAACGGGTGTTTTGCCTGAAAGCGTTCTGTATCAATTATTGTCTGAAGTTATTAGAGATGAAGTTGAAAATATAAATATTAATACTTAGTGCTGTTTTTCTTTTCTCTTTTTTGAATCTGAAATATGTAAATTTAAAAAGTAAATTTTTAATTTTAAGATGTTATTAATAGTTATTATAATTTTATTAAGTAGGTACATTGAAAAAATTAGTACGTTAGAAAATGAACTCCAAAAATTTTAAGCAATTTTTTTAAATTTTTTTACAATAAAGTATAAGTTATAACTATGGAGTGTAGAGTTATAAGTTATAACTAAATATCCCTCTACCCTCCATTAGAAAAACCTATTAATAGGTATTGGTATAATGTTGACATATAAAATGTGTAATTAAAACTTATTATTTAGCTTTCCTGTGTAACTTTGTATAACTTTTAAGCAGTATATAACAAAAACTTTTTTTATATTACTAAATTATTGTAAAAAAAATAGTAACAGTAAAACCCAGTGCAGTAATAAAACGCAATGTAGATTATCTATGCGCATTGCGCAAATTCCAATTTCCAATATCTTTTGAATTTTACGCTAGAGGTCGCAGTTTCTTACAGTAAAATAGTGTAGGGTGGTGTTACGACAAATTAAGGTAAATATCATTTTTAGAAATAGTTACAAAATATTTCTCTTTTATATGAGGCAAATACGAACTTTATTGTTGGATCCACAATTTTTTAATAAAACAGTAACTATCAGCGGTAAGTAAAAATAAGTTTATACGTACATGACATACGAATTCTAAATTCAAATTAAAACTCATTAAACACGTCTATTGTTTTAATTTCGTTAACTTTTTTTCAGTAAAATTTAATGAGTTGCCATAGAAACTATTTTTAAGGAAATAACTTTGGCATAAAAGAAAATTTTTCGTTATGTAACTAGCGATCGATGGACATAACCTAATAATTTTATCAATATTTTTATCAATAAATCTACTCACCGTCAGAAGATTGTATGGAATAAAGTTAAAATAAAAAAAAAACTTCAATTATTTTATTAATGGATTTTTGTCAATGAAATTTTAATAATGTTAAATTAAATGAATAAATAAAACCATAACCTAGTAGCCAATCGGAAATATTCGCCCGTCATTTATTCATATTAGAAAATTCCCAAATGTTTAATATTATGTAGTTACCATTTGGAATTATAATTATGTTGATGTTTTTTTTATGTTATTTATATTGTATCAAATAGGACAATGTAAAAAAAAATTGCTATTGAGACAAACATCAAATATAATAATAATAAAAAAAGTATGTACTAAACAATAGCTAAATTTTCCGAAAGCAACATATTCTTACATCTTTAAGTCTAGAAATGTTATAGAAATTAAATTTCAGATTTGGATACATACAGAATTACAGATCTATAAGTAATATTTTAAATATAGGATAGGATGGCTTGGAGATATTGAATTATTTTAATATATTCATTAATTGGTTATAATATTAAAATTTTAATGAAGAAATAAAAAAATACAATTGACTCGTTTTACCACACCGCACGCTTATCCAAAATTAATTCAGATATCCAATAGTTTAATATTATTAATTTGGTTACTTTATAATATGCTTAATAAATACATAAGTGAAAACTAAGAAGACTAGCTTACCACGCAAACTTCCTTTCAGAAGTAATGCATGTAAATTTATATTGGCAATTCATTTTTAGAATTATTTTTACTTTTAAAATTATATAATCTTTTAGTATGTACTTGTCATGTTGTGGGACACAATTAAATTTGATCAAGATTTGACAATAACTTTTATACTCGTCCCTAATAGTGATTATATACATATATTTAATTGAATATTTATTTAACATAATATTACATATTACTCGTAAAATGACAAAAAAAAAAATACAGAGTAAAAATAAATAATGTTTTTTATAGGTTCAATGGTTTTCGGTTTTGTATGGTTACAGAATAATGGCAAATCTTCTCCTGCGTCGCGCACTGCTTGATGCTGTCCGCGTGCCAGCTGGAACCCGCTCCGTCAGCGAACTTGCCAAGGTAATAAAGAAGATATTACTCAAATATGGTTAAATTTTTCCGAAATTGTAAAAAGAGAGAGAAAAGAAAAAGTGCAACACAGTATAAATTTTTTTTTGACGACGCGTTGGCGCAGGTGTCGCTGGGTATTGGTTCGAAAAGATCAAAAGATGTTTCTCATGGACTGGGTTTGTGCTTGTATATTGTATTTTCTGACCTCCGTCCGACACAGGAGTAAATCCTAGTGGAGGCTGTTGAAGTGTTTATTTTTTTTATATAACTAGGTCGGCAAACAAGCGTACGACTCACCTGATGGTAAGCGATCACCGTAGCCTATAGACGCCTAGAACCATAGCAAGTGCGTTGCCGACCCTATCCCCAATCTCTGGTCACCTTTATGCAAGAATTGCAAGCGCATTGCCGACCCTACCCCCGATCCCCCCAGGATATCTGGTCACCTTACAAGAAAGATTAGAATAACATTACAATTTCCTACACTTCCTCCAGGTTGGCAACAGGGAGTGGGTGGGCTACGGCTACAACGGTCAGCCCAACTATGTTGACAGACCAGACTTCCCCCTCCCCGCCGTCAGATTCCGCGCGGACACACCCGATATTAAGGTATCATTAAAATAAACTATGTTTTTATTAACCTTAAATTATTATTGCTGTTTGTAAAAGCGTAAAATCCAATACCTAATGATTCAATTGGTTACGTGTGGTAGATACTTACACATATGTATAATCAAAATATCTAAAAGAATAATCTTTTACAACAATTCTTCTCAAGGGCTTTTGAATGTACACTTTAAAAAAAAGTATTTATTGATCATTAGTTTAGTCATGTCTTGTATGAAATACTACATCATATAGTGGTCTAATTATAACGCCATACATTTTATCATTAACTAGCTTCTGCGCGCGACTTCGTCGGCGTGGACTCCGCTCCTATTGGTCTTAGCGTGATGATACATAGCCTATACCTTCCTCGATAAATGGGCTATCTAACACTGAAAGAATTTTTCAAATCGGCCCAGTAGTTCCAGAGATTACCGCGTTCAAACAAACAAACAAACAAACAACCAAACAAATAAACTCTTCAGCTTTATATATTAGTATAGATATAGTCGGGACACTATTAAGTATTATTTAGTTATCTATCAAATTTCTTTCCAAACTTTAAGAGCTTAGGAACATTTCGTTACGGCTTTAGTTGATTTCAAACATATTATACATATACTAGCCGACTCGTGCCCACTTCGTTGGGCGTTATAATCCATTTCACCTAAGAAGGGTACGGTGAAATTTGATATGTTCCAATACACTCACTATTTTCAGCAAATCAGATAAATATAAATGTTTTAAAATCACCAATTAATTTCTAAGGCAAATAATAATGCTTGATTAGATTGAATTGTTGACACGGCACGTCAGAGGGCGCAGGTTCAAATCCTGCTGGGTCGAAAATTTTGATAATTTTTATCTTTTTCCTTTTATCTTGTCACTCCTGAATAGTGTAGCTTTCTGTTAGCGAAAGAATGTTCATGATCGGATCAGTATTTGCGAAGATTACCCCGTATATACAAACAAAGTTATAAACTTTACCTCTTTATAATATTAGTATAGATTAGTGATGTTCCGGATATCCGTATCCGCGGATATCCGCGGGCGAAATGAGGTCCTTGTTCTTTAAATTGAAGTTGTGCTATAAATATACTAATATAAATCCACAGGCCCTCCGCGAAAAAGAGAAGGGCGACTGGCGCAAGTTAACTCTTGAAGAGAAGAAAGCCCTCTACCGTGCTTCTTTCTGTCAAACCTTTGCAGAATTCCAGGCCCCCACTGGAGAGTGGAAGGGGGCCTTCGGTTGGGCTCTATGCATTGCCTCCCTCTCTGTGTGGATCTACATGGCCATGAAGATGTTCGGTAATAAATTACATTAATTTTAAGAAAAATTGTATTTCAAGGTCTGAAAAAAGAATTTTTTTTTTCCATTTTTTTTTTTCAACTATGTTGACAAACAAGGGTACGGCTCAACTGATGAAAGCATCGCTTGCGTGTTGCCGACCCTACCTATGAATAGCGCCACCTAAAATATGTCTCATGTTAATGGGGGTCGACGAAGTGTGACATTGTGTGATAACGAGGGGTCCAAATTTTTGTGACATTACATTTTATTATATAATTGTTAGTATGAAAATGTGATATTTAAACTACATACCTATTAGCGATTAACTGAAGTTATTAATTGTTTTGTTGGCAATGTTAATTGAAAAATAATTTGTAGGTGTAAAACTGCAAAATATGTAATCTCACTCTCGTAAATGTGACCAACTGTGACAAGGACGGGGGAAGGGGTCTAAATCGTGAAATTCGTGTGACGTATATATATGGCCCCCTTAAGATGGATGCCTTATTTATGGTAATAATAAATTTCCAGTGTACAGCCCGCTGCCCGACTCGTTCAGCGAGGAGAGCCAGAAGGCGCAGCTGAAGCGCATGCTGGACCTGAAGGTGAACCCGGTGGACGGGCTGTCCTCCAAGTGGGACTACGAGAACAACCGCTGGAAGTAAACTGTGAGTACTGTACTGTGCATATTGAAGGTGAACCCGGTGGACGGGCTGGCCTCCAAGTGGGACTACGAGAACAACCGCTGGAAGTAAACTGTGAGTACTGTACTGTGCATATTGAAGGTGAACCCGGTGGACGGGCTGGCCTCCAAGTGGGACTATGAGAACAACCGCTGGAAGTAAACTGTGAGTACTGTACTGTGCATATTGAAGGTGAACCCGGTGGACGGGCTGGCCTCCAAGTGGGACTATGAGAACAACCGCTGGAAGTAAACTGTGAGTACTGTACTGTGCATATTGAAGGTGAACCCGGTGGACGGGCTGGCCTCCAAGTGGGACTATGAGAACAACCGCTGGAAGTAAACTGTGAGTACTGTACTGTGCATATTGAAGGTGAACCCGGTGGACGGGCTGGCCTCCAAGTGGGACTATGAGAACAACCGCTGGAAGTAAACTGTGAGTACTGTACTGTGCATATTGAAGGTGAACCCGGTGGACGGGCTGGCCTCCAAGTGGGACTATGAGAACAACCGCTGGAAGTAAACTGTGAGTACTGTACTGTGCATATTGAAGGTGAACCCGGTGGACGGGCTGGCCTCCAAGTGGGACTACGAGAACAACCGCTGGAAGTAAACTGTGAGTACTGTACTGTGCATATTTTACTTACTAGCTGTGTCCTGCGGTTTCAACTGCATTAATTTTAGGAAAAAAAAACCATTCTAACCGCTTAGCCACGACTACGCGCGGCGAGCGGCAGCGGCAGCGGCGAGCGGTGAGCGGTAAAAACAATCGTATAGCTGTATAGAAGGAGTGCCACGGCCCTACCGCTGGCGCGTCTTGCGGCGCCGGGCTGCACCGAGCGGCGCTCGCCGCTCGCCGCGCGTAGTCGTGGCTAAGCGGTTATGTATGTATTATATACCCTTGCCTTCCTCGGTAAGTAGACAATCCAAGACAAAAAGAATATTTTTTTTTATTTGAAATAGTGCTTCCTGAGATAAGTGCATTCAAACAAACTTATTAGCTTTATTTATTTACACATTGTTAGCAATGTACCTATTATATATTTAGAAACTATGTAGAAAATTATATATTTGTTAATATATGTATTAAACTTTCTCATTACAGGTTTGACCGTTTGGTGCTTGGCAAACAACGGGGCTCACTAGCGGTAGAGTAGACTTGTTATATAAGTGAACGATATCTGTAAGATAATAAACTATTTGTGATTCCAAACGAATCTGGTTTTATTTGAATATCGATTTTACGAAATCTATTATTTAACTTGCAATGTTTAGTGGCTCAATCAACTTTTGTTTGTCCTGTGAGTTCTATGCTTTGTCCCTGAGCAATAATCGCAGTTCTAAAGAAAATTAAGTGGTTTGTTGGCATATGTCGCATTTATCTTATTATTAAGCAAACATGCAAACATACAAGTAAATTATTTTAAGTAAATCACTATTATACTGTTATTTTAATGGCTGTCTAGGTGGCAAAACATCAAAATTAGTCTTTTTTTGTTTGTCCCCCAGTAGCTTAGTACAATGAAACATTACTTTATAAAAAAAAAATACTATATGGCAATTACTTTCGCTTGTACATAATTATTCATTACAATGTCTACTATGATGCTAGCATATAGATTTTTGTTTGCTTCATAATTTTACCGAGTTTTTTGGATGTTCATTTTTGTCCCTATTATATTTTATTATTCTGACTTCCACCGGAAAACGGTAAAAAACTTCCGAAACCAAAACATACATGGAGATCAGTGACTTGGAGAACAAGTCGATGGATTTAGTGACAAAATTCATCCAGCCGCCATTTTGATTTCATCTTTGCTGTGGCGTCATTTGGCCGAGTGTGTTTTGAGAAAGTGCGTGGCTTTTTTGTGTGTCCCCTGGACAACAAGCACAAAAACGTAACTATTTGATGTATCATGTAGTAAATTGAAGTGAAATATATTCTATTTAATCTATATTTTTCACTGCGCGTAAGACCTAATTCAAAATATCATTATTTATTACCAGGAAGCACAAAGACTGATAAATGTCTCCTGGACAACCGTTGTCCAGGAGACATTTTGGTTGTCCAGGGGACAATAATGAAAGAATCGGCATAAAGCAATACTTTTTCTTTCAATAATTAGTTACTGAAGTGCCTCTTGCAAGTGCTAGAGCGTTTATTATTGTTTAATATAAATTAGTAAATAAAATTATACCTATATATATATTCCCGGTAGGTGGCGCTGCTATCGGTATGTAACTCCGAAACTACTAAAACAATTTGTATCAAATTTTGTAAACATCCGTAATTTGGTCCAACTTGAGAGATAGGGTAGTTTTTATCTCAATTGGACCCGGTAGGTGGCGCTGCTATCAGTATGTAACTCCGAAACTACTGAACCAATTTGTATCAAATTTTGTAAGCATCCGTAATTTGGTCCAACTTGGGAGATAGGGTATTTTTTATTTCAATTTCACACGGTAGGTGGCGCTGCTATCAGTATGTAACTCCGAAACTACTGAACCAATTTGTATCAAATTTTGTAAGCATCCGTAATTTGGTCCAACTTGGGAATTAGATTAGGTTTTATCTCAAATGGACCCGGTAGGTGGCGCTGCTATCGGTATGTAACTCCGAAACTACTGAACCAATTTGTATCAAATTTTGTAAGCATCCGTAATTTGGTCCAACTTGGGAGATAGGGTAGTTTTTATCGCAATTGGACCCGGTGGGTGGCGCTGCTATCGGTATGTAACTCCGAAACTACTTAACCAATTTTTATCAAATTTTGTAAGCATCCGTAATTTAGTCTAACTTGAGGGACAGAGTAGTTTTTATCTCAATTGGACCCGGTAGGTGGCGCTGCTATCGGTATGTAACTCCGAAACGACAACCAATTTTTATCAAATTTTGTAAGCATCCGTGATTTAGTCCAACTTGGGAGATAGCGTAGTTTTAATTTCAATTGGACACGGTAGGTGGCGCTGTTATCGGTAAGCAAGCAATCAAATTTGGTAGCTGTTTTCCGGGCAGGACAACGTCTACCGTGTCCGCTAGTTATTTATATTTTAAGAATTCACATAGAGCAGAGGAATTAAATTTATTGAAACAATAATTAAATGACGTAAAATTATTTTTATCATAATTATGATCGATTTATCGTACTTCAAGAACTGTTTCATAGTCTGTGGTTGTTGTCAGCCCGGCGCGCGCTCCGTATACCTGCTATCCGTTCCAGGTCCGTAACTTATTGTGAACTGCTTTGAATATCGAAAAATCCTTTGGCACACATTTTATACACATGCTGTAAATGTGATTTATGAAAAAAAAAAACGATTTTTTCGACCCGAGAAACTAGTGGACCCCCTTAAATAAATTGTTCTGCTCTATGTGAATTCTTAAAGTATAATTAATTATCTACAGCAAAAATGTTAAAATATAAAAATTGTCAAATAAAATTAAAAAATTAAAATTTATCATCGATGTAGGTACACTTAAAAGTTGATTGACCCCTGTATATTTTTATTATAAATCTGTGCCTCCGTGACAAGACTAAAACACCGTCGGTTGCGAGTTGAATTCCCGCTCGAAGTGATGTATTTGTACAAATGTTTGGTTCCGATCTGGGTGTTCAGACTCGGCTGAAAATATGCTGCACGGTGTCAACGATTCAGCCTGTTGTTACAGGCTGAATCGTTGACACCATACAGCCTGTTGTTACAGGCTGAATCGCACCAATCTTCTCATCAATCTGGGGTATTGATCAGACAAATATAAAATCGTTGGGCGTATAGCGTATCCAGAGTAAACATTATGATAGAAATTTCAGGTGCCCAACGATTTTATATTTGTCTGATCAATATCCCAGATTGATGACAAGATTGGTGCGATCTGGTAGCTAGGAGTTACCGAATTATTTTTTAGCTTTTAGTCCATAACCTAAATACATTATTTTTATTGCAATAAAACCGTTTAACATAAAAACATTTTTAGTTTATTTTATTTGAAAATTAATTAAAAATATATGCGGGCACTTTTTAACTGGTACCATACTGTCAATGCATTCTCCTATTCATTAATGTATGTTAAAATTTATGTTTGATAACCTACGTGATGAATGCACTGATTTTGCAGTCGGATCTTAGCCCGGTTCCTCACGAATTAATATCGTCTTCACGCGAAGAAGATGCTCAAGAGACTCCACTTAGTCTAACACATGAACTAGAAACGACCTTCACCCATCTGTTTAAAGGATAACAAATATTTTATCTACTTTAGTATATTAAAAAAACCTCTGTGTGGTTTTATGAAACCACGGTAAAAGTGAAACTTTTTAAATATTCTTTGCACGCCATCTATGTTTTAATAGGTAACTTACATCAGCTGTATGTTGTTATTAGTGTCTTAGTTCTAGGAAATGATAAGAGATGGCCGACCATCACGCGACATGCAACACGCACACGAAAAACTTTGAGACGATGTAATAAAAGTTTCACTTTAAAAACAAATCGCCAACGCGTTGGCTGAAATACTCTTAATTCCTAATTTTTGATGATAACGTGTGGGTTGTCAACTACGAGACGTTTTTGATAGATTTAAGAACAACTTTGGATCAGGGGAATTCAAAGGTCGATCCTAATTTATCGTGAAGTTGTTACGTTGTAACAAGTATAATACTTATTAAATTATAATTATATTTTTATTAGAACCGAAAATATCTTAAAATTTAATTAAAACCATTTTTCTTAATTAAAACATCACTTTTACATACAAACAAATCGAACGGTTGATTTGTTATTATCAAACGGAGTCCGCGCGCGTTAACTAGTGTCAGCACTGAGTCCAATTTCATTACCATTTATGGTAATGGTTGCACGGCAGAAGCGATATTCTTTCGAGAACATTGTACATCGTCCTTCCCCTCCCCCGCGGCTAGTAGCTACTACGTCGTTTTGGCCCTGTGGTCCAGGGATAGTCAAATGATGGGTCGTGTTACGATTTCGTTTTATCGTCATATTCTTGCAGACCACTAGTTCAGTAATACTGTTAATACCATGCTATTTCAACCTTTAGGCCGATGGTCCGTATAATCACTTATAAAATTTAATTTTCTCCTTTTGGTGTGTATTAGTTAAAGATAAAAATACAATCGCTTAGTAGATTCATTTCGGTTAGTTTAGCCTTACGATTGTTGCAATTTATTTACAATAGAATGATGAGCGGACAGGGAATTTCATTTCTCCACGCGACCGTACACTTAGTTGTCCCTGGAGTTGAGTAGCAATGCTTTGTTAGAACTCTCCTGATTGGTCAATACGAAAGTTCTAGAATTGGGTGTGGGCAAGCCCCTTTCCCCCCCCCGCGACGGATAGCAAATTCATAACGATTATATATAAAGCATTTCTGCCGTACGAAATTATTTTCTGTCGACGCCGCAGTTAATAACTAGTTAAAGTATTTAAGAAAAAGTTTGTGTTTATTTTCTGTGAAGTGAAGTTTACGTGTCTCATCTCTAAACCCCCTTGGTAAGTTTAATATAATAATTTCGATAGATTCACGTAGTTAATTAATTTTCGTGTCTGGCTTATTTCGTTTATTATACTAAAAGTGATTCTTTGCTTTGATTTGCTTTGATCTGCTATAGCTATATATATTTCTTAATAGTGATTTATCGATGTACGAAATGTGACAATGAATATCGTGTAATTGTTAAATAATTTAACCTTTTCTTGATTTAGTCATTGCAGTGATTAATTCCCATTTGGTATTCCACGCGTGTGTTTTTATATCGGTGGCTTGTTTGTATATTATTAAGAACTAATTATTCTAAATTATTTACTTTGTTAAAATTCCCTCTAATATACTTTCTGTCTTTCTTGTTGATAAAAATTGCCACCGTGAATTTTTATACTAGACTGTACAAGGTTATGATATTAAATAACTTTGATAAATAATATCTTATTAATGTAATTAAAACGCTTGCATTACCATATAACTTTAATTAGTTAGTTTTCGAAGCAAATTGCATATTTAATTTAACGTACAACAATTAGCTTGTTTTTTCTTAAAATTCTTTATCGAGAATTTTCGATGTACCTGCAATTTAAAATTATAAAAATTATTGCTTCATTTGCTTTTGTTAATTTAATTCTTTTATTATTATTTTGTGTAATGGAATGGTGAACGTCCACGCGTCAATAGTTGGGGTTCGATTCTGGGTTGGGTAATTTTATTTAAATAATTTATTTATTTATTTTTTATTTTTATTTCAAACGGTTATCGTTCACCACTCCATTGTTGTATTTTTTTAATTGCTTCGCGAAAGATGCCGACGCCCACTCCTAGTTTCACCTAGTGCCTGGGGATCGGATCTTTCGCGCTTCAAGTGTTCACTCGACGCGTTCCAGGAAACTGGGGGTTCACCCTGCGGGTTGTCTACATCTCCAGTTCACCCTGCGGGTTGTCGACATCTCCAGTTCACCCTCCGGGTTGATTACAACACTTCACCTGCGGGCTAACCCTACATTTCATCCTGCGGGTTGACGTAATCTCCGTATTGCACCCTGCGGGTTCACTACCGACGCCTGCACGTCATCCAACGGGACGAAGTCCGACCTTGCGCTCCACCGTAAGGCGGCGTCAGCGGCCCCTGTCTACAGCTGAGGGTCCTTCTACAAGGTCACCGGGACCCGCTACACATTCCGAGTTTCCGACGGCATCGGACAGCCGTAACCGTGCCACGCGTCACCGGATCGGACCGTAATAAGATAAGTCCCCAGTGCACGTCGGTTTATTGTACAAAGTGCCAAAAGAAAATTTCCTGTTGCTTTAGAACCTAACCCTGAGAGTTAAATTAATTGTTTAGAGTCTGATTAATCAGTTAGTATTATTATTTATATTGTTTTGTAATTATAATTTTTTTTTATTAATTATTTCTTTTTTTTTTACAATATACATTGTAATTTTTATTTGTGTTTTTTTATTGTTACCCCGCCGTCAGGCGGACGTAACAAAGTCGTTCCTATCGTATTGTGTGTTCGAGACAGAAAAAAAGACTAGTATAAATACAATTGTTTATTTTACTTCCTAACATCAGAAAGAGTGCTAGCGTTAGGTACAATCTATACATATAATAAAATGATAGGAAAGTCAATGTATGTCCGGGATAAACTCAAAAAGTACTGCATGAATTTACTTCAAATTTGGCACGAATATTAAAGAAGTCGGGTCAGAACATAGGCTACATATTATCACGCTATCACCTACGGGGAACGAGCAGTGAACTCACGCAGACGACGTCGCGGGCAGCAGCTAGTATATTAATAAAATACGTAGAAGTTTTAATAACAATAAACCTTTAGTTGGATATCAATTGGTTAGTTTACAAATAAAATTAAAAATAAAATAAAAATAATTTCTCTGTATAAGAACCTTCATCAGAGAACTACCCAGTCCAGTGGCGTAGCGTGGTTGTCGGCCGCCCGGGCGGAAAAAAATTTTGCCGCCCTCTTATTTAGGTATTTCAATTTAATGTATAGGTACTATACATTCAGTCAAAAAAGTATCGGGAATGGATTATTTGTTTATGGTTCCAAATAAAATTTTTTTGTTGTTAGTGTTTTCCATTTTGGCGCGGAGTTTGAGTTGCATCAGTTAATTATATTAAATACTGTGCTGTTTTAGTTATATCATATCTAGTGTGTATTGCGAATTTCATAATGGACAAACACATCGAACAAAGAGTTTGTTTTAAATTTTGCATCGCCAATGGAATTTCGTGTTCGGAGTCAATGAAAATGTTACAGAAGGCTTACGGTGAATTGACTTTATAAAAAACTCGTGCTTATGCGTGGTACAAAAATGTCAAAAGTGGTCTAGATGTGATGGAAGATTTGCCTTGCTCTGGTAAGCCATCAACGTCTGTAACTGAAGTTAACATTGCAAAAGTGACGGAAACAGTGACTGAAAATCCTCATTCAACTTTGAGATAGATAGCCACCGAACTTTTTTGTATCTCACGAGTCGATCCGTACCATTTAAACTAATCATTTGGGTATGAAACATGTTGCCGCTCGGCTAGTCCCAAAAGACCTGAATTTTCTTCAAAAACTCATTCTCGCATTAGAGGCGCTGGGGACATGCTAGAACGAGTCAATTCCGACCCAACATTCATGAAACGCATTGCTACTGGTGACAAGACGTGGGTTTACGAGTTTGACATGCAAACTAGTCAACAAGCTTCGAAGTGGCACCTTCCAACTGAACCGAAACCAAAAAATCCACGCCAAACTCGTTCAAAAGTCAAAGTCATGTTGAGTGTTTTCTTTGACTATCGCGGGGTTGTGCACTCGGAATTTGTCGATTTGAGTGTTATGCGGCGTTTAAGAGAGCAAATTCGACGAAAAAGGCCAATTTGTGGAAAAAAAATTCTTGGATTTTGCATCACGATAATGCGCTTTCGCACAAGGCCATCACTGAACGAAATTTTGACCAAACACTCAACAAATACCATCGAGCAACCACCATGTTCACCAGATATGGCTCCAGCCGACTTTTTTCTTTTTCCTAAACTCAAGCTACCACTTCGTGGCACCCGTTTTCAATCGGTAGAAGACATAAAGGAGAATTCGCGGCGAGAACTGAACTCAATTCCGGAAACAGCGTTTAAAAAATGTTTTGATGATTGAATTATTCGTTGGCGTAAGTAATTTCTGAAGGAGCATACTTTGAAGGTGATAAAATTTTGGTTCATCCAACAAACAGTTTGTATATTGATGTGATATTTTGATCTTTCCCCGGTACTTTCTTGACAGAGTAGTACATTACATACATTATTATAGAGAATTCTTCGGCAACAAAAGTTATCATTATTTTGTACTGCTACAGGTTATATTTGAAATAATAAATTGCGAGCGTACAAAACATGTCAGAAGTGAAACTTCTTTGGCAAAATAATTGAAAAAAAAAACTAATTTAAAAAGAAAAACGAACAAATTGAGTGTCTACAAAGTACACATGTCAGAAGTGAAATTTCTTTGGCAAACTAATTTTAAAAAATGATTCAAAAAACGAATTTAAAATAACAAAAAAAAAAAATAATTGAAAAAAAAAAACAATAAGCCAACGTCACGCGGTGGTCCCAGGCGGTCACCCATCCAAGTACTGACTGTCCCTGACGCTGCCGCGTTACCGGTCGTTCAAATTTTACCCCTTATGCGCCTAAAGCTTCATATCCATTAACAGTACCAACATCATATTTATTTTTTGCGAATACTGTGTTGTATTCGTCAATTAATTTATTAATTTGTGATTTTTTTATATCATCTAAATGATCTATCTTTATTTCAAAATCTTCTTCTTTTACATGTTCGTTGAAGTTAATTTTGTGTTGTTTTATATCTCTGTTATCTGTGCTTTCTTTTTCTTCACTATTTCTTTTTATGTTCTCATTGAAATGAGCTTTTTGAGTTATTTTTAAATCTTTGTTTTGTATTAGTTTGAATTCCTTTATAATGTCTAATCCAATCAAGAAATCATAGCTAAAATTTTTTTCATCAATAATGTATATATCTACATTTTTTTCTATCTCAAATATTTTTATTTTCAAATTTGTCAAACCACTAGTCTTTTTGACACCATTAATTGTTATTAAATTTGTTACATTTATATTGTTTATTTTCCCTTTTAGTTTTAATAGTTTCGAATTTATCAGGGAAACGTTTGAACCTGAATCATAGATTCCATATACATGCAACATATTATTCAATAGCAGTTTGACTTTTATTAATGGTGTCACTATTCGTTTTTTTGATTAGTTTCCTTTAATTCTGCTTCTATTACAGAATTATTAATATGTTTAATGTTATTTTCTTTTATTATATGATCTTCGTTTGTTTTAAAGCAGCATGTAGATTCGGGGTGATAGCGAGTTCCTTTTTTTAATTTTTTACAAATATTACATGGGCTGTTATTTTTTTTTATCATATCATATTCGTTTATTTTAAACCAGCATGTAGATTCGGGGTGATAGCGAGTACCTTTTTTAATTTTTTACAAATATTACATGGGCTTTTATCTTCATTTTTATTACTTTTTCGTGGATTTCCGTATTTTCTGTAGAATGAATCATTATTTTTACTCACCATATGTTCATATTTGCTTAGCTCATTAAACAAGTCAACAGTATCTATTAATATTTCTCTATCAATCTTTGTAAGTATGAATTCTGGCAAACCAGAAGCAATAAGATCTATCAATGTCCCTGTATCAACTGAGTCTCTCATATCAAGTAACAACTTTTCCTTTTTTATAGCATAATCTAATAATAATCCATCTTTATATTTATATGATAATGCATATGTAATTTTGTTCCAACCTTTGTTTACAAATGATGCACAGAATTTGTCTTTCCATACTGACCATTTCGAATCCATGGTAAGTTTTGTCATCATAGAACTGTACCAGTCTATACAACTTTTATCCATAAATAATCGGAGCATTTCAATTTTTTTATCATCCTGTATAACATTAAGGCGAAGGCATTCTTTTTCAAATGTGTCAATCCATTGGCTCGCATTAAAATTTTTAGTTGTAAATTTATCAATAATAAACCTCTCTGTGATATTTTTCAAATTATGTTTATTTTCTTGTGTATTTTATACTAACTTTTCGAAGAGTTTTTCTAGTACACCTGCTTCACTATTTTGTGTAGTCGCAGTTTGTTTTTGATCCATTTCTTCTAAGTATTGGTTAGAAAATTGTAAATTGCCATCTTCATATATATAGGTTTTTTTAAGTTCATCTGACATAGTTATCCAAACTCTTCGTGTCTGGTATCTTTCCTTAAGACTGTTTTTTACCTTGGTATAAGCAGCCGTATTTATTATGTCTTTGTGATAATCAACAGATTGAAATTCATCTGGGATAGCATATACTTTTCCTTCATGTGTAGATACTGAGGTTATATAATATGCATTAGATTTTCCGTCGCTTGATGGCACATTTCTGTTAATTACTTTCTGCATAGCTTACTTCTTCTTTTCTTGTTTAGTTTATTATTATAATTTTTTATTCTAGTTCATACACTCCTAATTTTCTCCTAACTTTAAATTTACCACTCTTAATTTTAAATTTATATTATATAGTCTACGATAATAGGTATGTGACGTAAATTTTTTCTTTGTTCTTTCTTTTTTTTTTCTTTTTGATTGTATAATCAACACTAACTAACTATGAGTGATGTACATACCTGTAATTGGCATGCATACTATCTCAATATTTTATAAAATAATTTATTATAATATAATGTTTGTAATGCTGTTGGTATGTCTGTAAAAAAATAAATAAATAAATAAATAAATAAAATAAAGAAGTTCTTCAAAAGTTTATAAAGTTGTCCCTTACATGTAATTTAGTATGCAGGGGGTTTCGGGGGCGACAAATTGATCTAGCTAGGATTTGCTTCAGCTTGTAATATCCCACTGTTGGGCACAGGTCTCTTCTCCATGTAGGAGAAGGATCAGAGCTTAATCCACCACGCTGCTCCAATGCGGGTTGGCGGATATATTCCCTACTATGAGTACCTAACAATCGCTATCAGGTGTAGGTACATGATAACAATTAACAACCGCGACCGACAGTTCAAATCCACAATGTTCAAATCCACATGTCACCAGATCGATTATCTTTTTCCCTTTTTTTCTAATTGCACTCGTGTTTATTTATCTGAATAACCAGTTCATTTTTTTATTATTATTATGTCGGTAAGATCGAAAAATATTATTGATATTTCATAAGTATGTAATTGGGATGTAAATAAAATTTCCAAAAAACACGATAAAACCGATAAACCGAGCTAAGCTCGTTCATCCATAGGTAAAACTAACTCCCGTTTAACTCCGACTAAGTAAGTCACAAACGGGAAATTCCCACAAGTAGGTATAGAGACGTTGCCAGTCGCTACAAAATAAAAGGGATTCGCCGACTTCGCCACAAAATAAGTACTTAAAGAAAAATTCCGTGATCGTTTCAATCGGTCCGAATGTGTAGTTCCGATAAAAATGATATAAAATGGTTCAAATATTTTCAAAATATTTTTATTATTTATTGTTAAATTTTGCCGCCCCCTAAAAAGTGCCGCCCGGGGCGGGCCGCCCCCTCCGCCCCCCATACGCTACGCCACTGCTACCCACATCCCTTTTTGTGATTGTGTGCTTGTTGTTTCGACGTTCTCATTTACAGAATAACGTTAGCAACACCAACTTCGGATAACAAGAGATTGTGTGTATCGAACCACTCTACCATTTCTCTCGCTTTGAAAACAAATAATTTTAGAACCATAAAACATTTTATCGACGCGTTTCGATGTAGCACATGCTCTATAGTGTGTGGAAATATTCTCTCGTAAACAAATGGAAGACTATAGCTTTGAATAAAATTTCCTGGCTCATAGTAACGACTTACGTCGTATCTATTGGCCATATATGGGCTTAAATGCTGAATCCCATGACCTTCCATGATATCATACAATGCGTGTAAGCTGTCAGCATAGCGAAGGTCGCTGTCAAAATTAACGCCGAGTTCCAATAAATATTTTTTTAAAATCGGAAAATCAAATCGGTGTCCACTATGAGCAATAAGACATATCGGTTTAGTAAGATTATTAAAAAATGATTTAATCAAAATATAAGCTTGTATATTAAAAGTAGATTCCAATATTTCGTTAGAGAGGCCGTCTAGGGCATCGGCTTTCATTTTCATATCTGGGTCGAAGCAAAGGGTCAACTTATTAGGCGTTTTGTCCGGACTCGATGCGAGTACATGTTCTCTTTTAACAGCCACTAAACTCAACTCAGTTACTTTAGTCTGGTGGTCCACCTTTCCTGGTAAGGCGGTGGTACCAATGTCAACAATAACAAATGTTGCAAATTGTATCTTCTTGGACTCACTTTTACACGGCATTTGAATCTGTATGTAAGACAAAAGAAAATTAGGTAATGATTCTCATCCATACATAATCCTTTCCAAATCCAATCCAATTCCAATTTCTCCAATATCCCAGGCCTCCCAGACCTTACTTATTTACTGACGGACAAAATGTACCTATACAATAAATTAGGTAGTATTAGTTGTGTTATGTACTGGTATGTACATATACATATGTTTATAATTTATCTTTTAGCTTTGCTATTGTTAACAAGTCTATTGTTTTTACTCAATTGTAACTCGCCCATAACTCAACCTCCATTGTCACATTAAAGTAAAGAACCCATTGAACTAGCTACTAAATAACTTTACGCACATGTTAATCTATTCAACTTATTGTCTTATTAGTTTGTTATTGTTATCGATGTAACCATTGTACTTGCATATCACAGCTTGAAGTGTCGACTCGTTATTGTCTTTTCAATTTGTCGCACACGCTTAAATTTATAGATCTTAAACAATTGTCTTTTCAATTTGTCGCACACGCTTAAATTTATAGATCTTAAACAATACTCCAACGAACGTTCCCATGGTCAATTGTTTTGTCATTACCTCATAAATCGTAACCGTTCTGCGAACGGACCGAATGCAAGCGAACCGAGAAAGTGGGAGTCGTGTAACTCAATAATAAATACCGAACACCCATCGGTAAGCGTCAGACTAGATTCAGTATCCATCCGATACAGGCTGAACATATCAGTCCTTAATATCAAAACGCCTCTGTAACCTATAGTGTAACGCTCTCTTCAATGTTAATTGTAACGTGAATATATTTGAATAAACAGTAAATTCAAACAACGTTACTTTCATTATCCTGACAAGAAGTCCATCAAGAGAAATCAATATACCAGCATTCCGCCGGTATATAACAGTTGGTAGTTGGTACAGTGCGAACGTGGTTATTCATACCCGCGCTAGCTGAGGCCGACGGCCATTAATTCTCAAATATCACCTTCTAAAGAAGTAGGTACTATATGTATATTGTATATACTGTTCATCAGAAAATAAGAAAGGTAGGCCTTGGATCTTACTCTAAAACATTTTTATGAAAAAAAAAACTTGCGTGCGTACAAAGTGCACATGTCAGAAGTGAAACTTCTTTGGCAAACTAATTAAAAAAAAAACAATAAAAAAACTAATTAAAAAACGAATTAAAAATACAAAAAAAAAACTTATAAAAAAAAATGCTAACGTCACGCGGTTTGACCTTAAAACTTTCGGACTCTTACTTATATAATGGTCTAAGATCCGGGATATAACAAAATATTCCCTCATCTGTTAATTAGATGAAACAATTTTTTATAGGCTAATTTCAATATTGTGAATTTATAAAAACAACCTCTGCCACCATAAGCCTGCTGCAAATAATAATACTATCTTTTCCCTCTCATGTTAATTACATGTAGTAAGCTAAAACCGTCAATATTTTACATTATATACCTGAGGCTAGTAGGCACCCATAATCTCTATGATTGCTACACTTACCTGCAGCCAGGTTACTGCTGACTGAGGTTACTGACCCCAGTAGGCCCAGAAAGGAGACGTTTAGGTACTTTCAGGGCCTGATTAACCCTTAGGCTAATTAGGCTGCAGCCTTTTACTTCTTGCTGACGAAGTTCGACTTTCGATTATAGGAGAAATAAAAAAGCAAAATGTTATTCGATTAGAATTGATTCTACTCAAGATATTTCACACTCCGATCAGTTGGTATTTATAATTCGTTATATTTTGCCTGACGGAGAGCCTTTCGAACGTTTTGTTACATTTTTACCCGATTGCGGTCATAAAGGTGAAGACAAGGAGAAGGCTGTTCTTGCGACAATTGATAAAACTTTGGAACTTGATATTAAAGACTGTCGTGGCCAAAGTTATGATAATGCTAGCAATATGTCTGATCAATACAAAGGTCTTCAGTCTAGAACTAAAGCTGTAAATCCATTGGCTACTTTTGTTCCTTGTGCAGTCCATTCTCTACAACTCGTGGGATCAGCTGCCGCGTAAAGTAAAATCTTTTTAAAATCTGACACCGAGGCCGAGCATTCTATTTCTGCCAGAACCCCAAAGGGTTTGTTGCAGTTAATAAAAAGTTTTAATATTTCATGCATATTCCCGAATGTGGAGATAATATTAAGAATTTTTTTGACAATAAGTGTTACCAACTACCTACTGCGGCAAAGGTCAAGCGATGAAAGGTACACAGATAGTAGAGAGTCTGAGAAAGGACTAGACTACTATTTAATGCGAAAAAAGGGGTGTATGTGTTGAAAGGTGGGGATGAAAAGTTGTATGGAAGTATCGTTATTTTTAGATCTAGAAGCTTAAAAATTATTTTTTAGGTTGTTGATTCAATATAAATAAATATGACATTCAAAGTTTGTAAAAATTTTACCCTCAAGGTTTTAAAATAACTATAGGGAATAGAGGATGAAAGTTTGTATGGATTATATGTAAGGTTTATGTGAATGTTTTATAAGTTTGCAACAAGAGACAAAACATTAGAGCTATTCTGAAGCCCAAAATAAACCAAAAGATATATCCAAAAAATGCTGTCCAAAGTCACTATTCCACGCGGACGAAGTCGCGGGCACACCTAGTCTAGGTTGAATGTTGTACAGATTAAAGGACAACGTTAGTTTCGCTTGCAAATCGATCTGAAAACTTTTAGCAGCATGAACCATGTTAAAATTTTGCCACTACTATACTCTACTCACTTACTACTTTTTGGGCTGCCTGCAGTAACACACCTGGCGGGGGCGCGTCCTCATAATTAGCCTAGGGCGGTCAGAACTCTTGATCAGTCGCTGGGTACTTTAGGCAATAAAGTAAACGTCTCTTTTCTGGGTTATTATTTATTTATTTAACAATTTATTATACGTACAAAACTATATACATAATAAAGTCATGGAGACTCACGTATAATGGGTGTGCTTATGACATAAGAGATTACTTCCAGCAGGTTATGAGATTCGCATGTATAATAAAATCCCAAAATCGATTTTGCAATTGTCTCAACATAAATTTAAAGTGTTTATTAAAAATAAATTAATAGATAAAGCTTATTATTCGGTGCAGGTTTACAAAGATGATAAAGATTTAATGTAACAGAATCAGATGATAAATATGAATGCAAGGTACCCTTTTTTCAGGATCGGATGGTAATAAAAATGTCACAAATTAAAGTTTATATATATGTTATATTGTAAATACCTTGTTAGAAACAAGTAGAAAATAGACTTCAGACACTCTCAGGTCAAAATGCAGAAACAAAATGTATCGAACCTTGCAATACAAATGCGTTTTGCATGCAGTGATAACGATATACTTAAGTATAATATTATACACCACTTGAGTAGCCATCGATCCCAACTTGATGTTTCAACCGTCGATACCTAGGGTACTTGTTAGCACAGTAACTAATAATTACAGTATACAGTAAGTAGGTAATAAGTAAATGTTACATGGTATGATGGTAGTGTGGCTACCACATCGATTCACTATTACGTAAGTAGTATGTAATAGTAAGTCGATGTACTAGCACAAAATTACTTACCTTATTTACTTAGGGGCCGTCCATATATTACGTCATTCTAAATTAGGGGGGGGGGGGGTTGGTCTGCGGATGACGGCAAATGATAGATGGGGGGGGGGGGTGTTTCAAAATTGACGTCATTCTTATTTATTTATTTATAGTTTATTGTTCACGTACAAAAAGATTATTTCTAAAAAGAAATTTCTTCCAGCACACCTAGTAAGTGAGACTGCAAATGTGAGAGGCGGCTAAGGCGCGTACAGTACTAAAATAACTGATAATAAACATACATAATGCAACATAGATGTACACAAATACAGTAATAACTACAGATAAAATACTCTAACAATAATATTACATATAATACTAGCTGCCCGCCCCGGCTTCGCCCGTGGTACTTACATGTATTATACATATAAACCTTCCTTAAGAATCACTCTATCTATTAAAAAAAACCGGATCAAAATCCGTTGCGTAGTTTTAAAGATCTAAGCATACATAGGGACAGACGGCAAAAGCGACTTAATTTGTTTTATACTATGTATTGATAATAAACACAATAATTAAATAATAACTACAACATTACATAATTAATAAAAGTACATAAATACTATACTTATACTTAAATACATATCTCATACTAAGAAAAGATAGTGTTCTTGTGATATTTTGCAAGTATTTAATGGTATTAATTATTGAACTCATTATTTATTTATTTATTTAGTGTAATGACGTCAATTTTGGGAGAAGGGGGGGGGTCATTAAGAAATGACGATAGGATGATTATAGGGGGGGGGGGGTCTAAAATCTGAAAAAATCGATGACGTAATTTATGGACGGCCCCTTACCTATAATACCGTACCTTGAACAATACCTTTAAAACACCTTCAAAATACCAGTTTACCTCGAAAACCTTTACCATGAAGAATGACATCTGATTCGAGTAAGAAACATGAAGTAGGTAGCCCTGAGAAGGGCTGTTTTGGTTTTCGTTGGAAACAGTGATAGTTAGCCCTCAAAAGGACTTTTTTAATGTTAAGAAACAAGAATTGTTAATGACGTCGTTAGCTCTGAAAAGAGCTGTTTGTAAATAAATATTTCACAGCACGCCATGCACGAAGCGGATGTACAAGCAGTCACAGTTCACATAACTTCACAAATCTTCAAGCAAGCTTCTCTCTTCGTGTATATCTTCAAGATTTGAGTCACGCCGCGCTGCCTAGTGGAGTACGTCCGTCCGCCGTGTCGACCGCCGCGAAATGAGCGAGACGCCCGGGCGGAGGTCGTATTAATAGAGTTCGGCCCGCGACGCCGTCCTACATCACGCGCGAGCATCTCCGACAAAACACGAACCACGCACGGTGAAAGAGAGACAGAAATAATGCGTAAAAGAAATGCAAAGCACTAATTAGAATCGCTTTCTAATTGGATAAAAAATTAATTATTTTATTGGTTATTGTAATTCTACTTTGTAAATATTTTTGTATAAATATTGCGATTTTTGCCAAATAAATTCATTCAATTCGATCGACACCTTCTGAAGAAGTCTTTTATTTGAATACTCTCCGAAGTCTCCAAAGTGGTAACCCCGACGCTGCGACTCCAAAGTGGTGACCCAACGCTGAAGAACAAGAACAAGAGGAATCCCTGCTCGTGAAAATAATGGAAAAAGCAAGAACCGCCGAATCCCTGCCCGCTGCCACCGCCGCTGCCGCTGCCGCTGCCACCGCCAGCCAGCTAGCCAGCCAGCCTTCAGAAATCGCGAATATTTCGCTTTCGCTGCGAATTCCACCTTTCTGGCGCGACCGTGTTCGATTATGGTTCTACAGCTTCGAAGCCGCTACTCACGATCAGAAGAAAGGCGAACAACAACTAGCACAGATGGTTATCGCTCGTTTAGAAAAGCAAGATATCGAACAAATATCAGACCTTCTCTACAATCCACCTGAAAGCAAGCCATATCAAGCTATTAAAGAACGTCTCATCACTGCGTACGAAGAGTCAGACAACCGACAGTTTCAAAAGCTCTTGTCTGAAATGGAACTAGGAGATCAGAAGCCGTCACATCTACTACGTCGGATGCGCGATCTCGCTCGTGACAGAATCCCCGACGCCACGCTACGCATCCTGTGGACCAACCACCTACCTCCACACATCCGCTCAGTCCTAGCCGTGAGCGACTCTTTCAGCACGAAGACTGCGTTAGAAGAACTCGCACTGCTCGCTGACAAGATGCTAGAACAACACCGCGAAGTCGCCGCCGTCAGCACTACACTACCACCTCCTACGTCTGCATCACAGATCGATACAAACTTCTTAATAAACGAAATAAGAAAACTCTCCATAGAAATCGCTGAATTAAAATCAAGACAACCGCAGCATAATTTCAGAAGAAACCGTTCTCGAAGCCGTACATACAACCCGCGATATAAATACCGATCAAGAGAAAATACACCATCGTCAGCGTGCTACTACCACCTACGTTTCGGAGCCCAGGCAAGAAACTGTAGGTCACCGTGTTCCTTCGTGTCTAAAGAAAAGCAAGCGGAAAACTAGAAAGAACGCTGGCAGAGGCGGAATCCGGCGCTCAAGAATACTCCTACCGCCTATTCGTCACAGACAAGAAAACAGGAATATCTTTCTTAGTAGACACGGGAGCTAACATATCCGTCCTACCTAGAAAGAAAACTCACTTCACTACACCGCTGCCATTCAAACTCTACGCCGCTAACAACACTACTATATCGACATACGGTGAAAAAACACTCGAACTCGACCTCAGCCTTCGCCGTCCATACAAGTGGAAGTTCATAGTCGCTGACGTGTCAAAACCGATACTAGGAGCCGATTTTCTGAAGCATCATCAACTCATCGTGGATTTAAAAAACAAGAAACTTATCGACAACGTCACTAACTTAACAGTCAAAGCACCCGTTCGAGCTACATCTATACCTACAGTACGAAGCATAGACTGTAACAACGTTTACCACGACATACTCTCAGAATTCCCCGGCATAACAAGACTAACTTCAATGAACATCAACGACAGCAAGATCAACGTACAGCACTATATAGAAACCGAAGGCCCGCCCGTACATTGTCGTGCACGTCCTATACCACCACACCGCTACGAAAAAGTAAAGAAAGAGTTCCAAAACATGATCGAACAAGGTTTATGTCGACCCAGCAAGAGCCCATGGGCATCACCTCTTCACGTCGTACCGAAGAAGAACGGAGACATACGAGTCTGTGGTGATTATCGCCGTCTCAACGCAATCACCAAGGCCGATCGATACCCGGTACCACGCGTCAAAGACTTCACGTATCAACTCGCTGTGTTCGCGCCACATTTTTGGCACGACGATTGAACAAGTGCAGCTGTCATTCTCAGTCGATACAATCGATAGTTCATTCCGATATGTCACTCTTGAACCACCGCGCGCGCGGTCGAGTCGTCGGCCCATCAAAATTACCTTCAAACAGTGTGTGACCTTAAAAGTAATTCTCTATATGGCCGGCCGGCCTTCTAGCATAAAACATAGTTAATTTAAGTGTAAAACGAGTGCCGAACATAACCAGTGAACCCAGTTCGACGCCAACGAGTTTCGACGCCACGAGGTCGAGACTATCAGCTGCGCCACGCAACATTTCCCATCAAGTAAGTTCCCTTTTGTATCTCCTTCGTATTTCCTTAGCATCACAATCTGCCCACCACTCGATGTGGACCTCGCGTCCACATTTTTGTTCCATTCGAGCCGCATTTTACCGGCGTCTGCCCTATGAACATTTTACAGTCCACTGCTCTCATTCTCAAATTCTCTTAAGGTCCTTCGAATCATCCCCCTATGAATAAACAGTCCCTAAAACCCAAGAAAATTAGTTCGACCACACCCGGTCTTTTAACTTTCAAGTACCCACATTTCAAAAAATAAAATATTAAAATCTCGTAAAATACGTAAAATATCCTAAGTATTCAGTTATAAAATATCAGCCCAATCATTAAAATTCATTAATGCATCTTTTATTATTAATATCTGATAATAAATAGCTTGCATCTCAGTTTTCTATTGTTAAATGATAACCACTCGCTTTCGAACATAATTCTATGTACGATACTTTTCGTGTAAGATTTGCATAATAATGTCCCATATTTTCAAGTGTTTAATTGCATCATTTTAAGTTTATAATGTAATAAACGTTTATATAAAAGTTACATTCTGCTCAATATTGCATTGTGATGCGTGGCGCCCCCTAGCGACATACCACAACTTCATTACACAGTACACGACCTTGTAACGACATTCAACTCGCAACAGTTATAACAAATTATATACATAAACAGAACTCTTTTAATCTCAGAATTATTACAATCACTCTTAAATCTCAGTACAATATTAAATATATAATTATGCAATGTACAAATCTCTCATAATTTATATTCGTTGTCAGTACATAGTGTGTAAAATTGGTAACAACTAACAAAGTTTCGTATTTGAAAAAATAAATGTGTGATTTCATCATATTCCCGATATAGGTCATTGACGAGTACAAAGCGGAAAGCGTTTATGCATTTATGAAATGTTTTATTGATTGCTTAGTAATAATAAATCTCAAATATATAATTTTCTTTGTATTGTGCGTGGTATTGTAGATTTTTATAATTGCTACAGCGTTTTAAGGTCGTAAAATATATAAAGTTCTATAAGTAGTAACTTATTCGTTATAATAGTGAACGGAGAAATTAATTTAATAATAGTATGTCGCCTCTGCTCGATAAATAGACCGTTTTCGTTTACGTGTCTTTACTGGTTTTTTATTAAATGGGTTTTTAGCATTGCATTCTTAATATTATTATAGTAGTTACATATTTAGTATTTAGTGATCCACGGAATAATCATTTTTTGTTTTGTTTAGTCTTACATCCGCACTTTCGTATTACATATTTCTTTTGTCTTTGGTTATTATTGTGTCGTAATTCGTTTTCGTAGCGAATACATACATCGCGCGCCATTTTGTCGTAAAATCACATTGCTTACATTATTCTGGGGAAGAAGTAAATTATATCGGGTTGTCTCTCTTCAATATGCATTATTATTATTCATCTCATAAGTATGTAGTTAGTTTTATTATTCTGTTGGTTGCTTTTATTATCATTATAATTTCATTTTCGTCATAAATACATGATAGTGAAATCCCGCTCAGACAAATCTGTTGTTCACGTCCTCTAGTGGCACAAAGATCAACTACATACTAAATTTGCATATCGTAACACTAGTGGCGCCATCTGACAACGAATAGCGCAAGCACATTTCACTCAGCTCACAACTTTATTGAAAAATATGTTATCTGCGCCATCTAGCTGCAAATAGCTTACAACTTAACAAAGGAGGAAATATTATTTCTGCGCCATCTGACGGCGATCGGCTTGCGATTCTCAATTATTATTCTCAACTATAACAAGGTATTTATTATTTGCGCCACCTAACGGCGAGTGGTTTGCAGTTCTAATGTATTAACGTTAAATCAATATCACACATAATTCACATTTCACAGTTAAATAAGTAGTTAGTTTTATTATTCCGTTAATTCCTTTTATTATCATTATAATTTCATTCTCGTCACAGGTACGCGGTGGTAAATTGTGATATTCTCGTTGTAGGAATTGTTTACTAATTCTATTATTGGTTAAACTACTTTAATTTATTTCAAATAAATTTAGGTCGCATATCTATTTTATTCAGCTCAAGTATCTTAGTCGTTGCTTGACTTAGTCACTTATTATAACATAGTACATTTCGGATTAGTCACATATGATAGCAAGCACACAGTTATTATTTTGTAAGTATACACAACGTATTGTGGTACGCACGCATACATAATTATTAAGGCACTCATATATTATTTATTGATACACACATAGCATATTGTGGCACAAGTTCACATTCGTTTAGTTTTTTTTATTTTCTCTGCACATCAATTGTGATAGATCGAAGATGGGCGTCTGTGGCACGCCCAGCTCACGAACCACAATACTTGTGGGCACACGCCGCACAAGAAAGCACTAGGTCTCAGAACATTTACCCACAATACTCACACTGTAATTACAAATTCGTTCTATCATTTTAATCATTCTCATTTTCTCACATTAGTCACACACTGTAGGGACAAACGCATTCTCTAAGCATAATTAATTTCATTCTCTCATCTCTAAACACACATTGTACGCACAAGTTAATTAATTGAATATATTTGTTCTCATTTTCTTCTACATCGTCACACACTGGAAGCACACACTCATTCCATTAGTATACCATTCACAATCCGCTCAAGTATAGGTATCACAGATTCATTATGTCAGTACACACGTTCACAAATTCAATTACCAACTAATAATCCTGGTCAGCTCACGCATCGAATTCTCATTAGCAAAGAAAGCTCATGTTCAGCTTTAAATGATGATGCAATAATTCACATTTGATTCCCGGTTAATAGGCCCGGTCAGCTCACAGCCCTGCCCCCAAGGGGGTTGGGCTCTATAATCCGCTCATGCAGTCACTCAATGACTCTCCTCTCATGTCCAACCATTGGACTCTCAGCGCGGGTAATCGACCCGCCATCCGCTCATAATGACTCTCCTCTCATGTCCAACCATTGGACTCTCAGCGCGGGTAATCGACCCGCCATCCGCTCATATTGTCATTTAATGACGCCCATTCAGCCCGAGCTGTCGAACGATGACGCTCTCTTCTCATCCGCTCATACAAGGTACCTCTCTCACTACTCCCTGGGACACTGTGACTGGATCCTACCTCCATACCCTTCAGACCCACTCCACTTGACCTCTCCCTGCTCGCCTTCTTAAGCAAGAACACAACGGTCTCCGCTCCAATGAAGTCTGAGAGGAAACAACTACACAACACAACGGATGGAGTCGACACAAAGCTGTGGATCTGGACACAGCCCTCAATGTATGCACAGACCTGTGCTCAGAAAAGCAAGGCTGCTGCTGTATTTGTCCCAGGAGGAGGTGCTTACTCAGGCCCCCAAGAAGCCGGGGCCCTCCCAGGATGTTCGCGCCACATTTTTGGCACGACGATTGAACAAGTGCAGCTGTCATTCTCAGTCGATACAATCGATAGTTCATTCCGATATGTCACTCTTGAACCACCGCGCGCGCGGTCGAGTCGTCGGCCCATCAAAATTACCTTCAAACAGTGTGTGACCTTAAAAGTAATTCTCTATATGGCCGGCCGGCCTTCTAGCATAAAACATAGTTAATTTAAGTGTAAAACGAGTGCCGAACATAACCAGTGAACCCAGTTCGACGCCAACGAGTTTCGACGCCACGAGGTCGAGACTATCAGCTGCGCCACGCAACATTTCCCATCAAGTAAGTTCCCTTTTGTATCTCCTTCGTATTTCCTTAGCATCACAATCTGCCCACCACTCGATGTGGACCTCGCGTCCACACGCTGGAAAAACAATATTTTCAACAATAGATCTCAACAGAGCTTATCAACAACTCTGCGTCCGCGACGAGGATATTGAAAAAACAGCTATTATAACACCGATGGGATTATTCGAATTCCCGAGAATGTGTCCAGGTTTAAAAAACGCAGGCCAGACATTCCAGCGATTTATACATCAAGTGTTGAGCGGACTGCCCTACGTATTTCCATTCATCGACGACGTACTACTTGCATCTGAAAACGAAGATCTTCACAAAGAACACTTAAGAACCGTGCTACGAAGACTTGAAGAACACGGAATTACAATAAATCCTTCGAAGTGTCACTTCGGTCAAAAAGAAGTTCAATTCTTAGGATATCACGTTTCAAAAGACGGTATTAAACCCCCAACACAGAAGATCGACATCATCATGAAGTATCCGAAGCCTACTAACATCGAAGAGCTACGTCGTTTCCTCGGTATGTTAAATTTTTATCGCGATCACATACCTAACGCCGCGTCTATACAAGCGCCACTAAACGCATACCTACACAACGTGAAAAAGCGAGACAAGACCGTCATACAGTGGACAGAAGAGTCGACACAAGCATTCGAAGCATGTAAAAACAGCATCAGCAACGCCGCTTTACTTGCTCATCCATCTCATCAAGCTACATACGCATTATTTTGTGACGCGTCCGACAAGTCAGCTGGCGCCGTCCTACAACAATACGTAAACAAAACGTGGCAACCTCTCGGCTATTATTCAAAAAAATTCTCCGACGCGCAATCGAGATACTCAACATACGACAGAGAACTTCAAGCTATCTACATGGCTGTGAAACACTTCCGCAAGATGTTTGAAGGCCGACCACTCATTATATTTACCGATCACAAGCCTCTCACATTCGCAATGAATAAGATTAATTCATCTACAGAAACACCGAGACGTACGAGACAATTATTATTTATTAGCGAATTTACAACCGATATACGACACGTGAGTGGTAAACAAAACATCGTTGCCGACGCCCTAAGCCGCATAGAAACGATTACATGTCCCTCAATAATCAATTATGAAGAAATCGCATCCGCACAGCAAGAAGATCCTACGATACAACAGTTATTACTTCAAGATAATATCAATTTAAAGAAAATTATCATCCCGAACACCGACGTCGAATTATATTGTGAGACTTCAACTTCGAATATACGACCCTATATACCTGAACAATATCGACAACAAGTTTTTAAAAGTGTACATAACATTAGTCATCCTGGAACGCGTACGACTCGAAAGATGACGTCACAGAAATATTTTTGGCCGTCAATGAATAGCGACGTATCTAATTGGACAAGGAGCTGTATTGACTGTCAAAAAAATAAAATACAACGCCATACGTACAGCGCGACATCTAAATTCCCGCCAACGGAACGCTTTCATCATATTCACGTCGATATTGTTGGCCCATTACCTACGACAATGCAAGGTTACCGTTATCTTATAACAATGATCGACAGAGAAACTAAGTGGCCCGAAGCAATACCTACCGACGATATAACAGCAGAAACAGTCGCCGAAACTATATACAAACACTGGATCGTAAGATTCGGCTGTCCGTCGACACTAACTAGCGACCAAGGCAGACAATTCGAAAGTCAGCTGTTTAATAACTTAATGAAAATCATGGGAATTACAAAAAACCGAACTACTCCATATCACCCGGTTAGCAACGGCATTATCGAACGCTGGCATCGCACACTAAAAACCGCGCTACGAACGAAGCTATCAAGTTCAAGGACATGGGTCAACGAACTACCTACTGTATTACTCGGATTACGAGCGACCCTACGCACAGACGCCGGAGTTAGCCCAGCCGAACTCACATACGGCTATAACCTACGTCTACCAGGTGATTTCTTTAATACATCGATACCTACAACTGCGAGCGACTATAGTTACATAAACAAAATAAGAGAAGCAATAGAATTAAACAGACCGCAAACCGCTACAACTCATCATAACAGCAAACAACCTCTCTTCATTCATAAAGATCTACAAGACTGCAGTCACGTATTCGTCCGAGTCGACGCAATTAAAAAACCCTTACAACCACCGTATGAAGGCCCGTATCGTGTAATAAAGAGAACAGATAAAGTATATACGATACAATTACAAAATCGAGAAACTAACATATCGATAGATAGACTCAAGCCTGCATACTTACTACAGGAAGATATACCTAACGATACGTCATCGCTACAAGATACCTCGCCACGGAACTCATTTCCCGCCAAAACGCATAGCAACGAGACGCCACAACCGAACGCGATTCA
This sequence comes from Melitaea athalia, assembly GCA_905220545.2. NCBI lineage: Eukaryota > Metazoa > Arthropoda > Insecta > Lepidoptera > Nymphalidae > Melitaea > Melitaea athalia. The sequence continues at coordinate 1,440,128 of HG992201.1, forward strand.
TAAGAACATCACAACGCGAGTCGGCCGTCCCGTCAAGCTGCCAGTACGTTTCACTTGAGGGGGAGCTCTGTGGCTACCACATCGATTCACTATTACGTAAGTAGTATGTAATAGTAAGTCGATGTACTAGCACAAAATTACTTACCTTATTTACTTACCTATAATACCGTACCTTGAACAATACCTTTAAAACACCTTCAAAATACCAGTTTACCTCGAAAACCTTTACCATGAAGAATGACATCTGATTCGAGTAAGAAACATGAAGTAGGTAGCCCTGAGAAGGGCTGTTTTGGTTTTCGTTGGAAACAGTGATAGTTAGCCCTCAAAAGGACTTTTTTAATGTTAAGAAACAAGAATTGTTAATGACGTCGTTAGCTCTGAAAAGAGCTGTTTGTAAATAAATATTTCACAGCACGCCATGCACGAAGCGGATGTACAAGCAGTCACAGTTCACATAACTTCACAAATCTTCAAGCAAGCTTCTCTCTTCGTGTATATCTTCAAGATTTGAGTCACGCCGCGCTGCCTAGTGGAGTACGTCCGTCCGCCGTGTCGACCGCCGCGAAATGAGCGAGACGCCCGGGCGGAGGTCGTATTAATAGAGTTCGGCCCGCGACGCCGTCCTACATCACGCGCGAGCATCTCCGACAAAACACGAACCACGCACGGTGAAAGAGAGACAGAAATAATGCGTAAAAGAAATGCAAAGCACTAATTAGAATCGCTTTCTAATTGGATAAAAAATTAATTATTTTATTGGTTATTGTAATTCTACTTTGTAAATATTTTTGTATAAATATTGCGATTTTTGCCAAATAAATTCATTCAATTCGATCGACACCTTCTGAAGAAGTCTTTTATTTGAATACTCTCCGAAGTCTCCAAAGTAGTTACTTTTATTATGCTTATTAATAAAGAACACAGTTTTAAAAATTATTGTTTTATTGTAGGGTTCCATCAAGTATATCGCTTTCAAAAAGGGTTCCGTCACCAAAAATATTAAAAACCGCTGATTTAGGGGTATCGTGGTGCACCCTGGGCAACGGGACGGGCAGCAGTATCGCAGTCGTGGTACTGCTGCTCGTCGCGGCTTCCCTACTATTACAATGTACTCTGTGGTCGCGGCTAACGACTGAGTACTGACTGGCGGGGTGCGCTCCGGGTACTGCTCGACCCGTGAGCGCGCTAGAGGGACTGCGAGGTGGGTTCGCTTGCCCGCCCTGTAGCGCGAAAGCGTGGTTTGTCGGCCGGGTTGTGCTGGCTCCCTCCCTGGAGCTTTGCTTGGTTGCTGGTGCAATGCGGCAGACGTGATGTGCGAGGGCCGGGCTGTGCTGGCTCCCTGGAGCTTTTAGCTCGGTTGTTGGTGCAGTCCGGCGGACCCGTGGGGTAGTTGCCGGGTCGTGCTGGGCTCCCTGGAGCTTTGCTCGGTTGCTGCGATCCGGGCTTGGAGGTCGGGCGGGCCTGACCCCCAACGCCGTGATGCCAGGCGTTGGAGGTCAGGCCTGCCTGGCTTGGAGGGTGGACGCTCCTGGACATGTGTCCCCATTCTGCAGACGGTAGACTGGTCCAGTTGAGCGTCCCCTAAGTGGGGTGGCCGGCTGGGGGTCGGGGGATCTTCGGCTGGCCGCTGGCTTGAGATCCCAAGCGTCGTCGGGAGGGGTGGTCTTGTGGGTGCCGCCCCTGTAAGTGCCGGGGCCCGGCGGCCCACTCAGGCGGAAGTCTGCTCACACGTGGTGGTTTTCTAGGCAGTAAGAGTCTGTCACACCCTCCGGTGCCCCCACGCTGGAGAGCGTCCTATGAGGATTTTCCCCACGTAAAAAAGGGGTATGAAAAATAGATTTTGGTCGATTCTCAAACCTACCTATGTATACGAAATTTCATAAAAATCGGTCCAGCCGTTTCGGAGGATTTTGGTAACAAATACCGCTACACGAGAATTTTATGTATTGACTAGCTGTAGCGCGTTGCTACGCTTTTTTATTATTATTTTTATGGTCGTACTAACTCGGAAACCTTTGTGACATCATCAAATGTAGAGGTGTTCGTTATATTAGGTAGCGGATAAAATCACCTATTATTTTTAAATCATTTTATCACCTGTTATTTTTTTTACCCGGGAAGCGTGATATAATATCACGCTTCCCAGGTAAGGTTTGAAAGAATATTTTTATTTTTACTATTTTACCTCAAATGTACACAGAGCCAAATTGTACTCTATGGTCACAAAATTCCTAGAACATATATAATATGTTAGTCCCATGTCAAATCGTATTCTATTGGAACGGACTAAGAACTATTTTCCTTTGAATGTCCAGAACATTCACGTTGCGTATAATATCTTAGCTTAGTCTCATGTCAAATTGTATTCTATTGTAACTGAATAAGAACTATTTTCCTATCAATGTCTTGAAATTAATTTTAAAAATATTTTAGTTCGTATTATTATTTTTATTATACTACACGTTAGACTTATTTTTTTCATATTATTTCGATTTGTTTAACGGTTAAATTTTCAGTATGGACAACGCGTTTGTTCTCGTATGATGTTCGTCATTTTCGTGAGTTTATTTACGAATTTTACGATTGCGGTGTTGCGTTTTGAGAAATTGTAAATATAATTAATAATTATAATTAAGTTGTTTATATAATTAAGTATAGTTCTTTATATAATTAAGTATAGTTGTTTAGTGAGTAGAGTAAAATGCCACGAAAAGGACAAATGTGGAATTATTTTGCTGTGGTGGATGAAATTGCAAAAAAAAACGGAATGTAAATATTGTAAAAATAATATACTTTCATTTAAAACTACTATAACGAATTTAAAAAAAAACATATGAAACAAAAGCATTTAATTATATATGAAGAAATAAGTAGAGAAAATAACAGGAATGAATATAGCGGTAAGTTTATTTTATCTTGTATCTGTAAACGAGTTACGTAATTCTTGTAGGTATTTATTGAAGTGAAATTTCTTTAGAATCGTTATGATTTCAAACCGGATGCAACGGCAAAAAGACAGGGAAGGACGAGCCGCGCTGCAAGCCGCTAATTTTAAATTAGTTTTTTTTAATTAGTTTGCCATAGAAGTTTCACTTCTATCGTGTGTGAATCGCACACACACCTTTTTTTGTTATACTTTGGATATCTCAGAAACGGCTGTAACCGTTTTGATGAAATTTTGTATATAGATAGTCTTTCATTTTAAGTATCCTATATGAAATATGCATTTGATCTCACAAATAATAAGAGTTGACCTAAAGGTTGTAATTACCAGGTCAAAAAATCCCAAAAAAAAATTTGATCTCACAAGGGTTTCACAGTTGGTAAAAAAAAAAAAATATTATCACGTAAAAAATAATAAGTGACTTAAAAGTATCGTAACGTTATAACGTAATATCAAAATGTAGCCGTTACGCCCATCTCTAATTCAAATGCATAGTTTACGATTCTATAAAGGAAATACAGACAAACAGCAATTTTTTATATAAAGATGTAATTGAAATGAATAGATATATTGTATCAATTAAATATCAGAAATTAATGCTTTAAATACTTCAACAAAAGATAAGGATGAAGACGTACATTAGATATAATGGAAAAGTTCTGGAATCATATTCTAATTTAATCTTATATTATAAGTGTTAGATTAGAATAATTTTATTATACATTGTATGCTCAATAATTGAGGAAATCTTTGAAAAACATGTAGGTACCTAAGACTAAACATAGGTAACAAGGATAAAATCCCGATTTGGTATAACTACACTCATTTCTATGTTTAAACTAAAAAATAAGGTTTAAATTTAAAATACTTATATTCAAAAATCAACTTGATAAAATTCAGTTTGAAACGACAGTAACAATTTAATGAAAGTATAGGTACTGACAGATATATTGCAACCCGCAACCGCCAGCGCAATAGCCGTGTGCTGTAACCGTTGCGCCAACGCGGGTCTAGGTTATACTTTATTGTACACCTAACACCGCAAATATATTAGTATTTTCTTTTTTTAATTTATGGAGCTCATTTTCTAACGTAATAGTTTTTTCAATGTTTAAAGGCTTCAGACCACGGCAAACATCTGTATGGCCAATACAAATGTTGTCGCGTGCGGGAATCGAGCCCGCAACCGCCAGCGCAAAAGTCATACACAAACCAGTGTTAATTATAATAAAAAGTTTACTTTTTAAACTGTATTTAAAATGTATGCAACATTAGGTTGAAAAATAAAGATCAGTTAGATTAGAAAGATCAATTCTAAGTATTAATTATTTTTTATTTAATTATAAGAGTAACAATCGTATCCATCCCGAGCGGGAATCGAACCCGCATTTCGTCGGTGTTTTAGGCGACTACTCGCACCACTAAACCAGAGCGGTTGTTATAATATTGAAAAGGAAAAATAATGTTGTTTTTATACTCAATACCCAATACCCATTACCCACTATTCCGAGAATATAAAAACGCACCCTCGTATATCTATATATATACATATAATAAAATAATAGGAAAGTCAATGTATGTCCGGGATAAACTCAAAAAGTACAGCATGGATTTACTTCAAATTTGGCACGAATATTATTAAGAAGTCGGGTCAAAACATAGGCTACATAATTATTATCACGCTATCACCTACGGGGAACGAGCAGTGAACGCACGCAGACGACGTCGCGGGCAGCAGCTAGTCGGAAATAAAAATAAACATAAACACAATACGTACAGGAAAATTTTTTTTTGATGGTTCCTTTCAACATAATATCTTTAACATATTCTGTGTAGTGGCAAATTGTAATGAATTATTGTGGTTTCGAATTTGGTATAATAAAATTTCTTTAAAATATTTTTTTTATTGAATTACTTATTCTATTAGTAAATACGGAAATTCCGTGTTAAAAAGTAGCCTATATGTTGCTCCACAGTGGTTATCCCGCCATCGCACAGTGTGGTATTTGACCCCAAAACCTGGCCAAAAAGGCATTTCTGAAAAACCGTTTTCTATTCTTTTAGTGTATTTCTACGAAAAGCCAGGTAGTTAATGCATCAATAGGCACAAACCGTAAAGCGGTAGTGCAACTCACCACGCCAGGGGATCAGTCGAAAGTTACCCTTCGCCTGTATAGTGTCGTGTGATTTGTCGATGTGCTTATATTTTGTTTTTATTCAAACTTTTTTTGTTTTAAGAATAAACAAATTACGGATAGTGTTTGTGATGGATTCTTATAACCCAGGTATGTACTTTATTTTAAACTACTTTTACTGAATAAAAAATCAGCAAATTTCAGTTAACATGGCTGACAAAATAGGTGTATTCAAATGCATGAAATGTGTGTATTTTAAAATATTCACTAACAATTTTGTTATACTTTTAAGTTCTATTAAGCTACAAAAACTATTGTACAGTATAAAGTATTTTGTACTTAACACTAGTATACAAAAAATAGCCACCCCTAGCCGCCCCCTTTTTTTTAACGATTTTTTTTTAACCCGTAATAATCGGTTAAAATTAATAAAAAAAAAATTCTTATTTGTTAATAGGACCTTCTGGATTGCGTTCTATGACTCGAAATGAGTTATATACCATCTAAACTCGATCAAATGAGGCAACATTTGATGAAAACCTACAATTTATCGAAGAGTACGACATATCTGCAGCCATAACAGGAGTACATATTAGATGAAGACCTAATCTACAGGCTTAAAGTTATTTTAGACACATTATGTTCTGGTTCTATGTCTAGAGATAATACAGAATCTTTTAAAGAGTACTCCCAAGAAACAGCTGAACTATATGTGTCACTTTACAGCTTCTACCCTGTCTCCAACCTTACACAAGATACCTACTACGACACGGGGCCGAAGTCATTAAAGAAGCAATCCTTCCAACAGGACAATTATATCACCAGAAGAAGCTATGGAGGCATGGAATACACATATACGTTCATTCAGGCAAAATTATACAAGAAATTTTCGCGTGTGACCTGTAATGCCTAAATAGGCGTCTCTTGACTTGACCCTTACAGTGATGCGAAGTTTGTCAAAAAAGCCAAAAAAGTCATTTTATTTGGATTTTTTGCATTTACTGTCTGAAATTAAACCCACAAACTTGAAAATTTTTAATTTAAAAGATAATGATAAAGAATAAATGATTTATAAAAATACTTAACTCAATTTTTATTTAATTTTACTCCTTATTAGCGGAATAAACCGTTTCTGTGTAAGCCTGTATAGATATACACAAAAATTAATTTTTAATAGTATTAGGATACACATCTATAGTAGTAAGAAGCATAAAATATTTTTGACCATGTTTTGGGGTCAAATACCACACTGTGCATCGGTCGGCTTTTTAAGTTCCAAGGTGGAACTGTGTTATTCCTTAGTGCGACTAAGTTAATCGCCTCTTACGACAACCACGGGAAGAGAAGGGGTGGCTATATTCTTTAGTGCCGTGAGAAGACCTTGGAAGACCACAGCTAAATGATACTGTTTTCAAGCAGTGTTGTGTTCCTGTTGGTGAGTCGATAGAGTCGAGGTATTATACTCTTTGGTCGAGGTCGATATGTCGAGATAGGGTCGGCAACGCGCTTGCGATGCTTCTGGTGTTGCCAGTTGCAGGCGTCTATAGGCTACGGTATTTGCTTACCATCAGGTGACCCGTACGCTTGTTTGTCGACTTAGTTACTTACATTTAAAAAAAAAACAACAATATTTATATGTAGTTATAGATAAATATTTATTACAAAAAATAAAGTACAACAATCTTTGTATAAAAGAAAATGCAAAATATTTTTAAAATTTTTACATTTGCAAGACTGAAATTACATAATTACAAACACATCAAATTAGAAAAGAATTACATTTTAAATTATAATAATATAAGTATTTATAGTTTGACAAAAAATCGAATACAAGAAATATTTTTTATATAATATACATATTATATAACAAAAATAATATATTTAATTATATCAAAAGGTGTTGAAATCAGAAAGTAATTGACAAAATAATTAAAAAAAGTTTGGGAGAAATTCTTTTTCATAACATACTTATTTTTTTGTCCTTGTACCTAAATTCCTAATTATATAGCAAAATAATTTGTATTTTAAACATGAACAACCTTGCTGTAACACTATTTTAAGATTCTTAACATGGAACACAGGACCACAGGGGACAGCGGGCGATAAACCAGGGGATCTATCGTCTGCATTGCACATTGTCCCGAGGAGGGAGGCAAACTTAGTGTTCGAGGGAGCCTCCCGGAGGTCGCTTATTGTCACGGGATCTTTGTCACAGAGAGAGCCTGCAGTTGACAATAATGCTATTTGAGAAATGAAAGTATCCAGCAGATACAAAGTTTATGATATATTTTGTTGTACACTTGTGAATAAATCCTTGAAATAGGCTTAATTTATATAATTACAATAAAAAATATTAAGAACAGTTTAGTTGTTTACATTTTCAAAAACATACAGATGTTTCACAGTGCGAAATAATAAAATTAAAAAATATATATAATATAAATAAGACTCCATATAATGAGAAAACTTTTCAAAAAATTCTGAGCTTTTTGCTGGCTTATCCTTCAATCAACACTGTAACTATTTACAATTTTACCAGTATTAGTACTTCTATTATTATTAGTTGTGCTTTTAGAAGTCTCGTTGTAAAAAGCACATTTTTATTTTATTTTAATAAATAATTTATAATAAATAAAATAATTGTCCATGATTAAGTATCAATGGGAACACCTATAGTCATTGGTTTGACTTCGGAGAACAGATAACAGTTCTCATCAATCCATTGCACCATCTCACTTGCTCTAGCCACTAAACATTCCAATACAAATAAGCAGTCACTCTCAGCACGATGGGCGTCCACCGCTGCTTGCTTACATAACATCTCGTATACATTCTGAAGTTTATACTTCCCTTTTGAGTTTGCGCCTTTACTCCACGGAAAACTTCTACGGACTTTGGAAATGGAATGTGGTCGTGGGTTTCTGATGATTTGACGTTTTGGTGTCGTTTCATTTATCGATTGCATAGACTTTGGTTCAATATCCGTCAACATTGTGTCATCGATATTTCTATCAGATTTACGAGTGCTATTTACTTTAGTAAGACTTGAGTCTAAATTTTCATTTTTTTCTATAACATTAATAAAACCATAGAAACAATCAGCACAGAGGAGATCACTAGAAAAGCTAACATTGAGTTTTGTTAAGTGATTTTTCAATATTGGAAAGTCAAAACGATTACCATTATAAGCTATGAGGCACACGGGTTTCTCCAAAACGTTGAGGAAAGTATTTATCATAGTAAAAGTTTCTATGTTAAACCTTGGTTCGTATTCTAGGAGGAAGTTGCTAAGGCCGGTCACGTCGGTACAGCTCGGCGCCACCAGCCGGCCCGGGTTGAAGCAGAGCGTTAGCTTGTGCTGCACTCGGGGCGTAGCGCCCGGGCTGGTCGCGAGTAAATGATCTCTTTTAACAGCCACTAAACACAATTCTGTTATTCTAGTCCTATTATACTCTTCTCTCGGTAGACCGGTGGTTTCTAGATCAATAATGACATATGTAGCAATCTTTGCCATCGTACGCCGACCGACTCAACAAATAACAAACTAATGTAGAATTCATTTACAAGTTTACTATCTTCTTCATTCTTATATCGAAACAGTTTATTATTGAAAAAGAATGTTGTAAGTTTTAAACGATAAATAAAGCGTACAAGTTCAGATACATTTATACAAGTTAGTCTTTCACTATTATTATATCACCATAACTATCATATTTATTCCTAAATAAAGTATCAATGTTTGTATTTTTGTAAATAAACTCAGTGATCCGTCCAATTTGCCGTCCAATGGTTATCTTTTTGACAAGACTTCAAGTCGAAATTAGTGACTGAACTGACTGACTGCCTCACCCGTTATTGATTCGATTTGAAATAATAATCGATTTTATTTAAGAAGAACTTTCAATCGATTTAAGAGTTATTGCTCTTTACTCTTGTGGCATAATAAACGAGAAACCAAGAGAAATATTGGTTTTATTTAACTGAAAGAATTCCACTAGACAAACATAATGATTAAATACTAATAAATAACAAAGTATGACAGTTGACACGTTTGGTTTTAACAACACTACGGAGATCGTATAGTTACATGGCGCGGAGGTCGCATATCACCTCATTCTCCCCCGGTTCAGTTTTCACTCTCACTCCCATCAACCACAAAGTCCGCTAGGTAGGAGGGTAATTTTCGCGTTCTATTAGATCTCCTGGGGAGTCCAGTCCGAAGAACTGGCGAAGTCGTCGACGGCTCTCCTACACGGGGCGGTGACGAAGGAGCGATATTTTCAGGTGGAGGTGTAGAGTTATTTTCAGATGGAAACGTGAGATTATCATCTTCGGAGGCCGTTTCAAAGTTATCGTCGCTGATATTATCAGTGATACTGGGGAAGGGGGCCAATTGACGGTTTGATACCGTTGAGGTTTCTCCATTATCCCGTCTTATGAGAGAGTAGTAGGGATTGATCTCTAAGAGCTCGGCTTCCTCGACAAGAGGGTCCGTTTTTGAAGAACGGACGTTCTTCTTAACTAAGATCGGTCCCGGCGTGAGCCAAGATGGCAGTGAATCTCCGTTCGGAGATCTTCTAGGATATGTGAAAAGTTTTTCGTGCGGAGTAGCGTTTATTGCCGTACACAGGAGGGAGCGGACACAATGCAATGCGTCCTTCAGAACCACTTCCCAATTTTCCACCGATAATCCCTTTGACCGAAGGCTGAGTTGAATAGTTCGCCAGAGCGTTCCGTTTAGTCGCTCCACTTGGCCATTACCCTGGGGGTTATAGGGCGTCGTTCTGGACGAGGCTATATTTGACTGTCGTAGAAATGATTTGAACTCTTCGGACATGAATGACGATCCTCTATCACTATGAATGTAGAGAGGTTGGCCAAATGTTAGAAAAAGATCTTTCAGGCAAGTAATGACGGTGGCTGAGGTCATATCCTTACATGGGTAAGCAAAAGGAAACCGACTGTACTCATCAATAATTGTAAGTATATACTTGTTGGCTGTATTAGATGGTAGTGGTCCTTTAAAATCTATGTTGATCCGTTCAAACGGCGACGTAGCTTTTATCAATTGACCCTTGACCTTTAGAAACCTCGGTTTTATTTCGGCGCAGGTAGGGCACGAGGCGGTCATCTCCTTCACATCATTAGCCGAGTAAGGCAAGTTTTTAGATCTTACCCAGTGATACATTCTAGTTACTCCCGGGTGGCAGAGTGCGTTATGTAGTTCTTTCAACTTGTTTATATTCATGTAAGCGCATACGCGAGATAGAGCGTCCGCAGCAGCGTTTTCAGTGCCTGGTCTATAAACTATATCGTATTTGAAGCAAGACAGTTCTAATCGCCAACGTTGGATCTTCTCATTTTTTATTTTACTGGTATGATTTTGATTGAACATGAAGGCCACCGATTGTTGGTCAGTTATAAGAAGAAAATGTCTGCCGATCAGGTAGTGTCTCCATTTCTTTAGGCTCTCTACTATCGCACAAGCCTCTTTTTCGATTGAGGATTGTTTGCATTCCGAGTTATTCAATGTCCGAGAGAAAAAGGCAACTGGTCTTCCATGTTGAGTCAGAGTAGCCCCTAGCGCAAATTCCGAAGCGTCTGTTTCGACTGTAAACATTTCATTATCATTAATGGCTACTAGAGCGGCTCCCTTGATATCTTGCTTGAGTTCTTCAAAACACTTGAGCGCTTCAGGTGTTAACGGGAAAGTAGTCACGCATGTAAGTGGCTTTATTTTTTCTGAGAAACGTGCAATCCATTTAGCGTAATGAGCAAGCATCCCTAGGACTCGTTTTAGTTCACTAGTTTTAGTTGGAGCGGGAAGCTCTAGAAGAGGTTTTAGTCTTTCCGGGTCAGGACTGATTGTATTATTTTCAACAGTATATCCAAGCAAGTTGATTTTAGTCTTATTGAAAACACTCTTCCGTTCGTTTATAGTTAAATGATATTTATTAGCGGCGTCCATAAAGCGTTTTAGATTGTGGTCATGATCTCTTTGATCTTTGCCGCAGACGGTTACATCGTCTAAGTAGGCGAACGTTCCTTCTAGTCTCTCTTCTGTTATGATGAAGTCCAGAGTACGTTGAAAAGCCGCAACGCCATTAGTCACGCCAAATGGAATGCGTGTAAACTGGTACAATTTGCCGCATGCTTCGAAAGCAGTATATATCTTTTCATTTTCTAAGATGGGTATTTGATGGTATGCGCTCTTTAAGTCGATTTGACTGAACACTTTAAATCTTGATACTTTGTTCATGACTGATTCTATGTTTGGCAAGGGGAAGGCATCCAGATCGGTGTATTTGTTTATGGTCATGGAGTAATCAATGACAAGTCGTTTTCGATGAACCCCTCCTCCCGCTACGAGGACTTGGGCTCTCCAGGGGGAAATACTTGTTTCAATGACCCCGTCTTCAAGTAATTTAGACACTTCTTCTTTTATGAAGTCCTCATCTTCCTTACTGTAGCGCCGGCTTCTCACGGCGATCGGTCGAATGTTCGGCGACAGATTTGTAAATACGGAGGCTGGCGGCACCGAAGCTCGTAACACGTTGCATATCTCTAAAGGTTCGCCAGGCCCACCAAGATTAAAACGAATGCTCGAGTGATGTTTGAGCAAGTCATGGCCGACGATGACGTCAGCACAGAGGTTGTCGACTACTAGAAGAGGCGTTTGTTTGTAAGTATGCTTATTAATCGTAATGGTAGCAAAGCAGACGCCTTCGACAAAGGAAACTTGATTGAGAGAAGCGAGATTGACTGTCTGCTTGCAGGGTTTTTTGCGTAGTTTCATTATGCGAGCAACACTAGCGTTAATAAAGCTGACTGAGCTTCCTGTATCGACGAGTGCATCAGCCTTGTATTCGTTGACCATGATTGGAATTGTCGCACTCCTAAGGCTCAAAGGAGAGGCAGCAGAAATAGCTCCACTGTAGAACTGGTTGCTGTTAGAGGTCGTAGGATCTTCAACTGTCGTGAAGTTCAAGTTAATATTGCCCCCCGATCTACAGACGCTTGCAAAGTGTCCTTTCTTTGAGCACTTTTTGCAGGTGGCTCTGTTGGCTGGACATCTGAACCTTGGATGAAGACTCCCGCCGCAAAAGAAGCAGGGTTTAGCCGGAGGTGGCGTGGTCGGGGTGGCTTGAAAAGTTCGTGACGATGGAGCTGCCGCTAGATTTTCGGATTCCTTGTCCCGTGAAGTACCTTGCGATATGGCGGTAAGTTGCGTAGAACTGATACCAATAGCAACTGCATCCTTCTCTGCCGTTTCCAGAGCTACGGCTTGATTAAGTGCTTCTGAGAGAGTGAGTTTTGAGTTTTCTAGTAACCGTTCGCGAATCCTTCGTGATAGTAAGCCGGATATGAGAGCACTACGAATTGCTTGGTCTTCATGCTCTTGAGCTATGACGTCTTCGAATTTACAATCTTTCGCGGAAAGTCGGAGAGCTCTAATATAGTCAGAGATCGTTTCGTCGGCTCGTTGCTTGCGATTGAAGAGAATGTGTCGAGCTAGAATAGTATTTTTCGGTTTGACATAGATGTCTTCTAGAACTTTCATCGAATCTTTATAAGTGGAGCATGTTTTGATATGCTTGTAAATCGATGCCGATAAGTGATTAACTAGCAGCTTACGCTTAAGGGAGTCTGGTACATCGTCGGTAATCTCTTCTGCTAAGAAGCTTTCAAATGTTGATTTCCAGTGTACCCATTTTTCATCGGCGTCCGCGACATCAGGCTCGATGTCAAACTTATCGGGTCGCAGATATCTCGACAGCGAAGGCATGCCTAGTTTTTCGTTAGGCATTTTCAGTTAAATAAATTGTGGCATAATAAACGAGAAACCAAGAGAAATATTGGTTTTATTTAACTGAAAGAATTCCACTAGACAAACATAATGATTAAATACTAATAAATAACAAAGTATGACAGTTGACACGTTTGGTTTTAACAACACTACGGAGATCGTATAGTTACATGGCGCGGAGGTCGCATATCACCTCAACTCTTGGTTTGAAATTAAATTCCAATATTAATATTAATTCCTTGCAAATAATCAATCTTGGAGTCATAGATACTATTTTTATTAACTTTATAGAAACAATAATTTTACATGACGTAAATTTATTTTTATCATATGATCGATTTATTATTTCAAGAACTGTTTCATAGTCTGTGATAGTTTATTATGCACAGGACACTTCACTGAATCAATCAAATCGTCAATAAAGTATAGTACGCGGCCGTAAATATAAATGCACATCGACTTTTAGAAAGAGACAATCAGCTAATTTGAACTTTGTAGAGCGTTATCTCTGACGCACATTACCTATGAGACGTATCGGACTGTCAGTATTTCATATGACAGATCTAATAGTGTAAGAACCCAGTTCCCAGATCACCTGTCATATTTTTTTGAAGGACAAAATATATTAAATTCAAATTCAATATATTTTATTCAGCATAAAATTATTACAATTTCTTACTGAACGTCATGAGTCTACTACCAGTTCGGAAAGAAAAAGCCTCTGACCTGAGAAGAACTGGCGAAAGAAACTCAGCGAGACTAATATCATTTTTTTAATCATGTTTTTTTTCCAAAGCAGATTGAAATTTACAATAATTTTATAGGTTGAAATAGCCTGGCGGCGATCACATCATTCCCAAGGCGTACTGTCTTCTATAAAATCGTTAATCGAATAATATCCTTTAGTACACAAACGTTCTTTCACAATTTTTTAAAATTTGGCTGCTTTATATACGTAAAAATGTTATTAACCAGCTATTTTAGTATTTATCGCCAGACACTAATTATATTACTATATTTTAAAACATGTAGAAAATATTTTAGCAACTCTTTATACTACGATGTATACTGTAATGTTTTGTCAATCAGAAACAAGGAAGTCTGGGGTCTGGGATCTTGGACTATAACGCTCTACGAAGTCGAAATTAGCCGATTGTCTCTTTCCTAAGGTCGATGTGCAATATTTATGGCCGGGTACTATATGACATTACTACCTATATAATTTTTGGTATGTTATTTCGAAAAAAAAAACTGTAATTTAGAGGCGTGAGCTGTCAAAAAGATAATAAACGGTTGAACGGAGTAGTTACTTATACTGCATTTCACCTAGGATGGGTACGGTTGTGGTACGGTGACACATGTCAAATTAACTCTATAGTGACCATGCATAATTTTATTAATTTATGTGATTCGATTATGGAGTACACTAGCGGTTAACCTTTAATCGATTATAAAATAAATACTTTTAACTGCTTATTAAAAAATTATCATCGTATTCCCGCAAGCAGACAACTAACTCCCGGGCTTGACTGTTTAAAATGGTCTTTTCTGTTCTTTTTGGCATTTTACAGAACATAACACACACACACAAAATGGAATAACTAACAAAAAATAAAAACAGAAATTAACAACAATAAAACAGCAACAAATACAACTATAACAATAAGTGAGTTGACTCTTCTCCTTCTTCTTTAATTTATGGCATGTCGTCGCAACAGTCCGTTGTGCAACATTCTGCCAGTGTCAAGTATCAGATTATGTAAATTACGGAGGAAACTAGTTTTGATGCAAAAAAAAAAAAACAATTGTTTGGGTTTTGTTACTTAGAGACAAATATAACAAAGATTTTAGTGATTATCAGGGAGTTATATCACACACACACACACACACACACACACATATTATGTTACATCTAGGGAAGGGTCTGCTACTCTTTATAGGTTCGGTAGAATAATATTTGATGCTTCTTGTTGAGGTGGCTCAAGAGTATGAGTTGACAACCTATCACTTCTCTGCCAGCAGGGGCGGCAGATTGCGTCTGATCCGTGCAGCTGAAATAAAGTTCACTAATATAAACAGGTTATTGATTAGCTTAAAATCTATACTAATATAATAAAGCTGAAGAGTTTGTTTGATTGTTTGTTTGTTTGTTTGTTTGTTTGTTTGAACGCGCTAATCTCAGGATCTACTGGTCCGATTTGAAAAATTCTTTCGGTGTTAGATAGCCCATTTATCGAGGAAGGCTATAGGCTATGTATCATCACGCTAAGACCAATAGGAGTGGAGTCCACGCCGACGAAGTCGCGCGCAGAAGCTAGTACATTATAATATACTAAGGTTAATGAAGTTAATGACTTTTTAGCTATGTTAACTGACCATCATCATTATCTTTACCTTATCACTACTTACTACTGAGCATGTCTTCTCAGAACAAGACAGCTTTAGGCCGTAGCCCAAACATAATAAATGTTTTAGTTATTTAATATAATTATGAGAAAACATCAACATTATGTTAACAATATATTGAAGGTACATAGAAGCTAATAATTGTGTTTGCTCGCAAACGAAAAAAAACCGACTTCAATTACATCTACAAGTAATACAACGTAAGTATAGAAGAATAGAAAAAGAATTATCAGAGTCGGACTACTCTGTAAAAAGTTATGCGTGGTCGTACCTTACAATCAGTGAGTGAACAATCAATCATCCCCTGTTTTCCTACCTTCAGGGTTGGATTTTAATTTCAAATTTATATGGGACCTACTTCGGGCCTTCGGGGTACTCTTTAAAATAAATAAATCGGCCAAGTGCGAGTCGGACTCGCGCACTAAGGGTTCTAAACTAAAGGTTATATTTTATTGTTATTAAACAAAATACTTAGTACATAAATAAGAAAAAGATTATACCATATAAAAGTGGAAAATAAACTAGTCAAATACCGAATACGCCATCTATCTATCGAGACATCGACCCATGCCGCTATTGGAAAGCTATTATATTAGTCTATCAACGACGTTTTCTTGGTTTCTGGATAGATGACGTTGGAATTAAATCGCGTCGCGTTAAATATTTATTTTACTTTGTTCTTAGTAGGTATTTGTTGTTATAGCGGCAACGGACTGACTGACGGATGGACGGACGGACGGATGGATGGATGGATGGATGGATGGATGGATGGATGGATGGATGGATGGATGGATGGATGGATGGGCGGACGGACGGACGGACGGACGGACGGATGGATGGACGGACGTACAGCGAAGTCTTAGTAATAGGGTCCCGTTTTTACCCTTTGGGTATGGAACCCTAAAAAAGGATGATCAAAATTGGACTACTATTACACATTAGAAAAATATAGGCGTCGACTTGATAGCCTCCTCCGTTTTTTTCGTCGGTTAAAAATGACAAAAATTAAACATAATATTCTTACTTGACGAGGCAGGATCCTCTCCATTACTATATTATGTATGCGTGCTTCACGTTCTGTGTCAGTACGTCACCTGTGAGATCTTGTTCTTATCAAAGGGCATCCACAGCTAACACAAACACGACGATGGTGACCACCACTATTAGAAGGTTGATCATCATTAGTCGCAGTGGAGTGGTGGGGATGGTTGAGAGCTAGAGTCCAGCAAGTGACAAACAGTGCTATCAGTCACCTGTTATTAAAGAAAATCTTATATTACACTATAAAAAATTATAATAAGAACAAGCAGCAACATAGCTGAAACTTTATAATACAAATAGTGCATTGAACACTTACCACTTGGGGTGCAATCCGGTGTAGTATTACTGACATAGCCTCTGCAAGTTCAAGGCTATGCCTTCTCCTTTTATTTACGGCGGCACCACAATTGACAAATCTCAATTCCATCGCATCGGACGTGCCTTCCATTGGAATTACATCCACAGTGGTATTCGGTTCTGTGTTCAGTCCGAGATCAATATTGGGGCTTTGATCAGTACCGGTAGGATTGCCAAGGTCATCGCAAATAGTGTCATTGGTGTCAATTATAAATGCCAAAAGTCGTTGTCTTGTATGTACGTTTATTTTAAATAATAATATTTGATAGCTTTTATTAACTCTTCATAGGGATCTAAATGTTCTATGGAAATCCGCCTCCTCCACGAATGCTCTACGAGCCAAAGAGTAAAATCTTCTTTATTTTGCTCGTGCCTGAAATTTTTCTTCAGACCCCTCCAGTGGCTCTGAATTCTCTGGGTGTTTGTCCCATCTGGTGCCACAAATTTATTAATAGGGTCACTTTGGTTGACCATTTTGTGGCTATATCCATGGTCGGGAAGGCTCATATAAGGTGTCTTAAAATTTGTGTAAATGATGGAACCTTCCGCGACATGTTTTTTAATAAGTGGCACCAATATATCTGCCGATATCTCATTATCGGGACACACTACGAGCCTGAGGTCATCGTTGCCATCTTCTATCATTCCCATTACCAATTGGGTAATCGGAATGATAGAAGAATTGGGACCTTCAATCTGTCGTTTCTGATTAGATTTTCTTTCTCCAAATTTTGATACACCGATTTGCACCACTCTATTAGGGCCCCCTATCTTTCCTTGGGCCCTTTGGTTTCGTATTTCGTGGACGGCAATGGCTTCTCTACAAGAATGAAACCAGTCAGTGACTGTACTGATGGAAACAACTGGACTATCTTCACGAGCCAGTTCATGCACTGTTTGATCGTAAGATAGTCCCGCACTAAATGCGTACATGATCTGAAAGATCAAAGTGATGGACACTTTCGCCTCTTCAAACCATGTTCCGCGAGCACGGGACACATCCTTCGTCCAGCAACTGTTCTCCCTACAGCTGAAGCTGCCAAGTTGGCCTGTTTCCCTAGAAAGAGTCATTGGTTTCCGGTGGTATGTGCAGATCTTTACTGTTGGAAGCAGACCCCTCTCCTCAGCAAATTGAACACACTGATCATGTGTGTCCAATTTAGAGAAGATTTTACGCCAATTCCACATAGATCTAAAACAAATTAAAGTATAATTGAAATGAGATTGCAACTGGGTTGATGTCAAAATATACATCATTTTTATTTCGCTAAGGATATTCGGACACTAGCGTGACTCTAGCGTGAAATTAGCGTGGCTGGCACTAAGTACAGTCTGTACAGTTTCAAATCTATTGAGATTCTGTTTCCGTAATTTAATCACACTGACTGACTTTCACAGAACGAAATTTTGCCAATAAAAGGTCAAATTCTGAAGTTAGATAGGTTAGGGTTATTATTATTTTTCAAGAAGTACCAGCGCCCACCTAGTCACACTAGTGTCCGAATATCCTCAGCCTTTTTATTAAATCAAAATGTAATGCCATATATAAATTCCTGTATGAAAAATAAATTATACTAATAAATTGCATAATGAAGTCAAACAATACCCAATTTTTAACGATAACTTTACTAAAAACACTTTTATAGCCTCACCAAAACATAACTTAAAACATTCACTGCCGGCCTCGCACCGGTGCGAGGTGCGATGATGCGAGCAATATGCCGAACACGCACCCGTGCGTTGTCTCGCCCTTCTAGCTTTCATACCTCACTATCTGGCCGGCATCGGTTGCAGAACGTTGTTTATAGGCCGGCACTAGGCTCGACATTCCAAGCTTAATTTTGATGGTCGTGGTTTATATATATAGGTATATTAAATAAGTTTTTTCAATATTTTTTTTATATGGATATTTTAATTATGAATAGCCGCGCAGGGCCTTCTCGACCAAAAGACAAAGACTTCGATCGAATTATGTACTAAATGATAATTGATAGTGATATTCAGTAGCGTAGCGTGCCTTGGAGGGGCCCTGTATCAAAATTAGTTGGGGGCCCAAATGAAGGGTAAAGATTTCTCACAAATGAAACAAAAATGCTCTCATTAAATTAAAATAAATATTTATTGATTTTAGGTTATCACTTCCTCCTCGAATAGACAATAGTGACAATAAATAAAATAAAAGTTAAAAAGTCTGGTGATAGCCCTTCCTGTCCCATTGAAGTCCTTAGGTATTTTTTTACCAGTTTTAGTTTTAAAAACTTCTTTTGACTGTTGCGATTTTAATTGGAATGGTCAAGAATAGAAAACATGCTGTGATTACCTCCGTAACACTGGATGCAAGACTATTGAATTCTATCTGCAATTATTCCATGAGATACCAGTCCCGCACATAAATCGAGCGGGATCCCGCGGGATTAGTGGGACTGCACAACGGTAAACGCCTTGTGTTGTTCGGCACGCGAAAGCGCGCGAACTGATTCGGCTCATGACGAAAATCATGATGATTTACCTCTTGCTACAGTGGCCGCAATGATGCAAGCTGAAACTGTGGAGCCTGAACCGATGTCTCTTCGAAATTAACTTTAACAAACTCTATTGATTCGTATTATTTTTATTTTTCTGTTTCCCACACATGAGGAAATTATAAAATGTTATTTATTATCATATAAAAATTTAGATCCAGCGGGATTCGTATCCGGTTTCTTCACCACTTCCATCCACGGTTGCTTAAAACCGAATAAAATCATATTCGGCTGAACATCGTTCCATAGCTTAGTTGGCTAGTGCACCGACACGGTATGTCGGAGGTGCGGGTTCGAATACCGCTGGATCGAAATTTTGATATGATAATAAATAGCATTTTAAATTCTATCGAGTTTTAAAACTGCTTGTCGCACTCATTACGGAGTTCATTCTCTCGAAAAAGAAATGAATTTGTTTGAGTTTAGTGGATTAAAAGGTGAATATCTTCAATTCGTCTACAACAAGTTATCAACAGTTGTTTCCACAAGCGTTGAAGAAGAACGAGCATTTTCTGCTGCCGGCTATCTGGCATATAAAGTTAGGAGGCATTTGACAGACAAAATCACAAAACTACTACATTTTATACGCAGTTACTTTCAAAATAATGCCTAAACTACCTATTGTCTCTTTGTCATAATTTTTATTCTTTTATTACATATTTTTATTAATCTCTCAATACGTAACTTTAAGGGTATGTTCCGATATGCACTGCGAGCACTGCACAGTGCTATCACTGTAGAAAAATTCGTTCCGTTATGCACTGCCAGTATACTGCCGCAGTAGTGACAGTACCCTAGGAAAATATATGACGTCATAAATCGCCGCCATATTCTACTGTGAACACTGGCGACCAATGGCGACTGGCGATTTCGAGGTGAGGTACTCCCACTACTTTGATCACGTGATCAGTCAAAACCACTACCAAAATATATGACGTCATAAATCGCCGCCATATTCTACTGTGAGCACTGGCGTTTTCGAGGTAAGGTACTCGCAGTACTTTGACTATTTGATCACGTGATCAGTCAAAAGTAGGGATGGAGACGGCGGGAAAAAAGTCGACTTTTGACTTTGGAAACGACTTTGAATTTTCTGATTCTCAAAGTCGATTAATCACAGTTAAAAGTCGATTCTCAAGTCGACTTTTTGAAAACAATAACTATATAACCAATGGTTAAAAGATATTTCACAAGTTTTATTCGACATTTCTTTATTTTTAATAAGCGATTTATTTATCAGTTGCACATTTTATTTAAACAACTCACACAGAATTATTGTTTTTAACATTTTTATAAAAGATATATTCTATATAAAAATTGTGCCTAGTATGGCACCGAAAATAAGTTTTTAGTATTTAAATTAAGTATAAATAAAACAATCAAATAAATATTTAATATTATTTTTTATTTAATATTTAATATTAAAGTTTATAATACATGAGACATAAAAATATGAAACGTGTATTTTGAGGGTCATTGCCGATAACGGAGACTGTCTGCTAGTTGAGCATATGTGGGACATTACGAGGTCACTTTTATATTTTTATTTTATATTTTTATTTTTACTGACAATTATGGATCTTTTGTCATCAGACTAATAAAAACATTTTTAGTTTTTATTTATTTAAAATTCCCACATATCTTCACCTACTGACCGTAGAAATACTAGTTGATTGTGAAGTGCTTAGGCGATAAACGGCTCCTCAATTGGTTTGCAATGAGACCAGCATGAGAAAATAATCTTTCGCAGGGTATAGAAGTTGCTACAATTGATAGAAACTTTCTCGCTACACTCCATAAATGAGGATATTCATATTTGATTGATTCATATATATGATAATATTTCTATATATATATAAAAATGAATCGCTGAATGTGTTGCTAAGCGCAAATCTCGAGAGCAGCTAGTTATGGCAGAACTTACAAAACGCACATAGATACAATTTATACATTACAATTACGAATTTTAAAAGAAATTGTCCCTGTTAAAATTAAAAATAAATTCAAAAATAATTATCACCAATTATTTGACTATTGTAAAATAATACCTATACATGATAAGATTAAGCTCACCTTATTAAATGAAGAATTTTTTAACGATTCCTTAAAAGTATTTAAGAACATAGACCCCAATAGTATAGTCACCTGACAAAAAAGTAACTGCATGTTACTATTACCGAAATACAATAACTTATATGGTAAAACAAAATTAAGCTATATAACACCTAATCTTATAAACGAACTTCCTATAGCTTTACGGGAATCTTTAACAACAAAAAACATAAAAAGATACCTAAAAAAATATTTTATTAATAATATACAATAACACCAGATCATAATTTGAATAAAAATATAACCGATTAAACTGATTGGTCGGTCTATCGGCATAAAGCGTTTAACCGATTGATGTGTGACGATTAGTTTTGTATAATTAATAATTGATGTGATAGTAGGATGATGTACTTCAAAATTATAACTAATATATTTATTAACTAGTTACCTACTACTGATAATGTCGACAATACTGATGTCCGGTAAAACTCAAATGAGTTTATGTGGCATCTTATTATTAGTTATTGTCTATACTTAATATATAAAGCTGAAGAGTTTGTTTGTTTGTTTGAACGCGGTAATCTCTGGAACTCCTGGGCCGATTTGAAAAATTCTTTCAGTGTTAGATAGCCCATTTATCGAGGAAGGCTATAAGCTATGTATCATCACGCTAAGACCAATAGGAGCGGAGTAAACGCCGACGAAGTCGCGCGCAGAAGCTAGTAATTTATATTCTTTCATGTATGTTAATAAATAAATAAAGAAATTCCTAAACAACAAGTGGATTAAGGTTTTGTCGTCGTTGAATAGCTGGTCGAGTTAGATATTGTCGCAATTGTATTGGCAATCCACCTGCTTCATCAGTATCTGCTTGAGAATGGCTGTATTTGACAGCTTCATCCAGATATAACCATATATCATCATTATTTCCATCGTTTGGAGAAAAGAAAACTTGGAGTTTTGATAAATTTTAATTTGCCAGTACTCCAACAACAGTTTTTTTTTAATGAACTAGAAAACTTAATAAGCCTAATACACTCATACTCATTTGAATTTTGAATCACAGATTTGTTTTGTTTGAATGCTGCGTCCTGCGTCATATACTCTTTGACGATGCGGCTCACCAGTGCTCCCAACTCTTGAAAAAAATATTTCCTAAAACTTTTAATAAAAGTCCCTAAATTAAAAACAAAGCCCCCTAAAACCTAAAATTTAAATAATTTGAAAATCAGTCAGATTATTTTTTTTATTACATTTTATTTTTCAAAGGGTTTTACAGAAAAAAAATTATTTTGTATACTTTGCTTTAATATATTTATTGAACATGTTCTTTTAAAAATTGATAATTGAGGAATTGTTATTTTTTAATCGTTTTTTATATTAAAATGAAGTTTCATGAACATTTTGACGAATTAAAAATTCCCAAAAAAAATGTATCCCCTAAAATATTCCTAAATTTAGGGTAAAATCCCCCAAGTTGGCAGCACTGCGGCTGACAGTATACGGCATAGCGTTCCGTTTTAAATAGTAATCAGTATAACTGGCTATAAAGGAACGACTTCACAGTATACTAAATTGACGTCACACTGTACAGTGGTTGCAGTGCATATCGGAACACACACTAAATCATATATTTTTGTTTTTTTTTAGTTCTAGATGCATTTATGATACAGGATTTCGCCTTTTTCCTCAATGACTTTTAGAAACATGCGGGATCCCGCAAATACCAGGAACCCGCGGGACTTAGACCTCTCAGTCTCGCAAATACCGGGATTAAAATTTTGTTGTGGGATTGCATTCCCTAGTGCCGACCACGCACCGGCGCGGGTAATTTTTATTTTGAGAATTTGACCCCTTTATTTAGTCTATTTTATTGTCTATGCACATAATTAGCTTATTCGACTAGTTTTTAAGCCAAATTGATAAAAAAACGTATTCGGCAACTGGGTCGATCTTCAATTTTTAAACCAGCAGCGAACGTGTTAATGACTCAAATACGTTGAAAAATTCATACAAACAGATCAACATAAGTATATAAAATAAGGGTAAGTCTTTAGATTAAGAACGGTTGACTATTATCGGCATATTTTTGTCACAGAACCAAAAAAAAAATAACCTTATCCTATCTAATTTCCGACCGACCGACCGACGCCATTCTTAATATAAAGACTAGCCAAAATAAGTTAAATAAATTTACCTGATCTCATCCGAGTTGAGTTTCCTTTTTTTGCCAGATGAACCAGTAGGTTTACACCACATCGTAGCAAACACCGGCATCGTAGCAAACTCGTCCTCGTCGTCACCGGAATCAGATGCTATGCCACTAGGGCCAGCGACCGGTTCATCGAGGATAGTAGGCGCAGTAGGCACAAGCGGCTCTGTTGAGTCCATCACTCGCGCACTACTCGAAGACGGCGTAGAAGAGGAGGCCGTGACAAGCGGCTCTATTGAGTCCAACACTTGCACTTCACTCGACTCTTCAGACACAGAAACATAGGGCTTCGGAGACGCCATGGTAATTACACGTTTTTTTCGAACAGGAGCACGTGAAGACGATCTCGACTGAACGAAAACTGACAGATAGACGTTTTCAAAAATTTCAAACATTTAACGGCTTAAATATCCCTGCGTCTACACTTGGCTATTCGTGTTTGCGTATTTGTCATATATTTGAAATTTGAAACCAACAGGACACTCAACCTGACCCTTTCAGATTTGGCTGAAAATTTGTTTATGTATACTCTCTGACATCCTAAACTCAAATATAGTTTTCAAAAAATTTAATCTCTGATAGTTTTTTAGTTATAAATTTTTAAAAATCACGAAATCCGCGTTTTTTGACGTGTACTAAAATCTGCAATAACTTTGGTTCTATTAGAGATAAAGAGCTGAATGATAGCTCATTTTAAAGAGGGTTTGATGGGCTTTAGTGTGATTCCCAACTTGAACACATTTATGAACAAAATATTTTTTAAGTAAAACTCAAAAATTGTTTTTGAAAAATCTTTGTGTTGGTGTTTTTTTTTAATTTTTTTCAAGTTTATACATGGTTTTATGCGTTTTGTGAGTACACCATAGAAATTTCAGAGTGGGACCGTGATGGGATCGGGAGATATGTTAATAATACATCACTGAAGTACCTTTCACAAAATTTTCAGTGCTAATAGCCTGGTTCTGATACATAGGCTATATGAAATATAACTTTGGAAATGTAATACAATAATAATAATAATAATAATAATACTCTTTATTGTACACAACATCAATCAACACAATAACATATTACAAGTACAAATCAGTGTACAAAGGCGGTCTACAATGATTTTTTTTATTTTCAACCGACTTCCAAAAGAGGAGGAGGTTCTCAATTCGAGTGTATTTTTAGAGAGTATAAAGAGAGAGTATAAATAAACAAAGTTTCAGCCAAAACTGAAAGGAGCAGGTTGAAAACATTGTTTTATTGGTTGATTTGACATGGAATGACCCATTTAACAAACAACTTCCATGTGTGGAGAGTGTATTTGCCTATTTGGCAAATATGGCCAATAACAAATACGGCTTACCGAACTTCTGTCAGTTTTTCAAGGCACATCAAAGGAAACAAATAAGCAAACACACAAATATATTGTTCGCACACGGTCTGTCAACTAAACTGACAACGAATATTTGGCTCCATGTGTAGATGGTCGTATCGTCTATTGAGGATCCGTAACGTTTTTAGTTGAGAATGCAGATTTGTAGAACTAAGAAATCCTTAACATACAGTGCAAAAATTTTTGTTCTACGACAAAAATTGACGAAGTTATGATCAAATTACTAGCGGAGTTCACTAACAGGCCGGCGCGGAAGGCTGTGACGTCACTCTGACGTTCTATGCCAGTTAGCCTATAGCAGCGACAAGCTGCGATGGTGTTTTCATTTAAACTATCTGTCCTACAAAAAATTTGTGAGGACTTAATTTGTAGCAAATTGCTTTGCCTACAAATATGTTCATATAACTTTTTGCCGAAATTTAAAAATTAAAGAAGTTATAAGCAAAAAAGTGAGAAAATTTCTATAAAGATTTTCTGTTTTGCTCTATAACTTTTTTTTAAATACATTTCACAAAAAAATACTTCTCACCAGTCTTGTAGATGGTTTTTTGAGGAAAATTTTTCTATACAATTTTTTGAATTTCATTCATTTAAAACGCTGTTACAGCGCTCCAAAGTTGACCGGGTTCGTCAATGCTCATGAGAATCCAGTCAAAACGAAATGTTTAACTTAGTTTTATGATCCGGAGTGAGTTTTATGAGTCGGAGTGATGCCACACGCATCCCGCATACACTGATCCCGCTTACATGACGACGCGTTGGCACAGCGGTCACAGCACTAACTGTTGCGCTAGCAGTCGCGGGTTCGATCCGCGCACATGACAAAAATTTGTATTGGCCATACAGATGTTTGTCATGGTCTGGGCGTTTGTGGTTGTGTATTGTGTGTGTTTCCGGACCCCCGACATAGGAGAAAATCCTACTGGGGGCCGTTGAGTGTGAAACGTGTTTATTATTTATTATTATTATTATTACTGACCTAGCTGCAGGAACGGCATAATGTTTATAACTTAATATCTTCGTAAGTAATAGTCCGATTTGGATAATTCAAAAAGAAATGTCTTTCTTATATCATAGAGAATAACGTGGATACTAGTTTTATTGAATTTGCTATAACTTTATTGATCCTCATTATTATATACATATGTGTAGAAGAGTACTTTTGAGTCTCAACCAGTTTTGGAAATACTAATGCTTTAAAAAAATGCGTTGACTTATCTTAATCTTCTTCGAATGTATCTACTTAGGTAATCAAATATCTCATAAATCATATTTTTTAACGTGGTATTCCCAGTAGTACTCCTCAAGGCAAAAGGAAGCGTGGCCGCCCCAAGCAATCGTGGCGTCGCTCCGTCACCGCGGAGATGAAAAATGTCGGGCTCTCCTGGCCCGAGGTTAAACTGATAGCCCAAGACCGAACGAGATGGCAGCGCTTTGTGGACGCCCTCTGCCCCATCCAGGGGTCATAGGAAATGATGATGATGATTCCCAGTAGGCCTACCCCACAGACAGCTTATGCCAATGAATAAGTAAAGTTGTAGGCAGGGATTTAACAAAAAAAAAATATTTAAGAATATATTTACGATTAAAAAAGGATCATAAAACTAAGTTAAGCATTTCGTTTTGACCGGATTCTCATGAGCATTGACGAACCCGGTCTACTTTGGAGCGCTGTAACAGCGTTTGAAATGAATGAAATTCAAAAAATTGTATAGAAAAATTTTCCTCAAAAAAACCATCTACAAGATTGGTCTGTGGTATTTTTTTTTGTGAAATGTATAAAAAAAAGTTATAGGGCAATAAAGAAAATTTCTATAAAAATTTTCTCACTTTTTTGCTTATAACTTCTTTAATTTTTAAATTTCGGCAAAGTTATATGAACGTATTTGTAGGCAAAGCAATTTGCTACAAATTATGTCCTTACAAATTTTTTGTAGGACACATAGTTTAAAAGAAAACACCATCGCATCTTGTCGCTGCTAAGGGCTAACTGGCATGGAACGTCGGAGTGACGTCACACGCATCCCGCGTACACTGACACCAACCCCACCCCAGCCTGCGAATTTGGGATATATATAAAAATAAAAATACGCATAGATGTATTTTTAATAGCACTTCTCAGAAACGTTAATTATATAAATAACACCCCCTTAGTTTATGAATAAAAAATAAGTAAAGATCGCGCATCTTATACGGTCGATATCTCCTCGGATACCTAAAATTCGGTACTTCTTATAATCTATAAAACTGCACCCTGCTTAAATCTAATTGCACCATCAATAAAAATACATGATTTGCAATATTAATTGCAAAAAGTTAATAAAACTCAATTTATCAATTGCCGAACTGCACAGCGTCCTCGCGCATGCGCGGCGCAGATATTCTAGGGAATCTAGGGTTTTTATTTTGGGAGGTCAGCTTTAGCGGCAACTTCCCGCAGATTATCTATTGTGCATAATATATTGTGTACCGGACCCCAGCTCAGGGAGAGCTAGCGGACTGTATTATGACGTCTGATTTGCCAGAGCCGGTACATAAACGATTGCGAAGAAAGCCGGTGCGTATATTCGTGCTCGTCGTGTGGAGGGGTTCTTCAATAAAACACCACTATAGCGCTCAATAAATCCCGTTTGAGAGAAGAGTGGCTGGCAAGCTTCTATGTAGCAGACTTCTTACTATCTTGAGTCTTGACTAAGTACTTCTTTACTATTCCGGTGTTCCAAGAGAAGTGACCTGATGACGCCCGATATGGCGTCCTATTTATATGATTTCGGGAGTAGCTAGCCAGCGGACCCTTACCTCACCCCGGAATATCTTTATTTTCAATAAAATGCGATTTACAATATATTTATCTTAAAACTAGATCTTACCTATTTTATTAACTGTAGACAGTTATAAAAATAATGTTGTTAATATAATTACCATTGTATGTGAATCCATTGTTAACTTAAATTTTTATTTGTTTATATTCACTATTTTATTAAAAAGGAAAAATGTACAATTTAACCTCTAAATGAAATTTTTAATGCAATATATCGACGGTGGAAAGGCAAAACGTATTAACCGCCATCTAGTAAAATGTTCAGGAGAGACGATTAAAGTTTTAAAAAATTTATAACTTTTAAAATATTGGCGATATCTCTATGAAATTAAGTGAAATAGTAATTAAATTTATTACAAATGTATACATTTAATAAAAAATAACGTATGTCTAATATTTGTATTATTTTATGGAGTTAATACAAAATACCATAAAATCTCAGATAGGTAAAATTAGTTTATATCCAAATATTCTATCCAAAAAATTTCAAGCAAAGTGTTTTATATCCAAAATATAATTTAATAATTTCAAGTAAATTGTTTTATATCCAAATTAATGTGATATTGCTATCGCGTAAAATGACTTAAAAACAAATCCAATCATGACCAGAGAGAGGTAAATACTTTTATGTAACATTTTCATATCTATGCGAACCTGGAAAAACAGTTGTACAGACATCATTGTATTCGAACAAAGAGGGTCACGTGACTTAACCATACACTTAACACTAATTTAAGCCAAAAACTAAATTTTGGAAAACTTAATAAAATCCTGAATATTGTAAAAAAAAAATGAAAAATGAAGGTAAATGTTTTACTAAAATTATATTTATCATAAAGTTACAATTAAAAAACTGAATTAAACTTTCATACTGACGTTTACAAACATAATAAATAACATTTAACTCTATTATTAAATTTAAATTAAATTATTAATGGTAAGGTAGATGAAGTATGTCAGATGATACACGAACGAGGCATAGATGTTCTGTGCGTGAACGAAACCAAGAGGAAAGGATGTGACACCACGGTTCAAGGTCCCTACACAGAATACTGGTCGGAAGTCCCCCAAACCAGCCGAAGCTGTCATGGAGTTGGTGTGATTCTTTCCTTTCGAATAGATGAATGTATGATGGAACATGAATGTGTAAGTCCAAGACTCCTCTGGATTAGGCTAAAAGTCGGACTCACTCGCTTGTTTATCCTTGGGGTCTATGCACCGACGGATCTACGCGGAGGTGGATCATTAAAAGCCCAACAAGAGGGAGAGGAATTCTGGGATAGCGTGAGAGAGGTCTTGAATAAATGCGGAGAAAATGAACGGATCTTGACGTTATGGGACTTTAATGGGTGGGTTGGAGTAAAGCGTGATGGGTATGAAGGAGTTCTGGGTACGTTTGGGGACGACAGAGTGAATGACAATGGGAGACGCCTGCTTGAAGTGTGCTTGGAATGGAATCTTTGCGTGACCAACACAATGTTTGACCATAAAAAGATCCATTTGTATACAAGAGATGAGGGTGAGTCTAGAAGTATGATTGATTTTGTAATTGTGGATGAAAGACTGAGGAAGAAAGTGCTAGACACTCGGACATACCGCGGTGTAGGTCTCGACACAGACTACTTCCTGGTCATAGCCCGAATGTGTGGCCTCTTTAAACTGTGGCGACACCGAGAGGCAGAGCCTACGAGTGTTTTGGACGGAGTGAAAGTGGAAAATTTGCAGGAAGAAGAAAAGAAAGACGAGTATGTAGATAAACTGAAAGCAAGTTTCAATGGCACAGAAGAGATAGGTGTGATTGAAGATTTGTGGGAGACGTTTAAGAAAGGGGTCGTGGATGTTGCTATTGAGGTATGCGGTGTAGCTAAAAGAAATAAAGTAAGAAAGAAATATAATGTGTGGATGGATCAAGATGTTCAAAGGGCTGTGCAAGAAAAGAAGAAAGCGTGGTTGGATTGGTTAGCAACAAAAGCTAACCAAAAAGCTCAAAAGGCAACGGATGACGAGTTAAAGGAAGCGAAAACGAAGTATAAAAGACTGAAATCAGCAGCGAAAGAAGTTGTGTCTAGAAAGAAAGAAAGAAAGAAAGAAGAACGAAAGGATGATTTTGATAGGAGGCTCACTAAATATTTCCAGTCAAACATCAAGTTTTTCTGGAAATCCATCAAAACAGCCAGAGGAAAAACTTCTACCTCGGAGCTGAGTACAATCAGGAGTCAAGATGGAAGCATTATAAAAGAAAGAAAGAAGAATGTGTGTTAAAGAGATGGAAAGAGCATTATGAAAGTTTGTTTGGAAGTACAACATCCGGCACCTTCCATGGAAACTATTATTAATGTTGATGAAAGTGAGATAACCATGAATGAAGTAGTAAAAGCGTTGAATAGTATGAGATTAGGTAAGGCTGCAGGGTATGACAGGATTACCGTCGAAATGCTGAGGGACAGACAGGGCATAGGGGCTAGCCAGCTGTACCACCTTTTCAATCTGTTCTGGCGAAATGTTCAAGTACCGGGAGACTGGTGCAAAGCCATAATCGTGCCATTATATAAGGGAAAAGGGTCACAGCAAGACTACATAAATTACCGCGCTATAAGCATTCTCAGCGTTGTCGGTAAATTGTATGCGAATGTGTTGATTGAAAGGGTTGTGAATGAAACAGAAGAAAAAGTATGCGATGCAAAAGCGGGATTTAGAAAGGGAATGGGATGTACGGATCTGGTCTTTTCTTTGCGGTGCATAGCCGAAAATTGTTTGGCTAAAATCATGCAGGAGATGGTATTTGCTATGAGTGGAGCTTTTGTTAGAAAGGGAATGAAGGTGAATGTAAAGAAGATGAAAGTGATGGTGTTTGAAAGACATGAGTCAGTGACATGCTGCAATATCGTGATTGGAGATGAACAAATAGAAGAGGTGAATGAGTTTGTGTATCTGGGTTCAAAGTTTACAAGAGATGGAAAGTGTGAGAGTAATATTGAAAGAAGATTGAATGCAGGAAACATGGTGAATGGAGCTTTGCACTCCTTTATGAGCAGTCGGAAGGTGTCTAACAAGACTCTTTTGGCTGGGCATCAGGGGGTGTTGGTTCCGCCACTCGTGTACGGAAGTAAAAGTTGGGTAATGCAGAAAAAACATGAAAGCAGAATAAATGCAGTTGAGATGAGAGCGTTAAGAAGTATGTGATAGGTGTTAAACTGAGTGAAAGGATAAGAAATAGTGAGATAAGGAAACGTTGTGCTCTGAAAGATGATGTAGTGACAAAAATTGAGAAGGGTATGCTGAGATGGTTTGGCCATGTCGAGAGAATGAATGAAGAACGATTGACGAAAAAAGTGTATAAGGCGAGTGTGAATGGAAGTACTGGAAGGGATAGACCTAGGTGGACGGTAATGGTAAGGACGGAAAATCAAAGCATGTACTTCAACAATAAACAACACGTAACTAAACAATAACTTACCTAAAATACTTAAAATAATGGCGAACCGCGACGTTTGACAACGGTATGAAGTGCGCGCAGCCATCCTCTCCTACACGAGAGGGGTGACTTAAGCGCCTACGCATCAGTCCTTACTTAAATACTATCGTCTGATTTACTAGTAATTTGCTTTATTTTGTATAGTTTAACCACCAATTTTTGTATGCGATAAAAAAATGTAAAGTAGTTTAATGCCCAAAATAAAACTAGTAAAAAACAAGTAAATTTGTTTTATTGTATGAAAATAGATTCTAGAAAGAACAGAAAAACGACTCAACGCATAATGTTACCTTATTTTGGATAGGTAAAATGTATTATCTTGAAAAAAAAATAGCATTTTAGAGTAGGGTAAAATGTATTAACTTACAATTACTAACATTTAAAATCGGAGTAAAATGTTTTAATTCTACTGATGAAGAAAAGTCAAGTTGGGTATAATGTATCAATTACAAAAATGATAATATTACAATTTGGTAAATTGTTTTAATATTTAAATTTAGTAAAAGTCAAGCAAGGCAATGTAGCATACGGTTAACTGTTTTAGTTGAGAGGTGTTTTAATGACAAAATCCACTTCTTATTATACAGTTTAAAAGACAAAAAAATATGACAAACTTCAAAATCACTGGTGTATTAACGACCATAAAAGTCATCAGATCGAGCTGAAACCAGGACCATTCGAAAGAGTTTTTTTCCTGATTCCAACGATATATATAACTCGATATCGCCTAAAATGGCGGTTAATACATTTTGCCTTTCCACCGTCGATATGCACAATAGATAATCTGCGGGAAGTTGCTGCTAAAGCTGACCTCCCAAAATAAAAACCCTAGATTCCCTAGAATATCTGCGCCGCGCATGCGCGAGGACGCTGTGCAGTTCGGCAATTGATAAATTGAGTTTTATTAACTTTTTGCAATTAATATTGCATTTCATGTATTTTTATTGATGGTGCAATTAGATTTAAGCAGGGTGCAGTTTTTATAGATTATAAGAAGTACCGAATTTTAGGTATCCGAGGAGATATCGACCGTATAAGATGCGCGATCTTTACCTATTTTTTATTCATAAACTACGGGGGTGTTATTTATATAATTAACATTTCTGAGAAGTGCTATTAAAAATACATCTATGCGTATTTTTATTTTTATATATATCCCAAATTCGCAGGCTGGGGTGGGGTTGGTTACACTGACGTAGCGGCAGGAACGGCATAATGTTTATAACTTAATATCTTCGTAAGTAATGGTCCGATTTGGATAATTCAAAAAGAAATATCATTCTTATGTCATAGAAAATAACGTGGATACTAATTCTATTGAATTTTCTAGAACTTTACTGATCCTCTTTACCCGTACTTCAAATATTTTGTCAAAAATAACAAATACTGAACAGCAAACACGAATAGCCAAGTCTGGAGGCACCATATAGATAAGTAATAATTATTGTTTTGGTAGTTCTTGTACAATAGGTTAAACAATAGTCTAATCTCTCCTCTAATTAGAAAAGTACCTAGGTAGATATATGTTGTGTAAAAAAATACAATTTATTAACACCTGATAGATTAATCCTGGTTTCGGATATACCTAAATGCTCAGAAAATAAAATAAATATTCCCCACCACCCAGAAGAAATATTAGCCAATCCAAAATTTGTTTAAACTGTTATTCAAGTTTATATGTTCGTCAATAGAGAAGATATAATAAAGCAAAAATATAAATAGTGAGAAGATTTAGTTTATAATTTTATTATATAATACTAGCCGTCCCGTGCCCACTTCGTTGGGCGTTATTATTTTTGTGATGTACTATATCCCTGCGTTTTTTGTCTTCATCATTTTTCATTAATTTGCTTTAGCACGTCCAAAATGAAATGACAGAAATGAATGACATAACAATATGCTTGTACTGTCAACACCATAGATATAATAAAAAGAGGATAGGAAGCAGTGGCGTAGCGTGCTTTTGAGGGGCCCTGTATCAAACTTAGTTACGGGGCCCTAACGAAGGGTAAAGATTTCTCACTAAAGAAACAAAAATGCTTGAATTAAATGAAAATAAATATTTATTGATGCGTTGGCGCAATGGTCGCAGCCTGGTTTATGGCCGTTGCGCTGGCGGTTGCGGGTTTGATCCCCGCACATGATAAACATTTTTTTTTTAAATATATACACAATACACACACGGTCTGTTCCTAAAGTAAGCAACTTAATACTTGTATTATAGGTAACAGCCGACTGGTCTAGCTACATTTTTTTTTTTTCGATAAACATACTAATAAATAATACATATATAAATAAATAATTATATTACACCCAGACTCGGGGTGGGAATCGAACCCACAACCCTTGGAACAGAAAGCAGGGTCACTACAAACTGCGCCAACGGGCTAGTCTTGTATTGGCCATACAGATGTTTGCCGTGGTTTGGATGTTTGTGCAGTTCTTTTGGGTCCCCCACCGTGCCTCGGAGAGCACGTTAAGCCGTCGGTCCCGGTTGTTATCATGTACACCTAATAACGATCGTCGTTACTTATAGTAGGGCATATATCGGCCAACCCGCATTGGAGCAGCGTGGTGGATTAAGCTCCGATCCTTCTCCTACATGTAGAATGTGTTCCTGTTTCCCATGGGGAAAGAAGCCTATGCCCAGCAGTGGGATATTACATGCTGATGAGATAATTATAATAATAATAAAGCTTTAATAATAATAATAACTTATCACATCTTCCTAAAAATTGAGCTATTCAAACAATTAAAATTAAATATATGCACTTTTGTAGCATTTTTTTCGGCAAATTGATTTATTAAATCATTTATAGTTACAGATGATTTCAGTTTTTCTAAAATTTCTGTCTCTATAGAGTTATAGACAATAGTGGCAGTTCAGACCAATTAATTGTTCATAAAGGTTGATTGAGATGTCTTTACTGTATTTAGCTGATAGTTTTCCGGAAGTGTTTTTTATCACTTCATTTGAAGAAGATAGGAGTTTCTCAGGTTGTAATACTTCGAACATATAATTCAGGTTTTGGACGAACATTTAACTCAAATAATTGTGTTTGCTCGCAAAAAAAAACCGACTTCAATTACATCGACAAGTAATACAACGTAATAAGAGTATAAGACGAAAAAATAGTCAAGTAAATACGCACTATTAAAGATTACTCAAAAAGTTGTAATCATTTCTCGATCTTATTTAAACAAGAAAGACTACATGACAAGTATATTAGCTTTCGATTAAAGTAAGAATCATCAAAATCGGTACACCGAGTAAAAAGTTATGCGGTATAATACAACGTACCTAGGTTGACGAAAAAGTAGTCAAGTAAATACGCATTATTAGATATAACTCTAAAAGAGTACTTGTCAGATCTCAATTAAATTTAAATGGGACCACATGACACGCAACACCTTTCAATTAAAACAAAATTGATCCTAATCGGTCCACCCAGTCAAAAGTTCTGAGTTAACATACATAATAAAAAAATACAGTCGAATTGAGAACCTCCTCCTTTTTTTGGAAGTCGGTTAAAAAAAGAAATTAAGATTCACACTCAACGCTTCACACTCAACAGCCCCCAGTATTTTCTCCTGTGTCGGAGGTCCGGAAACACACACAATACAGAAGCACAAACGCCCATACCACGACAAAGAACATCTATATGGCCAATACAAATGTCTGTCGTGAGCGAGAATCGAACCCGCGACTGCCAGCGCAACAGCCAGTGCTGTAACCGCTGCGCCAACGTGTCGTCAATATCTGTGATTAAACAATCTTTTATTTTTGATTTTTGTCAT
This sequence comes from Melitaea athalia, assembly GCA_905220545.2. Lineage (NCBI taxonomy): Eukaryota > Metazoa > Arthropoda > Insecta > Lepidoptera > Nymphalidae > Melitaea > Melitaea athalia. The sequence goes on from HG992201.1 coordinate 1,475,082, forward strand.
TTCTGAAGTGAAAACTCTATAGGCACGTATGACAGTTATTTTATGTTTTTTTCCCGGAAAGTACGAAATTAATTAACATCGTGGATAACATTTTACTAATTTTTTTTTGTTTATACACGTTAGGGGCCCCTGTAGCCCGGGGGCCCCGTATCATTGATACGGCTGATACGGCGGTAGCTACGCCCCTGATAGGAAGTTAATTGCATATACAATTTTTTGCTATACTTATACCATGTTAATATATACCGCAATAACAAAAGTATATCTGTCTCATTCTAATACGTTGTAATTTACATATTAAAACGAGTACAGAGATAATTTCATTGTTTCAAATTTTTCGTTGTCAGTTTTATGACATCATCAAACTCCGCCTTGAAGCCAAAACGCCATTTTAAGTCGACATTCCTAAAGGTAATTCGTCTGTCATAAAAACGTTTTTTGGACTAAAGTTGTTACTATTTCTGTTAAACTGTGTGTGTTTTGGTGATTTTGTAAATATTTGAAGGATATTTGAGCAAAATTAACATGATAAAGTGTTGCATCAGTGGATTCAATTGAAAATCTAGAGAGAATGACGGAGGATTATCATTTTTTAAGGTTAGTTGTAGTTTTTTCTTATATCCGTGTATATTTTTCGTGTAAGTTAAGTTTTAGCTCCATAATAGGGATTGAAGATTATGTTTTTCGCTTTTATACATAATCATTTCTATTACTAACACTTAAATAATAAAACAATTATGTTTGGAATGTTTACATATAGTCTGTCTATAAAGTCGTGAAATTTAATGAGGGCGCTGTTAATAACACGTAGCAAACACATAGCAACACTGTATAGTATGACATAAATGACTTTGATACTTGCAATATTTTATTTACCTACTATTAAAAACATGAGTCTGAGTGTGAATAGATACGAAAATGTCAGTTCGTTTTGGTAAAATGAGTAAATAAATAAGACACATATCATATTTTGTTTGTTTTATTTATAAAGAAATATCAATGAAATAGATCTGCTTTGAATGAAAAAGTACACATTACAGCAAAAAGAGAGGATTATCTAAATATTATCGTATAAAACAGAAATTTAAAAGAAGAATTGCAAAAAAATATTAGTTATATTGATGAGAGTTATATTCACGACTCATACTGTACATGCTGGAAGTGAAAAAGGCTTTGTACGAAACTGTCTACTCTTATTTAGTGGAAGAAATAAAATAGAAGATTATCACTCTGAAATGAATGCGAATAAATTCACTAAAAGGATTACGGAAAAACTTATTCCCAACCTACACGAGCCATCTATTTTATTGTTTTTGGCAATGCTCCTTACCATTCAGTAATTACAAACAAAACACCAAACACCAGTACTCGTGTCGATGATAGAAAATTATGGTTATTAGAAAATAATATTCCATTTAATTCATCGCTAAGGAATGTATTAACTTGAGTAAAAAATAAAAAACCAAATCCTATATATGAAATAAATACTATTTTGGGAGAACATGGGCATACAGTAGTTCGGCTTCCACCATACCACTGTGATCTTAACCCAATAGAGCTAATTTGGGCACAAAAAAAAGGTAGCTGCAAGTAATATTTTATCTCGTGACGTGAAACAATTGACAGAAGAAGCATTTATTAACATCACAGTTGAAAACTGGAAAAATTGTTGCGAACTTGTAAAAAAAATAGAAAAGGATTATTATGAACGAGACAGAACATTATACAAAAATATAGAGACGAATTAATATTTCAAGTAAGAAGCAACAGCAGCACTTTTTCACTTATCATCGGATTCTAAAATCTAAAATTATCCATTTCTTTCTTTGGCCGGACTTTCCTATGTTTCCCAGGAGTTTCAAACTTTCCATCATTTTTAAAGCCTTCGTTGACTATCCGTCTAACTGTACTCTTTGATTTTCCTGAAAAAGATAAGTTTAAAAAATGTTAATGGAATGGAAATATAAGTTGCTGACATGAAGCAATTGATTCAAATTTAAAATTGGAAAACTTGAGACTAGGTTATAATTATTATATCCTTAAGTATCAAAAAATTCGTCGTACTATAATGTGACCTCTATACTCTGTCTCATCTAACCTAAAAATTTGCAATGTAAACAATGCCTTTTTTGGTCTCCAAAACGTAAATTATGTAAATTTTTAAATTCAGGCAGGTTAAACACAAACAATAACACGATTACATACCGTCATAGATGCTGTTCGCCCAAAAACATCGTCCAAATCACACAAAATTCGTCCAGCTTCGAACTCCGCCAAACATCGCTGGAAAACTTTAAAAATCACTTCCCGCGTGCCACTCCGATTTACTTTACTCATTTTTGAAACTCTTCTGCGAAGATTGGTCTTAATTTTTTGCAGTTTAATCAAATGAATAAAGAATAATAAAGGAAAACTGTTAACTCGATGATAGTATTGACAGCGAAAGTACTTATGTTTGGTGTTGCCAGACACATGATTAATGTTAGTTCCTCAAACATTAATGTCACGACTTTATAGACAAACTATACAAACGTAGTGCTGGGCATCTATTATGCAATATTGTTATGCAAGTTTCGATTTATCGATAGGTACATACTCTATAATATTTTTCTGATTAACTGTAGTTACGACAATACAACGATATAAAAGTAATATTCTTAAAGATGTTCCTTATAGTCTCAACTACATAATAACTTTAAATTTTTTTAATTAATATATAATATAAGGAATGAAGCCCTTCAAAAATTATAGAAACTTATCTCTTACTTATCTACTTGTGTGGCTTATAATAATTTGTAGACTTGCTGATTCCTACTGGAACACCTGCCTCATTTTAGAATAAGAGAGAGGAAGAGTGTGCTTTTAAATATTAATATAAATTTTCTGTTTTTTTAGTTTACTTCACCATGATCGCCTGACTTGAACCCCTTGGACTTTTTTTATTGGGGATGCATTAAAGAAAAATTTTATAATAAAGCAGTGTCGACAATCGAAGAAATGCGCACACGTGTGCAATTAGCCGCTCGTGAAATTGAAGTATTAGGCTATGCACGCCGTATCAAAAGTTCATTTATAAGGCGATGCCGAGCCTGCATTGCTGCCATTTAAAACATTTTATGTAACATTTGCAAAGTAAACGACGTAAACATTTTATGTAATAAATGTATTTTCACTATAAAAACCTTTGTTTTTTTCTTTATCCTAACATTAAGTGACACAAAACAAACTTACCGACCGTGATAAGTTCTTTCGCTTCTACAAAGTAATTTTGCTTGTCAAGCACTAATTGTTATACGTTTTTATAAAGTACACAAACTTTAAATAATGGGCAATTATAGTACAGTAATTTTTTTTTCACAATGAATGGTTAAAAGTTGACAAAAAGTAACGAATAAAAATAACTTCTAACGTTAATTTTCATAAGTTTAGAATTAATGATGCCTGAAATACTAATTTCATCAGATAATACAAGTATTCCCGAGTAAAAAAAAGTACTTTATAGTACCCTTATTTGTAAAAATTACGACAAAAATACTAACCGTGGTAGATTTTTTTTTAAAACGAAAATATTCACAATTTTCACAGTTTTTTCAACCTTGACATGAAAAGTACATTTTCTTGAAGTTCGACATTAGGGCTATCCCTAACTGATTATCCACTATTTACAACAGACTGTATATTTTATAAATTTTTAATGGAACATTTTGAAAATGACAAAATTTTGAATAGTGCCAATAGTGAACATGATAGTTCTCTTAAATTACATACAAAAAGACACTTCATTTTTATTTGTATAGATGTAAAGCCAACACTGGTCGAGGGTGTTTAATGTGAAAAATAACTGTAAATTATACTAGAATAGCATTACATCGATACGGATACTATCGACCAAATGGGTACAACTACAACACTATTCGCTGTGGGCGGAGTTGACGCCATATTTGATAAGCATTTGGCTTCAGATCACGTGACTATATGGCGTATCCTCTTTTTATTATATCTATGGTCAACACTGAAAAAAGTTTCAATTTGACAGCAAAATCCCCATTAGCCATTAACAAAATGATGCTCCTTTGAAGTCTTTTGTTACAAAAAATGTGATAAATGAAGAACCGCTCGACCGATTTTGTGCAAACTTCACTTAAACCATCTACTAAATAGTCCGAACAAAGCCTAAATATTTGGTTTGGATATGTGAGCCCGCTCTGGAGTTATAAAATTACAACGAAAAGTGGCATTGATTTTTATATATATAGATTACTAGCTGACCCCGCAAACGTTGTTTTGCCATATAATATGTTATTAAAAAAAAAATAAAAAAAAAAATAAAAATGTTTATTAATCGGACAACAAAGGATCCATAATTTATTGTTAGTAAAAATAAAAGATAAAAGCTTAATAACTAGTGTTAGTACTTAATAACTAAAAGTGACCTCGTAATGTCACACATATGCTCGACTAGCGGACAGTCCCCGCTATCGGCGATGACCCTCAAGACATTGTTGCGGCTGCCGCGCACTCGCCTTAAAAGTGAGCTTGCTTTTTTACGTAGAATGGCCGGGAAACTGTCGACCCCTGCGTGCGCGAACATACTAGAGGCACTGCAGTACCGCGGCAGCCCCAACAATGCCCTGAAGGCGTTATTGTACTGAACACGCAAGGCGTTATACGACCTCTGAGTATAGCTGACCCACAGACTGCTCGTGTAAAAAGAAGTGCAATAAGCTTTAAAAAGCGTGATCTTAACTGGTGTTGAGCAACGAGCAAATCTGCGGGCCAACATGTTTGCCCTGATCGACAACGCCCTGCGTTCTCGCTCAATATCAACATTGTCCTTTAGGTCTTGTGTGACAATGTGACCTAGGTACTTGAATTGGTGTACTCTAACAAGATGTGCCCCGTTTAGTTTTATTGAGGGTATATTTTCCGGTAGTCTGTTGCCAGCCTTGAAGACTAGGTATTCACTTTTCTTGTTATTGTACACCAATCCATGCGCCTCAGCGTATGACTCACAACAAGCCAGCATCCTCCTAATTGCGCTGACAGAGGGGGCCAGCAGCACCATGTCATCTGCGTAGCTGATATTATTGAAACATACGCCACCAATATGGCATCCGACCCTCATGCTGCTGAGCCCCTCAATCAGCGCATTGACATACAGGTTGAAAAGATTAGGTGAGCTCAACCCCCCCTGCCTCACCCCACATTCCAACCTATATGGCTCCGAGTACTCGTTCGCCCACTTTATAGTATTCAATTGATTGCTATACCAATATTTAAACAAGGAAATTAATTCTGCAGGCATTCCCACCTGCTGTAGCTTGTTCCACAGGATGTTGTACATGACCAGATCAAATGCCTTCGATAGGTCTAAGAAGCAGGCGTAAATAGGAGTGCTTCTGTCTGTGTAATACCTGACAGCATGCTTTAAACTCAGGATTGCACTTTCCGTGGATAATTGAGACCTAAATCCAAATTGGAGTTGGTGAATGTGCAGATAACAATCTAACTGAGCGTTAAGCACACTGTCAAGTACCTTGGCTATGATTGTTGCCAATGAGATAGGCCTATAATTCGAACTGTTCGCAGAATCACCTGTTTTGTTCTTGACAATCGGTACCACAACCGTTCTCATCAAGTCCGGCGGTAAGTAGGAGTGTACTATACACAAATTAAAAAGAATAGCCATCACCTCAGCAAGGCGAGACCCAGCATGCCGAAGGTGCTCGATGCTGAGACTATCGTGGCCAGGGGATTTGCCTCTTGTCATCGACTGAATAATCTTAGCAACAGTTTTAGCGTTTACCGAGGTGTTAATATGTTTAAAATTAATCTCAGCATCAGGCACCCTCACCGAAGATTTCCGTGGAGGCTGTACAGCAAAATGATCCTTGAAAAGATTTGCTATAGCCCGGGGCTCACCCACGCCATCTATGACCGCAGGCAGGCCAGGTCTAGAACTAAATTTATTGGTGGATTTCCAGAATTTGCTGAAATCACCCTTTGCATGATAAGTCGCAAGAGCATCCATACTAATTTGTTCCTGATGATTTTGACACCATTTCAGTCTACCTTTAAAGATTTTACGACTAGCTACCATATCGTTATAGAGAGTGCCACTTTTGGGCCTACCATACCAAACCCACATAAGAAACTTAGACCTGGCCTCCTTATGCGCGTTACTTACATGTCTATTCCACCCTTTCAATCTGTTTGGCAGACGAGTACCCGAGTTGTCATCCCTAATATCATAAGACACTGTAGCTGCTTTCGACAATATTGATATCAAACGGTCATACAAATTATCTATAATACATCTGTGATCTTTGTTATGACAGACTTTTTTGCAACAGTTTTTACACTCTTTTGGAAAATGAACATACTTTAATTGATTATTACAAATATTAAAATAACAATCCAACTGCTCTTTGGTTCTATTTCCCCATTTAATTTTGTTGATAAAATTTTTATTCACAGACACTTTTTGTAAAACTAAATTTAAATTACAATTTATGGTTAGCGGGAGATGATCGGACCAATATGTATCATATTTAATCGAAACAGTACTGATACATTGCCATGCTGCCTCAGTAACCACACAGTGGTCCAACCATCTCCTACTACCGTGTGCATCACTAACAAACGTAAAAGTCTGAGGTAGTATATGTAACTTACGTACATCCGCACAAATCCATGACTGTTCTAAACAAAAGTTTTCTAATTCATTATAAAACAACTCACGTGGGTGGGCATTATAATCACCCAGCATAAAAACAGACTCTACAGCACACTCATCAATAATTGCACTAAGCTCACTGAGGCAATCCGTAAATTCTGCCAGGTTATCACGACAATCGGTGGGCATGTATACACTGCACACAACAATAGGTTTGTCACTAAGTGTTATTTTAATAGCACATATGCGAGGGTTTGAACACTCAACCACAGACACGCAAGGAAAGACACTCGTTCTCCATAACAGCGCTACTCCGCCATAAGGACGCCCTGTGATTACGCCGGCACCGGTGTCCATAGCTGATGTTCCCGTACTACCGAAGTCCTCATCCACCGTCCCCAAGAACGGCAGGTCGTGGGGAAACAACCAAGTTTCCTGTAGTGCGACAACATCCGCACTCCGACATAACATCCTTACTCCGTCTATTGATCTTTTAATCGACTTACAGTTGAAAGTTACTAAACGAGTACATATACCCTCATTATTATTATTATTTATTGTTGTGTCCATCATCTATTTTCTTCTTAAAATCAATAAATTTCCGGAAAGTGATACCCTCCGGCCAAAAGTTATCTTTTAGAAAAAGAGCCACCTTAGTTTTAGGTATATCGATTTTGAACGCGTTGTATTCTCTAGGCGACTTCACATTTATCTTAATAGGAACAACTTTAACCTGCGTTCTATCAAATATGTAATTAGTTATGTCACTTTCCGTAGTCTCCTTCGATACGTTGTTTATAAATAGCGAGATTTTAATAGCCGCGGCCTTAAATTTTTCACTAGGGCTGGTTGCGGCTTTACCTTCTACTGTGCTAAAACGATTTCTATGTCTTTTTCTTTGTACTAGCTCCCACTCTTCACCTTGTTTCTCCTTCTCCTTCTTCCAATGCCCATCAGCGCCCACAATGCGCGCTAATGTTACTGACCCCGCCGGCTTAGAGGACAAATCACCTTGTTGACTCACTCTTGTGTTTACGGCCACGGTAGTGAGGCCGTCATATGTAGACGCTCGTTCGTCCTTGTTCGAAACCGCCGTGCCGCCCGAGGTGGTGAGGCGATCCTGCGCAAGCGCTTGTGAGTCATTGTTCGAAACCGCGGTGCTGACCGGGGCCTCAACGAGCCTAGCTTCCTTTTCGCTGTGCGTTTGAGAGAGCGGGTCGGAGTGCTGGGCGGCTTGTGTGTGCGACAAAGACGAGATAACGCCGCTGTTGTCCGGCGAAGTTGAGCGGTCTCCAATCATTGAATTAATATTAAGTTCTGCAATGTGCGGTAGGCCAGTAGGCCCGCTATCCATATAATAACTATTTGTCACACAACTACCGCCACGATTTTTATTCACGTAACAGTCATATGTAGTATCAGCTGATAGTTTTTTAATGTTTTGCAGTTCACTTTTAATTTCATCGAAGCGGTCTAATGTTAAGCATGTATCCTTTAGTGTTTTTATTTCTTTCTGCATTAGATTAATATCCTTTAACAACCTTGTTGCGTCTAGATGGTCAAAGGTCACTGGAGGTAGTTTGTGCAGTTCCCTTGCCACAAATATCGGAGTTTCTTCGGGGTCAGTCTCCTTGAAGACAGCAATTAAATCATACATATCCCGATTTGTACGTCCGTTTCTCTTCCGCGTAATTTTTCGCTTTGTTGTTTTTATGGATTCGAACAACAAACATTTTGCATGTTCTATATCCGTTTCCGAGAAGGATGAGACGCAAATACGAACAATACTTTCTTCGTCCATAACGTCCACTTTATTTTGAATGAACGCTAATAATTCACAAATAACTATATTGCAGTTGTTACACTTAACTATTTTTGACGACGCCATATTTGCACTAGTAAGCAAAAACGGAGCGCGCGCGCGTGCGTTTCGCAACAGCGTTCGGCGACGACTTATTAACTCCCTTAATACCCTTATAGCTTAGGGGTATAAAAATAAATGTTGGTTAATTCTCAGACCTACCCGATACGCACACAAAATTTCATAAAATCGATCTAGCTGTTTTCAAGGAGTATTAATATTGTAACTTACATTGTGACACGAGAATTTTATAAATATACTAGCTGACCCCGCAAACGTTGTTTTGCCATGTTATTAACCCCTTAACCCCCCCCCCCCCCCCCCTTATAACTTACGGGTATGAAAAATAGATGTTGGCCGATTCTCAGACCTATGAATATGCACAAAATTTCATAAAAATCGGACCAGCCGTTTCGGAGGAGTATTTTAAGTTTAACTAACATTGTGACACGAGAATTTTATATATAACTAGCTGCTGCCCGCGACGTCGTCTGCGTGCGTTCACTGCTCGTTCCCCGTAGGTGATAGCGTGATAATATGTAGTCTATGTTCTGACCCGACTTCTTAATAATATTCATGCCAAATTTGAAGTAAATCCATGCAGTACTTTTTGAGTTTATCCCGGACATACATTTGAAGAAATAAAGGTTCACTGCTCGTTCCCCGTAGGCGATAGCGTGATAATATATAGCCTATGTTCTGACCCGACTTCTTAACAATATTCGTGCCAAATTTGAAGTAAATCCATGCAGTACTTTTTGAGTTTATCCCGGACATACATACAGACAAACAGACAAACAGACAAACAGACAAAAATTCTAAAAACTATATTTTTGGCTTCGGTATCGATTGTAGATCACACCCCAAGTATTCTTTTAAAAAAATATTCAATGTACAGTTTTGACTTTTCTACCATTTTATTATATGTATAGATAAGATAAGATTGTCTCATAATTATTTGTTTTTGTATAGTTTAGAGCTATCTTGAAGGACTTGAATCCAGCTCTCAATAAATAAAAAAAAAAACCAAGAAGATTGACAATTATTGACATTATTTTTATTTTTATTCACAAAAAATTAATTAATACAAAATTACAAAACATTTTATACTTTAATAGCACTAACAAAGTAAAGAAGAATAAAATCACAAAAATGATAAGAATCTTTCCTAGTACCTATCTAATGTTCTGATTACACTTATTGTGTAGTGGCAAAATGCGTTTATAAATTGGTACAGATTAACTTATAAACTTAAATATAAATCAATTATAGATATAACTAATCGAGTAATGTTTATCGCATGAATCATCGTGATGTTGGGAAGTATGGGTAAGTATATAATAGTGTATTATCATTTCATATTCTTATATCATCGTTAGTCTGGTGCGTTACGATGGTTGTGATTGCAACGTACGTTCGTATTGATCTCGGAACTACCGGTTTACCAGAGAACGAGAAAAATGATACTAGAATAACAGAGTTGAGTTTAGTGGCTGTTAAAAGAGATCATGTGCTCGCGACCAGCCCGGGTGCTACGCCCCGAGTGCAGCACAAGCTAACGCTCTGCTTCAACCTGGACAGGCACATAGATCGTCCCTCCGTTACCGGCCTTAGCAACTCCGTCCTGGAATACGAACCAGTGTTTAACGTATTTAGAAACTTTTACTATGATAAATACTTTCCTCAACATTTTGGAGAAACCCGTGTGCCTTGTTGCTCATAATGGATATCGTTTTGACTTTCCAATATTGAAAAATCATTTAACAAAGCATGGTTTAAGTCTCGATGACGATCTTCTTTGCGCAGACTGTATACATGGTTTCCATGATGTAATGGAGGGTAAAACAAGTACAAATTTAAATATGAATGTAAATCCTCCTAGCCGGGATGATACATGTGATGAAGCTAACAATGATTTTGAAATGTTTGAATCAGGAACAAGTTTCATGCAAAGAGAAAATGAAAGAACATCAGAAAATCAAATACTTTTATGGAAATTGACCGATGTAAAACCATATTCATCTGTATATAGACAGTACTATTGGGGTAAGGGAACTAAGCCAGAAAAGTCATATCAACTTTCCGACATATATGAGAGATTGTTTAACAAGAAAGCGGTGGGCGCTCATCGTGCTGAAAACGACTGTGTAATTGCATTAAAATGTATTGTTAAATATGTAAATGATATGGTGAAGTGGTTTGATGAAAATGTCTGTTTCTATTCCGAAGTCAATCCTATTGGGAGTTAAACCAAAAAAAAAAAATTAGTACAGTGTAGTTGTACTTGTCAGATAGCCAAAAAAAAAATAAGGTAAAAAAGTGAATACTTACTACTGTACGTGATACTTTCATTTAATTAATTTTCATACTTAATTTTAAGTTATCAATATTTTCTTTAGTGATAGGGGTTGTCTGTAAGGGGCCATCCATAAATTACGTCACACGAATTTCTCGATATTTCGACCCCTCCCCTATCGTTGTCACAGATGGTCACATTTATGAGACCCCCCTACCTAGTGTGACATCACATATTTTGCAATTTTGCATGTACAAACTGATGACAGTTTCGACATTATTTTTATTTTCATTAAAAGTCGATTTGCCTATAAAACAAATGAAGCTTTAATTTTTGAAGTTAGTTATTGATAGGTAGTTGAAATATCATGTTTTTGTACTTACGTTTTGATATTATTATATTTGGAAATGTGACGTCACAAAATTTGGACCCCTCCCTCCCCCTTGTCTCACATTGTCACACTTTGTCGACCATATATGGCCCCTAAGAGATCACTAAGTGATAAAACCGTTGCACTTTTATAACTTAAATATTGTTATTTTGTTAACCAACTTTCAATTCCAAAAGTGGCAAAAAGTTTATAATATATATTATTCTTTTTAGCCATCGAATTCTACTTTATTTATGTGATATTTATATTCTAAAATGTATGTAAATCTAAAAATTGTAGTTTATTTATTGAGGGGGAACAGGTCCTAATTACTGAATCTAACTCCTGTTGTTAATGTATATTAGTAACTCCAGGGTAAACTTTATTCACAACTAGTAAACCGGTTCATGTGATTTTAAATGTCCAATAATGTTTTAGGCCTATGCCCTGTTGGGATTGAAGCGAACTTTAAGTCAATGGATCCGATGTTGTGCTGTGAACTGTGATGAATATCAGAATATACATATCAACTATAGCAAAATTATTAATATAATAACATGTATAATAAAATTAGCTAAATTTATATTTTACAAAAAATTAGTAATATTGAAAATGTAATTTATTAATTAATTTTCGGGACCATAATTTTATTTGTATGATATAAATGTGTACTTAAAATTAGTTTGTAATGCTTAAATCAAAGATTTATATATTTTTTTATTGTTAAATCTTTATAAATATACACATAATTGAAGATGCTATAAAAATAGAGAGAGGAAGTACTTTCAAGCAATGAGTAATCATTAAGATTGTAAGCCCCTAAATAAATATAATACGTGTTTGTGTGGTGGTGGTATCTATACTATAATATAATAAAGCTGAAGAGTTTGTTTGATTGTTTGTTTGAATGCGCTAAACTCAGGATCTACTGGACCGATTTGAAAAATTTTTCAGTGTTAGATAGCCCGTTTATCGATGAAGGCTTATAGGCTATATATCATCACGCTAAGACCAATAGGAGCGGAGTCCATGCCGACGAAGTCGCGCGCAGAAGTTAGTATTTAATATTTAGTTTTTTTAGTGACCTTTTTCTTATTAATATGTGTAAAATAAGTTTATGTCTGTGCTTTAGACTGAATTATTAAAAAAAAAACCAAAAATTTAAATAGTTTCTAAAAAAATATTTTTACAAATATATAAGTAACTAAATTATACAAGATGTAAATTGTTATATGTGACTTTTTACTAAATATTTTTCTATAAATGTATTATTTTTAATAAAAATTTGATGACTATGTAAATGATGTTTTATTTATTATAACTAGCTTAACCTGACAGGTGTTGTCTTGTGAACTGTAAAATGTGTAATAGTTTAAATAATTGTTACACCTTCGTGTGTCTACTACTACTACTACTACTCTCTCCACTCTACGTGACATTGATGGAATCAACCGTTCTCCACTGGCACAAATGAAAGCCATTAAAGCAATCAATCGATCATCTCCAATTTTTCGTGTAATTTTACTAATTTATAACTATGTAAGACAACTTTTACAAAACATTAGGAAAAGAGATTAGCCAAATCGGTCTAGCCGTCCCCAAGTTTTGTATTTAGCGATTGATTTTTAACCAACTTCCAAAAAGGAGTTACCGCTTAAAAGCGGTATAAAAACTCTTAATTTAAAAATTATTATCGAGTATCTAAGTATAAAAAAAAAATTAATTTAAAAATTAAGATTTTTTTATTCTCCTAATAGATGGTCCAAATTTTATTAATCAATTACAAAGTTCTTTGATAAAGTTCTACTTTTTAACCGATATCAGAAAAGTAGAAGGTTTTCAATTAGCTCTGAAACTCTGGATCGAATTGAAATTTTTTTTTGTGTTAGATAGCCTATTTATCGAGGAAGGCTAGACTATGTAATATTTTAGTCCTTTTTTCCTCAAATGAAAGCGGGCGAAACCGCGGGGCAAAGCTAGTGTGAAATATAGGTATAATAATATACAAGTACTTACTGTTTATTCAATTAATACTTCAGATTACAATGTTAAGCTTTTACTGTACTGATAAGAATAGCAAGTGTCCTTTAATGTTATCATCAATACATATTATAAAACAAAGTCGCTTCCCGCTGTCTGTCCCTATATGTGCTTAGATCTTTAAAACTACGCAACGGATTTTGATGCGTTTTTTTTTAAATAGATGGAGTGATTCAAAAGCAAGGTTTATATGTATAATACATGCATAATATAGTAGAGGAACACTGATAGTTTTAGAGGCTTCTAATGTGATGTCGTAAATAAACACATTTTTCCGCTTACATTGCAAACACTGGCTGAACCCTACGAGATGATCAAAATAATGTACTACAGTATTGTACACCTTAAAAAAGTCTACAAAAAAGTCCGTGATGGTATATGTCTATCTCTTAAGGATAAGCGACAATAACCATTTTTTATCCTTTACTTTTTACGAGAAATAATGGCGAAAATAATATAAATATAATAGAATAAATTACACACGTGCGAAGCCGGGGCGGGTCGCTAGTAATTTTATACTTCAATTGTTTTAGTTATTTAATATAATTTATTATTTAGAATTTATTAATTTAATAGAACATTACATCATACACTTTTTTAAAGGATTTTTGATATTTCAGGTCTGCTTGTTCTCACTGGCGTGCTATGGGGTTGCACGAACCCGTTCATCAAGCAAGGCACGAAAGGCTTGCGTAAAGTTCGCGCGGAGTCCTTGCTCGGCCAAGCATATGCGGAAGTAGCCTTCCTCTTGGGGAATTGGAGGGTAATTTAACAAATTAACAATTATCTTGTAATAATAATACTCTTTATTGCACACCATTAAAAGAAACAACAGAGTAATATCATAAAAATAAATATGTAAAAAGGCGGTCTTATCGCTGAAAGAGCCATCGCTCTTCCAGACAACATTTGGGTATAGGACACTAAACAGAAACTGCAGTTAGGAATTGAACAAATAAATAATTGGTGTGCGAATTAGAATATATTGCAATAAAGTGCATATCTATACCTATACATAAAAGAGATTTCCACCCATTGACTCATCACGATATCTCTGGAACCTTAAGGCGTAGAGACTTGAAATTTGGTAGGAATATTGCTTTCGCCGAGTAGAGGTCAGCTAAGAACGGATTTTACGAAATTCCACCCACAAGTTGCGGGGGTTAATAACATATGGCAAAACAACGTTTGCGGGGTCAGATAGTAGTGTACGTAAATACACAGTTTTCTCTATAACCACCAAACCCAATCAACATCCCGTTGGTGTGGTAAATACCCCTTGGTCTCCAGGTGGTAGTAAGGGAGTTTGATCGCGGTTGGTGAAAGTGGATGGTGGTGGGTGGTGAAAATGTTAAAACATATGTCATTTATCTCATAATTTAGGTATATATATATTATCTCAAAATTTCTGTAATGGTCTAGAAAGTTTCTGCGATGTATTTTAACCTGAGCAACGCCGGGTTTCGCTGCTAGTTATATATAATAATGAACATACTAAGTTGTATTATATTTGCTTCAGCTTGTAATAGCCCATAATCCCACTGCTGGGTATAGGCCCCTTTCGCCACGTAGCTTAGGAGAAGAATCAAAGGTTAATAATCCGTGGTGCTTCGTAAAAATTACTTAAAAAATGCTTCACGTAGTAGGTACGTTGCCTTAGGTCAGTAAAAAATTCAATTTTTTTTTCTTTTTACAGTACGTAGTACCTTGGTTAGTCAACCAAATGGGATCGTTGGTATATTTGTTTGCAATTCAACGCGTACCACTATCTCTCGCCATGCCGGCTGCCAATAGTTTGGCGTTCGCGTTCACGGCCTTAACGGGCTCCCTTGTCGGCACTGAGAGGCCATTAGACCAAGGTATGTTGTACTGAACTGTTGGAAATTTCGGGTTTTCTTCCATTAAGAAGACTTGGACATCATGCCGTTACTTTGTGATTTGGCGGATGTGTGTCTGAAATTTCCGTCTAAATCATTTCCTTGCGATATCTTCAAGTAGTAGAATACTTATGATTTATTTTCTGTAGACAAAAATCTGATGTCGAAGGCCTTGTAAAAGAGCCCCATAAAGGCCGGCATCAGTGGCGTAGCTACTAAGGGGCAAGGCGGGGCGGCGCCCCGGGGCCCTCAAGCTCAGGGGGCCCCTCGGACTCTGACTTACAAACTATAAATTTAACTAATGACAATTTCTCCCACATTCGGAATATAAATAAACCAGATTCCATGAACGCAAAATTAATAATGGTATCTTATATGAAAAATAACACATTAATTCCCAACAAGTCTCGAAAATCTTTGTTCGAAACTTAGAGGTAACTCCCCTGTCCCCAGCGTATTTCAAAAGCACGCGCTTGATGCAAGGCGGGACCTATGACCTATATATAACACTCGACGGAAAATAAAAAAAAAAACATTTTGAAGAATTATCTTCTGATTATCGATTGCAAAACAAATAAATTACTCTTTTCAATAATGTACTAGACACAACAATAACTCAGTTAAATGCACGTTCTGCAGTCAGTTAAATAATCAATTTTACAACACCAACTTACGTTGTATTACTTGTCGATGTAATTGAAAGGGTTTTGCTGTGAGGCTATGGCAGTCTAGAATTTAGCCACCCCCTCTTTACCCGTGGATATCGTAAGAGGCAACTAAGGGATAACAAAGTTCCACTACCACCTTGGAACTATTGAAGCCGACCGATGTCGGGATAGCCATACAGCTGGCTTTTGACGATGAAGTACAACAAGTGACGTTTAAGCCTTGTATGAAGATATTACAAGGGCCATACATGGCACTACTTCGGCCTTCTACAACGTTGTTATGGGAGACTTCAACGCTAAAGTAGGAGTAAAAGACCGCGACGAATCGAGAATCAGATCACACGGATTGGGGCACAGGAATCGCAGGGGGTAGATGCTCGTCAACATTCTCGAAGCGGGGGAGGGGGGGGGGTGCTCTTCTTGATGAATTCATTATCGAGAAGAAGCCCCAAAGGCAGTGAATATGGCAAAGCCTCGATACTGTGACGAGGAACGAGATCGATTTCATCATAGGAGATAAAAGGCTTATATTCAGAGATGTCTCAGTAGTTAATAGGTTTAACACCGGCAGCGACCACTGACTATTGCTTGGCACTCTAAATATATGTCTCTAAATAGAGCGGACCCGCTTGATGAAATCTACTCTCCGAGCTACGCTGCCCCAAATACTATGTGGCTCCAAAAGCGATTCGATTCACTGGAAACTACTAGCGAAGTGGACGAGATGACCGACAAAGTGGTGAAAACGGTGTGTATACTGGATCGCAGACATTTTTAACCGACTTCCAAAAAGGAGGAGGTTCTCAATTCGAATGTATTTTTTTATGTATGTTAGCTCAGAACTTTTGACTGGGTGGACCGATTTCGATCAATTTTGTTTTTAACCGACTTCCAAAAAAGGAGGAGGTTCTCAATTCGACACGTATGTTTTTTTTTTTATGTATGTTAGCTCAGAACTTTTGACTGGGTGGACCGATTTCGATCAATTTTGTTTTAATTGAAAGGTGTTGCGTGTCATGTGGTCCCATTTTAATTTAATTGAGATCTGACAAGCACTTTTAGAGTTATATCTAATAATGCGTATTTACGTGACTACTTTTTCGTCGACCTACGTTATATTATACCGCATAACTTTTTACTCGGTGTACCGATTTCGATGATTCTTACTATAATCGAAAGCTAATACTTGTCTTGTAGTCGTGTTTAAATTAGATCGAAAACTGATTACAACTTTTTGAGTAATCTTTAATAGCGCGTATTTACTTGACTATTTTTTCGTCTTATTACGTTGTATTACTTGTCGATGTAATTGAAGTCGGTTTTTTTTCGTTTGCGAGCAAACACAATTATAATTGAAACTTTTTGCGTGTCATGTGGTTCCATTTAAATTTGATTGAGATCTGACAAGTGCTTTTAGAGTTATAACTAATAATGCGTAACTTTTACTCGGTGTACCGATTTTGATTATTCTTACTTTAATCGAAAGCTAATACTTGTCCTGTAGTTTTGTTTAAATGAAATCGAGATCTGATGTTAAACAACTTTTTGAGTAATCTTTAATAGCGCGTATTTACTTGACTATTTTTTTTTGTCTTATTACATTGTATTACTTGTCGATGTAATTGAAGTCGTTTTTTTTTTTCGTTTGCGAGCAAACACAATTATCTGACGACAAAGTCAACGAAGCAGTACAAACTTTCTCCCGAAGCCTTTGGATCTGATGCGGCAGAGGTGCGAGTTGCCCACTGCTCAAGCAGCTTCACCAGAACAGATTAAGGCTCTCTCCAAGAGGATACGGAAACTTGTACGCCGAGACTTCCGTTGCTCAAATACGAGAGAGATGACTACTCTTATTGAGCAGAATATGGGGTTAAAAGTTTTTCAAAGTCCATTGGGGTGAAGTCTTTTTGCGAAGCTAAAAACAGCGGATGGAGGGACCGTTTGCTCTCGCCCTCAGATCCGAGAAGAGGTCGAGAAATTTTATGAACAGCTTTACTCGTCGAGCGCACGCAAGCATGAAACTTGGGACACTGAAGATCCGTGTGCACCATTGTTGAGCTATTATTCGAAAGACATCTCGGACATTGAAGCAGATGAGATTAGTGCGGCGCTCGGGCAGCTTAAAAACGGAAGGGCTCCGGGGGATGACGGAGTTAGGACCGAGCTCCTTGAAGCCGCAGGATGACCTGCCCTAAAAGCCTGTAATATCACCGAAACTGTTTACCACTGCGCTGGAGGATGTCTTTAAGACCTTCGATTGGGGGGAACGAGGCGTCAACGTCAACGGCGAATCCATCTCTCACCTTCGTTTCGCCAAACGATATCGTCATCTTTGCGGAGACCTTGGATGAGCTAGGCCAAATGCTGACCGGCCTAAACGTGTCCTTGCGACGAGTCGGTCTCGGTATGATCTTAGAGAAAACGAAAGTTATGCTTAACAACCATATCGGTCGATTTTGTACCCTTCTCGAAGTTGTTCAAGATTATGTTTACCTAGGCCATACCATCCAACTAGGCCGCAACAACTACGAGAAAGAGGCCGATAGGAGGATTCTTTTAGGCTGGGTAGCGTTTGGCAGGCTTAGTCGAGTCTTCACTTCGAAGATTCCGCATTACTTGAAGACAAGTCTCCGAGCAATGCGTCCTGCCTGTGTTAATATACTGAGCCGAGACGTGGACACTGACAAAAAGACTGGTCCACAAGTCGCTCAACGTGTAATGGAAAGGGCTAATGCTTGGGGTTTCTCTCAAGGATAGGATAAATGAGACTATCCGCAAGAGAACGAAAATAAGCGACATAGCCCACGGATATATGTATCAGGTTAAAGTGGTAGTGGGCTGGTCGCCTGTGTCGCAGGACCGACGGCCGTTGTAGCAGACGTATCCTGGAGTGCAGACCGCGTCTTGGAAAACGCAGTGTGGAACTTCCTCCAGCCCGTTGGATCGACGATCTACATAATTTGTAATTACCGGGGTAGGTTGGATGAGGATTGTGGAAAATCAGGATGTCTGGCGTGAACTTGTGGAGGTCTATGTCCAGTATGGAACTACAATAGGCTGAACTGACTGTCTGACTGACCCAAATGGTGCTCAACAGGATCATATTAACGTACCTCCGCTGTCTACATACTGTTACAGGACTGTACTGTACTGTTTTGCACGGTAACAGGTAGATATTTTCTTTTATTTTCATAAAATAGTTTTAATTTGTTCACTTAAATAAGTTAAATTTGTATTTGGTTTTAAAGTTTATTACGAAGTAGACTGTATTACGAAAACTTGGAGTATGTCGAATTCGGAACAGGATGAATACAGAACAAACGTTTTTAAATAGTTTAGTTGGGGCCCTCGTTTATATTTTGCCCCAGGGCCTTCGGTTGCCTAGCTACGCCACTGGCCGGCATATATGGATTAGGGTTAGAGCTTAACCCAAAATACGGGACTCTTCTTCGGTTTGGTGGATACTTTCCCTGATTTAGATAATGATTGTAAGCAGATGCTTATAATATTAAACAGGACCGAAGGCGTTGGATCCTATTGGAGATATGGCAATGAGACATAACGACGGACAGATATAGTACACGGCCGTAAATAATGCACATCGACTTTTAGAAAGAGACAATCAGCTAATTTGAACTTTGTAGAGCGTTATCTCTGACGCACATTACCTATGAGACGTATCGGACTGTCAGTATTTCATATGACAGATCTAATAGTGTAAGAACCCAGTTCCCAGATCACCTGTCATATTTTTTTGAAGGACAAAATATATTAAATTCAAATTCAAAATACTTTATTCAGCATAAAATTATTACAATTTCTTACTGAACGTCATGAGTCTACTACCAGTTCGGAAAGAAAAAGCCTCTGACCTGAGAAGAACTGGCGAAAGAAACTCAGCGAGACTAATATCATTTTTTTAATCATGTTTTTTTTCCAAAGCAGATTGAAATTTACAATAATTTTATAGGTTGAAATAGCCTGGCGGCGATCACATCATTCCCAAGGCGTACTGTCTTCTATAAAATCGTTAATCGAATAATATCCTTTAGTACACAAACGTTCTTTCACAATTTTTTTTAAATTTGGCTGCTTTATATACGTAAAAATGTTATTAACCAGCTATTTTAGTATTTATCGCCAGACACTAATTATATTACTATATTTTAAAACATGTAGAAAATATTTTAGCAACTCTTTATACTACGATGTATACTGTAATGTTTTGTCAATCAGAAACAAGGAAGTATAACGCTCTACGAAGTCGAAATTAGCCGATTGTCTCTTTCCAAAGGTCGATGTGCAATATTTATGGTCGGGTACTATAACAACCATTTTTTCCCGGATAAATATCTGCTTAAATAGTCAAACCTATGGAATGACACCATGGAAGCGGGAATTGAACCAACGACCGACAGTTTCGCCTGCGGTTCGGACTAGAATGTCTGTCTGTGCAGCGTAGCTCTCAAACGGGTGGACCGATTTCAATGCGGTTTTATCACGTGAAACCTAATTTCCTTGTGGTTTTTATTAGCTTATGTGTAAAAATAAATAAAACTATCGCACTCGTATTATTGAGGTATGGCTAAGTGGAATTATCCATTAAGATGGGGAATTAATGTGGAAGTACCTCGACCTAAAAAAAAAAATGTTTTTTTGAAGTGAAACTTCTTTAGAATCGTTGTGATTTCTTTAGTTTTGTTGTGAATCGTTGTGATGCAACGGACAAACCGACAGGGAAGGGCGCGCCGCGCTGCAGCCGCGCCGCGCTGCACGCCGCTTGTTTTAAATTAGTTTGCCTAAGAAGTTTCACTTCTACCGTGTGTGAATCGCACACACATCTTTTTTATTTTTTTCAGGTTCCATCTTTGGGATCATGTTAATAGGCGTTGGCACTGCTCTGTGCTGCTGGGATAAAACGGAACTTTGATATTTAATGTCATTTTTGTAAAAATAAATAAAGAAATAATATTCATGTTGTACAAAATTGTATATATCTATGTCAGTAATGTAAAGTATTGTTTTAAATAATGTTACTATTTAATATTTATGTGAATAAAAATAAAAAATATTTAATATATTATTATAAGAAAATAATGTCGGTATTCTGTTTAATTTCATTTGGTGTCCTCTATATGTTCTTTCGATGTTTTAGGGTTATAGATGTTCTGTATAACCCGGTAAGTCATAGTGGTGATAGTGGTGGTTGAGGATTTTGTATGTCTCGATCAGATCACCACGTAGGCGTTTTTCTCTCCTGGTACGACTAGTGTAGAACGTGTGGTATCTTAGTGGCTTTGCTTTGTGCGTTTTCCAGTAATGTCGTTTTGTTAATATGGCTAGCTAATTGTTTTTATGATCGAATAATGATCAATAGTGTTCGAAAAAACGATAATTAATCAAAATTAATTAATCTGAGCGACAAAAATAAAGATAATTATCTAGTAAGGGGCGCCAACTTAAGGGTGAACACACAACAACCTGCTGAAACTGCGATAAAATCCAATAAAGTTGTTTCATTAGACCTAATGAGTGAAATTCGCGTAAACATTAGAAAACAATATAAAAAATAAAATAAAGACAAATTATCCTTTCGCACGATTGTATCATTTCAAATTACTTACAATATGTATTATTTCTATGTATTTTCTATTCAAAATTTTAATCACATGCACTACATAACATAATCAAATCGATGAAATACACGTACAAATTTGAATCGATTTATATTATGCAAAGAATATACTACTCTCTCGATATTATGGTTACTTCACTATTTACAACACTATACTGACTATACAATTATCGCGAGACGCGAATTCGCGATGACAATGACAATTGACAATAATGACAATTACGTTATTTACGCCTATTAAATTGTGATGACTGTGTGAGCCATTATTTTTAAATTTTATCTAGTTCTTATTTCTTTTATATAGGTATATTACTTAGTTATAGTATGTAAATTTTATAATTAATTTTATAATTAAACAGTTATAATAAGTAAACAACAACATCGCGATGTTATATCCGATAAAAACAATATAGTTTGTGGATAAAGTAATTATTCGTTGTCACATTAATACCGGCTTACTTCAGTAATTATTATTAATTATTGCTTGTAATATTCAAAATGAATATTGAAACATTCGTATTCTTCGACTTAGAAACAACAGGTTTACCAAGTAAAGCGAATCCTGCTAAAATTACTGAACTTTCGTTTCTATGTGTATCACGTCGCGAATTCGCGATGACAATGACAATTGACAATAATGACAATTACGTTATTTACGCCTATTAAATTGTGATGACTGTGTGAGCCATTATTTTTAAATTTTATCTAGTTCTTATTTCTTTTATATAGGTATATTACTTAGTTATAGTATGTAAATTTTATAATTAATTTTATAATTAAACAGTTATAATAAGTAAACAACAACATCGCGATGTTATATCCGATAAAAACAATATAGTTTGTGGATAAAGTAATTATTCGTTGTCACATTAATACCGGCTTACTTCAGTAATTATTATTAATTATTGCTTGTAATATTCAAAATGAATATTGAAACATTCGTATTCTTCGACTTAGAAACAACAGGTTTACCAAGTAAAGCGAATCCTGCTAAAATTACTGAACTTTCGTTTCTATGTGTATCACGTCGTGATATAGAAAGATCGGATCCTAAAAAGTTGCCGCCTGTGAGTAAATTATCCCTTCTATTTAACCCACAGAAAGAAATAGTACCACAGGTTGTCAGATTGACGGGTTTATCAAAGAGTTTTCTCTCGAATCAACCTATTTTCGGTGACAAAATAAAATGTATTAACAGTTTTCTAGATCTACCGAAGCCTGTCTGCTTGGTAGCGCACAATGGTGATCGATTTGATTATAAAATTATAAAAAGTGAATATAAGAACGAGAATACACACTTACCAGATGATCTTCTATGTGTGGATTCATTAAAAGCTTTTAAAGAAATCCTTGAAGATGTTAATTCTCAATCAGAAAGCTCAAACAATAGAGCTGTCTCTGACGGAATCAACACAGAAATAGATGATTCATTGTGGGCGGATTTAGATGTGACTCCGGAGGATTGGAAGGAAATTGACGATTTAATTGAATCTTTTTCAAAATTAACACCAAAAAAAATTAAAAAGACGAAACCAAAAATGAGTTATACTTTAGCCAATATTTATAAAGCATTGTTAAAAAAGGAACCGATCGGTTGCCATAGGGCTGAAGCTGATTGTGTAATGCTTTTGGAATGTGTAATAGCAACAAAGGTTCATTTTTTGAAATGGGCAGACAATAATTGTAAACTTTTAAGCTCAATTTAAAACTACAACTAAGTAATAAATGTTATGTATTAGATTATTGGCCATTTTCAATAATCTATCTATATATATTTCTTTCAATAATCTGTGTCTACTAGCGATAGATTTTTGACACATTTGTAAAGAGTTTATAGTTTTATATCAAATATAAGTTTAAAATATTAATAAGTTTAAAATATTTTTAATGTTACTTTCAATTGTAATACATTTTTTTACTTACATCATTATTAACCAAATATTTTTAAATATTTCTATGTTAAAAGTTTATTCTTGTAAGACTGACACTACTATGTCTAAATGATTATATTATGGAACTTATTTTTATTTTTTAATAATAATGTAGCTATATATTATATAATTGATATACAAAGATATGTGAACTTTGTGATAAAACTATTGTAAGCCTTCAATGAAAAATTCAAAAATTATCACAGGTTAAAAACATGAAATGGTAAGCCATTTCATGTTTTTAACCTGTATATAAATATGTATTTATTTACATTATCTATACTAATATATAAAGCTGAAGAGTTTGTTTGATTGTTTGTTTGTTTGTTTGTTTGAACGCGGTAATCTCTGGAACTACTGGGCCGATTTGAAAAATTCTTTCAGTGTTAGATAGCCCATTTATCGAGGAAGGCTATAGGCTATGTATCATCATGCTAAGACCAATAGGAGCGGAGTCCACGCCGACGAAGTCGCGCGCAGAAGCTAGTTATTATATAAATATGTACATGTGTACTTATATTGATTAATTTTTAACCAGCTTCAAAAAGAACGTGGTTCTCAATTTGACTGTTTTTTTTTTTTTTATCTAAATTGTAATACTTTGGATTTCGTATCAGGCTTGCTACATTGGTTATTGGTAAAACTTCAGATATACATACAATGGTATTCAATTAAGTCTGAGACTTTTTATTTTATCAACATCCATTTTATCTTTCCGATATTTCCATTCGTAACTTGTTAATACAAAAGTTGTGTTGTATTAGTTTGGGTTAAACATTACTTATTTGCAAGATAAATTTTGTCAGAACTAGTGGAACAGGCTTCAGTAATTATATTATGATAGTTATGACCATGAAAAACTTATCTTTAATATATTTAACTATGTTTTTAAGCTTAAGAATAAATCTCTATGAGTATTTTTTTTT
This sequence comes from Melitaea athalia, assembly GCA_905220545.2. Taxonomy (NCBI): domain Eukaryota; kingdom Metazoa; phylum Arthropoda; class Insecta; order Lepidoptera; family Nymphalidae; genus Melitaea; species Melitaea athalia. The sequence continues at coordinate 1,499,362 of HG992201.1, forward strand.
ATAACTTTGTACTAAAATCTATATGGTTGAACATTAGCATGCGTTTTTAATAATTGTGAAGTATTATTCAATTTCTAATATATTTTAAGAAATTTTATATCTACACCTATTGTAAATTAAAAATCAATGTATGCCGTGACTTTTAAATTTTATTAATTAATAAAAATACATATTTATCAGCAATTTTGTTTTTTTTTCCAGTAAAATCAGTCAGTCAGTAAGATAAAGAAAAAATATCCGCCAACCCGCATTGGAGCAACGTGGTGGATTAAGCTCTGATCATTCTCCTACATGGGGAGGCCTATGCCCTATGCCAGCAGTGGGATATTACAGGCTGAAGTGACAGAAGCAAAAAACAATTTTTTTAAATTTCATTTTATATTCTGTGAATTTTATACATAATAAATTACTCATTATATCACGTCATACATTATAAAATGTGGTTGTTCGAAATGTCTAAAAGAACTGACCACCTAAAGTCCTAAACCAATCACAACAATCTTTATTGTTTAAATTATCTATTTTTTTAAATATATTTTTTGTTTTAAAATATAAATTGTACTAACCTATAACTATTAATATTATAAGTCTATACTTTTATAAAAGTTAGAAAAAATGTTTCAATAATGAAATAATGAATAACCACTAACTATATTTTGGTATGTATATGAAATGGGTCCTTAAATTCTAGACATTAAAAACGTAATAAATACCAGCTAGTATAACTACAAGTATTGACAAAATAGGAACCCAATATTTCTGTAACACGTTACGATCATCTCTGTTTACGACAACTTTTTTCTCTTTGTATTTCTTCTTTTTTCCACTCAGTTTCCATTCGTATTCTTCTAATTCTTTACGATTTCTCTCTTCCTCTAACTCTCTTAATCTCTTTTCTTCTTTTTCTCTTTCTAATTTTGCTGCTAACTTTTTAGCGTTACAACTTTCATCACATTTGACGGATACATCGCCCTTTCGGATTGAGTTGCAAGGGGCTTCTTTCTTCAAATTACCACAAGGGCAGTGTATTTTAGTCTTTTTAATACAAGTCTGGTTCTGCTCACACGGCCCAGAGTGGCATACATTTTTACAACGGTGACCGCAGTCTAGGTTTCTCGAACATTGCTGTTTACAACTGAGCATTTCTTCTGTTGCCGTCGAAAGTTCACGACAACGCATATAAAGATCTGTTATACCGCAATAGCACAGCACTCGCTCTAACACATCACACGGAGGACAAGGGCCCGGGTGGCAGCCACGTTTTGCACATTTGTGAGTACATTTTGCTGGACGGATAACTGAACACTCTCTGTTACACGATTTGCAAGTGTAAGGCACATTTGGGTAGTCAGGATCAAATTGATACAAGTGGCATAGCAGCTCACATGAATGGTTACCACAAGCCAGTGGTCGCCCGCACTCTCTACCGCAAGGTCTTCGAGAAGCTTTATGACAAGGTTGGCTGTCTGTTTCATGTTCCCCAAAACATGTGACTGTTACTGGGGTTTCGCATGGTGGACAATCAATGGCTACTATTTTAGACTTTGGCGGTTGAAATTCCCACGGTGTAGCCGGTTTTTCCACCTGTTTAAATACAACCAAAACATACTCATGGCACACTGCTTTGCAATTATGGCTGCATTTTTCGTATGTCCTATTACAAATAGCTTTGCACGGTGGACAGTCACCGAAATGACATGTGTGCTTATTCTCATCTATGTGACCACATTTATACTTAATTTTGCAAGGGAGATTACATTTAGGTGGTTTCGTGTGCTTTTCCCTACCGCACGGTACGGTTACAAAGGTTTCCTTGCAACGGCATGTAACTTTTGAGTCTAAGGGACAAGGATAGCAAGGGCCATGATGGCAGACTGTAGTACATTTGTGTCTACCGCACTGTAGAGGTTTATCACACACCTTTTCACACGGTGGACAGTTTCCATTGCAACATTTTCTTCCACATCCATGTTTACCGCACATCCTAGTGCCTCTACATTTTGTTTCACATCTAAACTCTTTACTACATGGCAGTGATCTTGTGTGTGTTGCACATTGACACTTCTTTTCAATCAAGACTTGGCAGGGTGGACACGGCCCTTTATGACATTTCGCCGGGCAATTGTGCTCACAATCGTCATGTTTTTTACCACATGTACCTACGCAGGTCTCAATGGAATCAGGACATTGGATGAAACGCTGGTTGGCTCCACAGGGACAAGACATAATTCCCGAGTTAGGGCAAGTCCCACAGCTACCTGTATGACATATTTTATCACATTTATGATACCCACATGAAAACATCTTGTTACATTGCTTCTTACACTGCCATTTTAAATCGTTACATGGTCGTTTAGTCTTCTCAGCACCGCATTGACAAGACTGTAGGCTGGAATAATTGCAAGGCGGGCAATCTCCTAGGTGGCATGTGTTCTCACATGTATGAGACTTACAAGGTAACAATTTCTTACACTGCTGCATACAAGACCATTTACCAGAACTGCACCTTACTTTCTTACGTTCTTTGCCACAGTAACAAACTCCGTTTACTGTCTGAGGACATGGAGGGCAAGGGCCGGGATGACAGAGTAGAAGACATTTGTGTAAACAGTTATTTCCGGTGGATAATCTCTTGCCGCAAACCTCTCCGCAAGTGTGGGGTATTAACCAAGGATGATAAGGAGGGTCGTCAGTCTTACCGCAAAAACAACGATATTTCCGAGGTATTTCCTCCTTACTGTACGATTGTCGGCATTTCGGACAGCACCATTCGATTTTTTTCGGCTTAAACACAGCAATGGGACCGTGATTTTCTTCACTGCGTAGACTTATACTATCGTTTGACCACTTTTGTATACACGAAAGGTGAAAATACGAGAAGCAATGGTCGCAGGTCCAGATTGCATCTGCACGTTTGATGGAACCGATGCAAATTAAACATGTCACAGACCGGCCGCTTATCGCTTCTTCAAGAAGATTCTTCGTTCTATTCAGCATCTGTTTGTCACCACCCCCACGCCAATAGCTCTGGAAAACTCCGTCCAAAACATTTTGGTCGAATGGTTCGTCGTCTTCGGAAGAAGACACTTCTTTCATAACTTGTAAATGTTTTTGGACATTTTGCTGCAATTTTGCAGCGGCATCGCGGTATCTCCTAGCCATGGTTATTACTACACCGTTTCTATGTCAAATGAAGTTTATTAAATTAAAATTGTACATTTTGAATTTTTGTAATATTAAAAACTATTTCTATTGAAGAAAACTCCGTGAAAACTCCAAGTCGGCAATTTGCCAATTTCGGAATGACGCAGTGTTGCCAACTTTATTTTTCAGAAGATCGTACCACATCCTAGAAAAGATCGTATTTTGCCGATATTTCAAGGAAAAAAATCGTACGTAATGAAATTTCAATAAAACAACGTAAATAAATTTAAAACCACTGGCGGATCCAGGGGGGGGGGTCACGGGGGTCATGACCCCCCCCGGGCTGTGTCCAGGACCTAGGTGGACCACTAATTAAAATTGTTAAACAAGATTTTTGTCACAATATAGGTATTTTTAAGTACATTACCTGCATAGATTAATAAATTACCTACTATTTACCTGTATCTATCATTATAAAATTTAAATTATAACTTCTTTTTACTTGACCACGACTTTGTGACCCCCCCCCCCTGGCGCCTTGACCATGACTGTGACCCCCCCCCCCCCTGGCGCCAAAGCTGGATCCGCCCTTGTTTAAAACGGAATGCTATTATAATTTTGATTCAATATTTATTATTTAAGGAACATGAACATGAACATGTGCTGTGTGGCTACGGCACTAAAGAATGTAGACACCCCCTCTCTTCCCGTGGGTGTCGTAAGAGGCGACTAAGGGATAACACAGTTCCACTACCACCTTGGAACTTAAAAAACCATCCATGCTGGCTTTGAAATACACAGGCCAAAGACGGGCAGCAGCGTCTTCGGTGCGACAAAGCCAGCCCTGCGGTCACCAACCCGCCTGCCCAGCGTGGTGACTATGGGCAAAACACATGAGTTCACGTCATAATGTCGGGCGCGAACTTGTGGAGGCCTATGTCCAACAGTTGACTGTGATAGGCTGTAGTGGAAGGAACATGAATCAACATTTAACATTAAGAATTTTTATATGTTTAGATATGAGAAAAGTTATATTATATTCTCAAACTCAGATGAAACCGTGATTACGTATCATTTCCGTAGTATAAATACGCTTCCAAGCTAGAGGGGGTGTATTCTGAGGTTAAATTCCAATTTGAGCTGTTCTCCGAAGGTCAGCTCAAAGTCATTCCGATGAAAACGCGTTTAATTCGATATCTCGAGAATGGTTAGTGTAAGACAAAAAATTGTAGAGACCTTTTCTTTTCTAAATTAAATTTACCAACTTTTTATCTGAAACTTTTTTTATGATCAATAATTTTCTGTATTACTTTCGAAAGGCAGAAATTTTACTTTTTTATCTCCCTATTTTTCATTTTTCGCCATTTTCTCCCCAACCGTTCAATTTTATGAAATTTTACCTATTATCAAAGTCGTAGATCTTTTAATTATAAACAACTTTTTCCTGAAACTTTTTTTCTAACACCAATATCTTCTGAGTTATACACCTTAATAAAGTAGAAATCCGCGCGAGCGAAATGCGCGCCATTGTCGCGACGCGTATTCACAGACACACCATCGCGTGAATTAGTGCGGGTAAGAAACATCTGTTCATCATGGAATCTATTTTCTACAAGATAAAATAGATAAAATTACTCTCGCTTTAAAAGGCGAACAATTTATTTTGAATTTGTATCGCAAGTTTTCAGGTGACACGAATTGTACGAATCTCAACGAGCTCCTTTATAAGGGATACAAAAAAGTGGCAGGCAGTGGGGGGTTAAACTGGAATCCCTTCCTCCTACCTCTGATGCTGCATTTTTTCACTCGTTAAGGTGTTACTACCAAGTGCAATACTGGCTCGAAAATTATCTGAAACCCGAAGAGTGGAGCTGGCGTCGCACCCCCGTGGATTTGAGCCGATACCAATGTCACGGAAACCAGCTCCGGAAGATTTGCTCAGATTGATTGCGTGCAAATGCAAAACAAACTTAGGCAAAAGCGTGCGGATGTAGAAAAGCTGGCATGTTTTGCTCAGTAATTTGCACTAGTTGCCAAGATAACTATTGTTCTAATATCGCTAATGTTGTCGACGATAATATTTTTGACGCAATGGACGAGGACAACGTATGCCCCGATACCGTCAGGACCTTTGATATTAACGAACCACTTCCATCAGTTCCATCCACCTCGGGTGCTTAATTTTACGACTTGTTTGATATATTTTCCGTGAATAAATGTGTCAAATAGTTTTCATTATTCGTCAACTTCTTTTTATACTCCTTATTCACATTATTTCAATCGATTAATAGATCGAATTAATTTGAATTCTCATATATTTTTCCTTCGTTATGATGATGGGTGTAAGATATGAAAAGATCGTATATTTTGCGTACGATTTCGATTACTCGATCGTACATCGTACAAGAGCCAAAAAGATCGTATAAATACGATTTAAATCGTACGGTTGGCAACACTGGAATGACGTAGCGTTGACACTTTGACAGAAAATTGACACTTGGACACTGTGGAAGTATTGACCATAGACATAATACATGCATAATACCTACTATACCCCGTCCGGCGACTAAATAGCTTTTTGACAGCTCACGCCTATAAATTACAGTTTTTTTTTCCGGAATAACGTACTAAAAATTTTACAGTAATGTCATACTTTATTGACGATTTGATTGATTGAATGAAGTACCCTGTGCATAACAAACAACCACAGACTATGAAACAGTTCTTGAAATAATAAATCGATAATGAATCGATCATATGATAAAAATAATTTTACGTCATGTGATTATTTTTTCTATAAATTTAATACAAAAAAGGAAATAAAAATAGTATCTATGACCCCAAGATTGATTACTTGCAAGGAATTAAGTCGAAATCTTGAAATTTAATTGCAAACCAAGAATAAAGAGCAATAACTCTGTTAATTCATTTATTTATTATTTATATATTTCATTTATAATTAAAAAAACTAATAAACGCATAAATAAATAATATTTTTAAACTAAATGTATTTAATTAAATCGATTGAAAGTTCTTCTTAAATAAAATCGATTATTATTTCGAATCGAATAAATAACGTGTGAGGCAGTCACTAATGTCAAAATTTCTTGAAGTGTCAAAAAGATCATTAGTCGCCGGACGGGGTATAATTAAGTCCATGGTATTGACAGTTGGAAAGTCGAAACTGATCGAAATTGCTATCATCTAAAATATCTTACAAAAAAAAAACAAAGTAAAATCGCGTATTAAATAATATAGGTATCATAAAAGAAACTGATTGTGTGTCCAGTGTACACCAATATATTCTAAATTAAATAAAAGTACCTACCTATATCATGATTTTTAATAGTCTTTTAAATATGGAATTAATCTTTCAAGCTAGGGATGGAAACGGCGCAGAAAAGTCGACTTTTGACTTTAGAATCGATTTAGAATTTTTAAATTCTCAAAGTCGATTAATCACAGCTAAAAGTCGATTCTCAAGTCGACTTTTTGAAATCAATAACTATTTATCCAATCGTTAAAAGGTATTTTGAAAGCTTTTTTCGACATAGTTCTTTATTTCTAATAAGCGACTTATTTATCAGTTGCACATTTTATTTAAACAACTCACACATAAGTATTGATTTAAACATTTTTATAAAAGACTAGCTGACCCGGCGAACTTCGTACCGCCTAACACTCGATTTTTTGATACTTATCCTTCCCGGAACCCCTCCACTAACATTTAAAATTAATTGTATGGCATTAAAGTTCAAATTGACTTTTAAGTATTATAACGAACCTTTTGTATGGGAATATAGAAATTTTTAAATTTTTCTCTTCGTAAGAACCATCATATTGTACTTCAAGTAATATTATAAAAAAAGAATTAGCAAAATCGGTTCAGCAACTCTCGAGATTTGCGCTTAGCAACACATTTAGCGATTCATTTTTATATATATAGAGATAATATTATATTCTTTATAAAAATTGTACCTAGTATGGCAAAATAGTTTATAGTTGTTGCTTTTGATATAGAAATTATTTTCTAACCAGCATTAGACAGAGCTAAGAAGAGTTTCATCCTGTATACAAAAACTTTTCTATTTATAATATCACTAGCCCCGCGGTTTCACCTGCGTCGATTAGATGCAAAAAGCAAAAACGTACCTACTTAAATACAATATAGCCTTCTTCGGTGTATGAACCACTAGATCCTAAGATAAGTGCGTATAATGTGAAACAAACAAAAATTTCAGCTTTATAATATTGTATAGATATCATCATCATCATCATCATATCAGCTCACGGACGCCCACTGCTGGGCATAAGCCTCCCCTAATGTATTCCACGACGATCGGTCCTGCGCAGCACGCATCCAGCGGCTTCCCGCGACTCGGACCAGATCATCGGTCCACCTCGTGGGGGGCCTGCCAACGCTGCGGCGTCCAGTACGCGGCCGCCACTCCAGAACCTTTCCGCCCCATCGGCCATCGGTTCTTCGAGCTATGTGCCCTGCCCACTGCCACTTCAGCTGTGCAATTCTTCGAGCAATGTCGGTTACCCTGGTTCTCCTACGGATCTCCTCATTTCGCACTCTATCACGTAGGGAAATACCGAGATAGATATAGATTTCGAAAATGTTTAAAAAGAAAGGCAAATAAAAAAAAAAAACCTGCGTATAGTTCGTGCTACAGGTACCTACTTATAGTTTAGGTATATAGGTACATATTGTACCTACTCCATATAGCAATGGAAATGTATAAAAATATTGCTTTTTTAACTGAATATGGTTTTTTTAATAAGATACAGAAACACACCGGCGATTGCAGGTTTGATTCCCGCTCTGGATGGATATTTGTACTTGTACAATTAATATTTATTTCCGGACTGGTTATTTGTCCTTGTGGGCCTTTCCAGTATGTTTCGGAGAGCATGTTAAGCAGTTGGTTCCGGTTGTTACCATAGACACCGATAGCGATCGTTAGTCATAATTGAGAATATTTTCGCCAACCCGCAGAGGAGCAGCGTGGTGGATAAAGCTCCGACCCTTCACCTATACCAGGAGAAAGTGGCCTATGTACCTCATGTTACAGGGTAAATTGGATCGTAAAAGCTTATACCATAGTCTTGATGATAAATACTTTGGGATGTTAATTGGTCAATGAGGCTTCCGTTAAAAAAAGTCCAGAATATTATTAGAATTTATTTATTATTTATTATTACATTCATACCGTGTATTCTACTTGTTAACAATCTCTTGCTAACTCTTGCTTACGTAAAAGCATTAGTTAATATTTATAGAGATCTTAATAGCAAAAAAAAAAAAATTATAGGCACAAATATATATTTAATTCTGTTTTATTAGTAAAATAGAACCACACTTTTGTTACATTATTTAAAAATAAAAATATACTTATGCTAGAAATTGGTAACACTTTTGTTGCAAATGGCACACCTTTAAAAATTAGTTTTCGTTTAAAGGAAATATATATTTAACTATATTAGTTTATAATTCAAGTGTCTCAATATAAATTGCATTTATAGGGTAAACAATTTTATTTAAACTCATTAAAAATAAGATAATTATTAATATCTGTCAAGATACGTTAGTTATATAATTGTTATCCGTTGATAATTATCAAAAACGCAATAGGATTTTGATAACTTAAATAAAGTATTTTAAAACATATTTCGATAAAGGTAAATATAAATCGTCAAAGCGATATTATTATCGGACACGCGTGTTTTCTTGCTTTTTATTTTTATTGGACAGTTTGAACCAGCCAGCTTTCTTGTCTTTCGGTATAGATACAGATCGCGAAACTCGTTCTCGGTCGTCCCTATTCAATATTTCGCTGGACTGACTCTTCTTTCCATTACTCTTCCGCGACATAGTGCTTTGTGAGATGTCGTTCTCCTTTCCTCTCTTCTCTCGTCTGTAGAGCGTCGTGCTCGAACTTGTCAAGCGGTTGTTTTGGCTGTTAGGCCGTCGACTGAGTGTCGTTTGGCTGTACGATTTATTTTTTTGCAATGTTGCCGGCCTGTCATCTGTCGAGATTTTGTTTGTCGCTTTTTTGAATCGTTCGCTTTCTTTTTGTTTTGTTTTCTTCGGTTTCTGATCGTAGTGTACGTCGTACTGGTCGTTGTGGTGACGCGGCGTCCACGGAGCGAAGAGAGAGAAGCTCTTGGTCGAGCTCCGAACTTGTATGTTTGAGGACATGACGGATGAGACGTCATCTCGTGAACGGTTCCTTGTTAAGCGATCCGGGTCTGGGATATCTCCAACTGAAAATGTTAATTCAATTATTACTTTCCTAAATTCAATTAAACACAGGATATTTTGATTAAATGAGTACAAGCATCTGCTACTAGACATATGCACCTTTTCAGCGTTGAATTATGATTTCTATCAGACTTTTTTATGTTAAAGACAACGTAATTTTTTCTAGTTTTGTTATCATTACGTATAGACTTTACAGTAAAAAAAAACATAAAATGACGATTCAAGACAGCTTTTGATATCAACCAAAAAAAAAAAAAAAAAATGAATTACAGTGGACCCGCGGTAATCGGACAAACGTTTTGCAGGGCAGTGTCGGATTACCGAATTTGTCGGATTATAGAGTACCCTGCCCAGGGACCGGACAACACCGCTTAAAAGTTAAGCCTTTTCGCAGGGTAACCCCTACATCGTGTAGCCCTTATCGCAGAGTATCCTTTTATTCGAGTTACACCTCAAAACCCAGCGAAACGGGTAACTCCTTTAATATAGTAACCACGTGAAGGGGTTAACCCCTTCAGTGGCTTAAGCCTATGAGGAGGTTACCTACACGAAAAGGTTTTATTCGGGTTACCCTGAATTAACTAATAAAAAAATGTAGTAGGCACTACAAAACACACTTAATCAAAATCACTGCTAAATAGTTTTTAATTCCTTCCGTAGTTTCGTCCGAGTTACGACTTCCAATTTTCTAATTGAAATGATAATGCATATTATAATAATAACTCTGAGAATGAACAAGTTCAGACACGAAAAAACCGGCGCGAGCGTCGGCGCGGCGGGAAAATACCACGTGTGGTAGTGGTTAAATTCTCAATCTAATGTCGACTACGAAGAGTACATATTTAATGTACTTTGTTGGATTGGCTTACCATGTTACAGTGTTACAGGGTTTTGAAAGGGTATCCCTTATCGGAAAAGGGTTGGTTTAAGCCGTTCGCAGGTGTTACATGCATCAAAGGCTTTATTTTTTTAGCGCTTCAAAATACCCCTTCAAAAACCCTTTCAACGAGTACCCGGCCGGTCCCTGACCCTGCCTAAGACCCCCTATAGTCCGGAATTTTTTTGAAAGAGTACCTTGTAATCCGACAAATTACAGGTTCAATGATAGGATTATATATGTATTCAGGAGTAAAAATGATACTTCATTATGTATGTCTTTAGTAAATTAAACAACTCAATAGAGAGCTTACGTTTTATTATAAAACTAACATCATTAATGCTATAGAACTTACAAAAAATATGCAATAACTTTACATTAGGAAATAATTGGAAATAATAAATACCCTACGCGTCGAGCACAATAGTACCTACTAGTGCGTACAAGTTATAACTCGTTCAATCATGCATTAGCAAAATATTCAAACAGACCATGTCCGATTCCGATTACAGGGGGTGCCCGATTAGCCGGGGGCCGAATTACCGGGGGTCTACTGTATATGATTTCGTTCGCCATGTGTTTAAAAAATATCGTATGGCAACATCTAAGATTAGTCAATAAAAAAAGTTATTATCTTATTCACTAATAAACAATGGTAATTGAGCATATATTTACCAGTAGTAGCATGTAAATATACAATGCTGCGTTGCGACTGCTGGCTCGAGTCGCCCTCTGTACTGCTCTCTCCAGAATTAGTGACGGGTGTTCTGCGACGGGGTCTGTAATTAATTTATAAATTGCTGTTTGTATAATGACAACAATGACAAACCCTTTTCCAAACGCCTCGAACGCCACGGCCTCTAATATAAATAATATATATAAAAATATATAAAAATAATAAAAAATAAATATATAAAAATATATATTATAACATATTATAAAACAAAGTCGCTTCCCGCTGTCTGTCTGTCTGTATGCTTAGATCTTAAAAACTACGCAACGGATTTTGATGCAGTTTTATTTAATAGATAGAGTCATTCAAGGGGAAGGTTTATATGTACAATACATGCATAATATAGTAGAGAAACACTGATCATTTTTGCAACCGTGCGAAGCCGGGGCGGGTCGCTAGTAGTAAATAAACGCCTAACACCCAATGGTCCTACTAGGATTTGCTCCTATGTCGCGGTCCAAAAACAGATACAATAAACTCAGACCACAGCAAACACCTGTATGACCTAAAAAAATGTTTGCCATTGGGATTTAACCCGACATCGTCAGAGCAACTGTTGCTTTATATCATATACTAGCTTCTGCGCGCGACTTCGTCGGCGTGGACTCCCCTCCTATTGGTCTTAGCGTGATGATATATAGCCTATAGCCTTCCTCGATAAATGGGCTATCTAACAGTGAAAGAATTTTTCAAATCGGACCAGTAGATCCTGAGATTAGCGCGTTCAAACAAACAAACAAACAAACAAACAAACAATCAAACAAACAAACTCTTCAGCTTTATTATATTAGTATAGATTATATTTGTAAGATCACTATAATATATTGAACTTACGCTTCAGCCTGTAATATCAAACTGCTGGGCATAGGCCTCTTTCCCCATGTAGGAGATGGATCAGAGCTTAATCCACCACGCTGCTTCAATGCGGGTTGGCGGATATATTCCCTACTATGAGTAACGATCGCTATCAGGTGTACATGATAACAACCGGGACCGACGGCTTAACGTGCCTTCCGAGGCACAATGGGTGCCTCGGAAGGCACGTTAAGCCGTGCACGTTGTGGGTCTCCACAAGGACTAACAACCAGACCGGAAATAAATATTTGTATATACACAAATATCAATTCCGAGCGGGAATCGAACCCGTGACCGTCGGTGTTTAGGCACCGCCGATATGGCACACGCACCATTACACCAGAGTGGTTGTTATACGTATATTGAACTTATAAAAAAGTTATTCCCAATTATTTCATGAAATAGAGTCAATCAGTCATTATTCATGGAAAGTTATTCTCGCTAGAGACGTCACACTACTGTAGGAAATCAATGCAATTTAATTACTGTCGCCATTTTCCGATATCCGATATATTTATCGATTTATACTAAGATCTTTCCCCTGTAGTTCCCATTCTTCCTATTCCAATAAATTTCTTCACTCTATTTTAAAGGGTTGATAACATATTAGGTAGCCACTTGCCCATTAGCTGGGTAATTCTTAAAACATCTTACAAATATGTTTAAAAAATATATAAGTACTTACTTGATATTGCTTATTTCCTGTTTGCTGCTCCTCAATTCAGAGCTGCCTCTGTCGTCGATCCTGCCATGTCGTCTCACATCAGCCTTGCTAGCCTTCAGGGTCTTGGAACTGCTATGACTCCTCGATCTATCATACGGACTGATCGGCGGTTTTGTAGCCATCTTCTTCCCGAACTGACTCTCAGTTTCAGAGTTACTTTGAATTTCGGAGATATTCTTCAAGTTTCTCTTGTAATATTCCTTTGTTTTCGGTGATTCACTTTTACCTTCTCTGTTTAAGTTGGAAAGGGAGTAGCTTTTGTTGGATAGCTCGCTATGATCGGGTTCATCCAGACCTGTGCTCGAGTTCGACACGGTCTTTCGTAGTGTGCTGTGGTTTTTCGAATGGCTCTTATTTTTGGTGACAGTTCGTTTGACGTTCGCGTCAGATTCTAGATCGGTATCGCCAAAGAATCGGAGATTCTTCGCGGGCGAATTTAAAGGTTTTGCTGGCTTTGACCAGCCTCGGCGACTAGATTCGTCTTCTGTGGTTATTACGCTTTCTTTTTCAACCTGGTAATATGAGAATATACTTTTTAAATAATGTCAATTGGGTTTATTGTTTTAATATTGACTTCTTACTACGTTGGACGCGGGTCTTGCTTTTCCAGAACCCTAAGGTACTACCGACACATAGATTTTAGAGTTGCAAATATAAATATATAAACAATTTAACTACGCATAAAGAAATTTATTTACGCGTAACAAAAATCCTATGTTGGGCCTACACTGCTATTTCCATTTATGTGATTTTTTTTGTCTTTAAAATGTTGGTATATGTAGTTTAGTTTCTTATACCGCTCGCATTCTTTCGGTATTTATAATACAAGAGTTTGCTATAGTTGACTTAAGAACTTATGATCGCCTTTATATATAAAAAGTTTGGATTATAAATAAATTATATCTCCAAAGACCATCTCATAATCTTTAGCAGGCCAGCCTGTAATAATATGTTGGGCGTAGGCCTCTTTCTCCATGTAGGAAAAGCAGTCTTAGCAGAACTATAACCGTTACTTATACAATACAGATATATGTATGTACTAGCTGTGTTCGCAACTTCGTCCGTAGAATAGTTACTTTATATGTTCAAAGTGATTTTTTAAATTGGCATATTTTATTTATTTATGAGCTGATTGACATGAAACAAACACTAAATGTTAAGATAAGCTTGCCATAATATATTAGTAAAAACCACATCTAAATCAGATAAGCCGTTTCTGAGATTAGCGTGCACAAACGCACCGACAAACATACAACAAGTCTAACAATCATTGGTTGTGGGTGCTATCTGCGTTGATAAAGGTCCCAATAATATTTTTTTCATATACCCAGTGGCGTAGCTACTAAGGGGCAAGGTGGGGCGGTGCCCCGGGGCCCTCAAGCTCAGGGGGCCCCTCGGACTCTGACTTACAAACTATAAATTTAACTAATAAAAATTTCTCATACATTTGGAATAAAAATAAACCAGATTCCATGAACGCGAAATTAATAATGGTAACGTATATATGAAAAATTACACAGGAATTTCCAACAAGTCTCGAACATCTTTTTTTGAAACTTGGAGGTAACTACCCTGTCCCCAGCGTGTTTCAAAAGCACGCGCTTGATGCAAGGCGGGACCTATGAGAAACACTCGACGGAAAATCAAAAAAAAAAAAAAAAAAACAGACATCACATCTTCAGATTATCGATTGCAAAACAAATAAATTACTTTTTTCAATAATGTACTAGACAGAACAGTAACTCAGTTAAATGCACAGTCAGTTAAATAATCAATTTTACAACACCAACATAAGTGACTTCGACGATGATTTTTATTTTAATCGAAAGGTGGTGCTTGTCATGTGGTCCCTTTTAAATTCAATTGCGATCTAACAACCATTTTTCGTTATATGTATATGTAATAATGCATATTTACTCGACTATTTTTTCCTCGACCTAGGTTATATTATACCGCATTTTTAATGATTCTTGTTTTATTCGAAAAGTGATACTTGTCTTGTATAAATTTAAATTTTATTGAAATTTGATCACTACTTTTTGAGTAATCTTTGATAACGCGCATTAACTTGACAGTTTTATTCGTCTACTTACGTTGTATTACTTGTCGATGTCTTTGAAGGGGTTTGCTGTGTGGCTACGGCAGTCTAGAATTTAGCCACCCTTTCTCTACCCGTGGGTGTCGTGAGAGGCAACTAAGGGATAACAAAGTTCCACTACCACCTTGTAACTATTGAAGCCGACCGATGTCGGGATAGCCATCATAAAGCTGGCTTTTGACGATGAAGTATAAGCCTTGTATGAAGATATTTCAAAGGCCATACATGGCACTACTTTGGTCTTCTACAACGTTGTTATGGGAGACTTCAACGCTAAAGTAGGAGTAAAAGACCGCGACGAATCGAGGATTGGACCACACGGATTGGGGCACAGGAATCGCAGGGGGTAGATAATCGTCAACATCCTCGAAGCGGGAAAGGGGGGGCGCTCTTCTTGATTCATTCATTTTCGAGAAGAAGCCCCAAAGCAGTGAATATGGCAAAGCCTCGATACTGTGACGAGGAACGAGATCGATTTTATCAGAGCAGATAAAATGCTTATTTTCAGAGATGTCTCAGTAGTTAATAGGTTTAACACCGGCAGCGACCACCGACTATTGCTTAGCACTCTGAATATATGTCCCCGAAAAGAGCGGACTCGCTTGATGAAATCTACTCTCCGAGCTACGCTGCCCCAAATACTATGTGGCTCCGAGTTGTTCCAACTGGAACTCCAAATTCTAAAACTCCGATTCGATTCGCTGGAAACTACTAGCGACGTGGACGAGATGACCGACATGGTGAAGACGGTGTGTATACTGGATCGCAGATATTTTCTGACGACGAAGTCAACGAAGCAGTACAAACTTTCTCCCGAGGCCTTGGATCTGATGCGGCGGAGGTGCGAGTTGCCCGCTACTCAAGCAGCTTCAACAGAACAGAATGCTCTCCAAGAGGATACGGAAACATGTACGACGAGATTTCCGCTGCTCAAATACGAGAGAGATTACTATTCTTATTGAGCAGAATATGGGGTTAAAAGTTTTCAAAAGACCATTGGGGTGAAGCCTTTTTGCGAAGCTCAAAACAGCGGATGGCAGGACCGTTTGCTCTCGCCCTCAGATCCGAGAAGAGGTCGAGAAACTTTATGGACAGCTGTACTCGTCGAGCGCACGCAAGCCTGAGACTTGGGACACTGAAGATCTGTGTGCACAATTGTTGAGCTATTATTCGGAAGACATCCCAAACATTGAAGCAGATGAGATTAGTGCGGCGCTCGGGCAGCTTAAAAACGGAAGGGCTCCGGGGGATGACGGAGTTAGGACTGAGCTCCTTGAAGCCGCAGGGTGACCTGCCCTAAAAGCCTTGGCGAGACTCTTTAACGCCGTTATCTACCGATAGGTACCACACCGGAGGCGAGGTCCAGGAGTGTGGTGGTACTGTTTTTTAATAGAGGCGATAAGTCTCTGTTAAAGAATTACAGACCGATCTCACTTCTGAGCTGCGTCTATAAGCTGTTTTCGAGGGTTGCTACAAATCGTCTCACAAGAATACTTGACGAATTCCAACCACCGGAGCAGGCTGGGTTTCGAAATGGCTACAGCACCGTAAACCACATCCATACTGTTCGGCAGATTATACAAAAGACAGAAGAATATAATCAACCGCTATGTATGGCGAAACCTGGGCTGTCCTGGACTCTGCAGATATTTCACATCGACTGGCGATACATCGAGGTACTGAGATGTATGTACGATGCGGCAACGATGACCGTTCATATCCAAGACCAGAGAACAAGACTCCATTTTCCTCCGGCGTGGGGTAAGACAGGGAGATGTAATACCCCCTAAACTGTTTACCACTGCGCTGGAGGAGACCTTCGATTGGGGGGAATGAGGCGTCAATGTCAACGTTGAATCCATCTATCACCTTCGTTTCACCAACGATATCGTTATCTTTGCGGAGACCTTGGATGAGCTAGGCCAAATGCTGGCCGGCCTAAACGAGTCCATCCGACGAGTCGGTCTCGGTATGAACTTGGAGAAAACGAAATTTATGCTTAATAACCAAGTCATATCGATCGATGGTACCCTTCTCGCCGCACTAGCCCGCAACAACTACGAGAAGGACGCCGATAGGAGGATTCGGCTAGGCTGAGTGGCGTTTGGCAGGCTTCGTCGAGTCTTCACTTCGAAGATTCCGCATTACTTGAAGACAAAAGTCTCCAAGCAATGCGTCCTGCCTGTGTTAATATACGGAGCCGAGACGTGGACATTGACAAAGAGACTGGTCCACAAGTCGCTCAACGTGTAATGGAACAGGCTAATGCTTAGGGTTTCTCTCAAGGATAGGATAAATGAGACTATCCGCAAGAGAACGAAAGTAAGCGACATAGCCCACGAATTTAGCAAGTTAAAGTGGCAGTGGGCTGGTCACCTGTGTCGCAAGACCGACGGCCGTTGGAGCAGACGTATCCTGGAGTGCAGACCACGTCTTGGCAAGCGCAGTGTGGAACTTCCTCCAGCCCGTTGGATCGACGATCTACATATTTTGTAATTACCGGGGTAGGCTGGATGAGGATTGCGGAAAATCGGGATGTCTGGCGTCTTGGGGAGGCCTATGTCCAGCTGTGGACTACAATAAGACTGACTGACTGACTGACCCAAAGGGTGCTCAACGGGATCATATTCACGTACCTCCACTGTCTGCATACTGTTACAGGGCTGTACTTGTACTATTTGGAACGGTAACAGGTAGATATTTTCTTTTATTTTCATAAAATAGTTTTAATTTGTATATTAAAATAAGTTAAATTTGTATTTTACGAAGTCGACTGTATTACGAAAAATTTGGAGTATGTCGAATTCGGAACAGGACGAATACAGAACAAACGATTTTAAATAGTTTAGTTGGGGCCCTCGTTTATATTTTGCCCCAGGGCCTTCGGTTGCCTAGCTACGCCACTGCATATACCTTAAATGTACAGACAGCGACCCGTTTAATCTTTATTATATGTATTGATTTATTAAATACCTTCAAATTTTTCTCTCGCTTCCTACCCAGCCTATCAAGAGACTTGAACCAATTGCCAGACGTTTGAGGTGTGGGCTCTCGTCGAGGTGGCGATGGTGTTGGACTCGGTGTTGCAAGTCGGCGTCTTTCGCGATATCTTTGAGCCTGGAATGAATTGCATATAATCTTCATATGAAAATAAAAAAAAAAAATGCTTTTAATATACACACAATGACACAAGGTTGTCTGTTCCTAAGGTTAACCTAATGCCAGTAGGTACTCTAGCCAGCTGATATAGATACTTAATTTTTTTTTAATATAATGTACATATAAATTCTTTAAATAAGTATATTATACACCTAGACTCAGGGCGGGAAAGGATACCAAAAATACCAGAGTAAAAAGCATCACTGGAAAGTACTCAGAAAGTCTGCGAAAAATCTCATTTGTTCAGTTTCATGCTTATCAATATGATTCGTGTTTAACTGCTACCAAATTTTCAGCCCGTTGCCTTTGGTAGAAGTCACACATAAATGATTGTAATAGGTTTGCCTAGACTCTTGTATTTTTCTTTCTGTTTTTTAACTTTTCCTGTCCACAATTGCTAAAATATTTTTATGTAAGCAATTTACATTATCAATGAAAAATGTAAATCAAAAGTAGCTAACAAAGGCTATTTCTTTCGATAAAATGATACGCAGTTGGGCGGGCTAAAGGTTTAAAAGTATTTAGCCCAAAAATATAAAAGGGTTTAGCCCAAAATAAAGAATTAATTATTGTATTAAAGATATAGTTACGAATAAACTTAGAATTTTGGGGTCCATAATAAGTTGTATAATATCTCAACTGAAACGAAAACCTTTTTAAACATTACAAGATGATTAGATTTTATTGTTAATCTTGTGTAAATAAGATGGAATGGTATCTGTTTCCTTTTGAGTTCATTGGCTTTTGGGTGAATGATTAATCATACTGATGACGTCATAGATGACAGTTGGGGCTCGCGGTCTGACGTGTGACGTAATGAACTCTTGAAATATTTGCTTAGATAGAGCATGAGCGTGTATCTTTTTTTTATACAAATAAGAAAAAGGCAAACGAGCGTACAGCTCACCTGATGGTAAGCGATTACCGTAGCTTTTAGACGTCTGCAACACCAGAAGCATCGCAAGCGCGTTGTCGACCCTACTCCCGATTCCCCCCAGGAATCTAGCTATAGTCTTGTTTTTTTAACCAACGAGTAGCGACAATGTTGAGTGCGTTGTTATTGATCCACATACTTTGCACTAAAACACAGTTTATATATTATTGTCAAAAGAGTAACTGCGGAGTTTCTTGTCGATTCTTTTCTGCAGAATCTACATTCTAAATCCATGGTAGCTTCAATTTTAAAAATAATTATCACTAAATTTTTAAAGATTTTTAAAACCGTTGTCTGCAAGAAATTGTTTTTAATGATAAGTCAGCCATTTTTCCATTATTTGTAAATCATTTAAAATATTGTTGAGTATTATATAAATAAATTTATACTTTTTAAACTCGAGTATAAAACTAGACTGAAAATAATTCAAAGGTTCAAATACCTCATACAGAAACTATTGAAAGTCCTGCTATTATAGCTATACCGCATATGGTCAAGTATTAAAATCTAATCTATATACTAATATTATGAAGAGGTAAAGTTTTTAACTTTGTTTGTGTTGGGTAATCTTCGCAAATCCGATCATGAAAATTCATTACCAGAAAGCTACACTATTCAGGAGTGACATAGGCTATATTTTATTTTTATTGAACAAAAAATTCAGTGAAAAATATTAGTATATGTAAATCAAGTCGGAGAAATGCGAGCATGATGAAAAATTTACTATATATTGCATAACAAAAATAATTAACGCCCAACGAAGTGGGCACAGGTCGACTAGTACAATATAATAATTGTGACTTGAGTAAGAACAGCGGCCGAGAAACCGACCGGAATAAGAAGTTTTCATTGATGCAAGCTTGCAGCAAGTCAAGGTCCAACGCCATATGGCGGACGACCTTAGATAACGACAATAAGCAACAGACCCATTATGTCGATAAATTCATAATGAAATGCTTATATTAAATTATTGTATTTATTCTGAAACGAAGTAATTGTGTTTGCTCGCAAACGAAAAAAAAAATCGACTTCAATAAGATAGACAAGTAATACAACGTAATAAGACCAAAAAACAGTCAAGTCAAAAAGTACCCAGATCTCGATTAAATTTAAACAAGACTACATGACAAGGCACAAGGGTTAGCTTTTGATTAAAGTAAGAATCATCAACGAAAAAGCAGTTAAGTAAATACGCATTATTAGATATAACTGTAAAAGTACGTGTCAGATCTCAATTATATTTAAATGGGACCACATGGTACGTAACACCTTTCAATTAAAACAAAATTCATCGAAATCGGCCAACCCAGTCAAAAGTTCTAAGCTAACATAATTATATACCTACATAAAATAAAAATACGGATCATCAAAATCGGAACATCCAGTTAAAACTTATAAGGTATGCACATAAAAATATACAGACGAATTGAGAGCCCCTTTTTTTAGAAGTAGTTACAAAAATAATTTTAAGAACACAAAACAGAAAAGTATCTTTTTACTTAGAAATGGCATGTTCTAATTTCTTCGCTTTTAACACATCAGTCAGTTTTATATAGTATAATTGTTCCAGTCTTGTTGATAGAGATCAGAACATGACATTTGCGCGAATGTAGCGCCGGCCTAAGACTATCTCGGTACCCTTATAAGATCTGCGCGCGCGCAGCTGAGTCAGATCCACGTTCTGACCTTATATGGCATTGTGATCTTTTATGAACTGCAATGAATGAGGTAAGGAGAGCTATTTTAAACTTTGATAACGTATGAATTTTTTAAGCAACCCACTAATACAAATTCAACCTGTATTATAATTTGGACTTAATATAACTCTATGGTTTTTGTTTGTTTGTGGGCTCGATTTTTCCGCATTCAGACCTAACACAGGTCAATGCATGAGGGCCGACTAGTTCAGCCAGCCCAGCTCCTTCCAGTCCAACTCTATGGTTAAAAAATATAACTTATGAAAGAGTTAATTTTTCCAACTGTTCGTAAGTTTTGCGGTTAGAGACACATTTAAGTAGGTACTAATTTTTAAGTAGGTATATAGGAAGATATTGTTTGAAACCATAAAAGTTTCCCAACTAACGAACGATTTATTAAGTTATCATCAGTCTAATAAAGCCTATTCAAATAAAAAAGCGTATATTCCGATCTGAATGGACATTCAGCTCCGATACGTGACTGGAATTAAGTCCTTAAGAACGATTCAAAATCAATAATAAATTTATTCAAATAGTCTTTAAAAGCACTTTCGAATCTACATTTAACAAATTAAATTTTTTAATGATTATTATTTTTAAAAGTGAAGCTATCACCGATTCGGAATGTAGATTCTGCAGATAAGAATCGGCAAGAAACTCCGCAGTTACTCTTTTTAAAAGAATTAAATATTACCATGATATTTTAAAATTTAAATATTCTGTCAAATGAAACAAATTATAATTAACTAGCTTCAGCGCGCGACTTCGTCCCCATGGAATAAAAGGGAAAAAAACCCCGATTTTGAAACATTCTTCATTGATGCTACGCTCCTATTGGTCTTAGCGTGATGATATATAGCCTATAGCCTTCCTCGATAAATGGGCTATCTAACACTGAAAGAATTTTTCAAATCGGACCAGTAGATCCTGAGATTAGCGCGTTCAAACAAACAAACAACCAAACAATCAAACAAACAAACTCTTCAGCTTTATTATATTAGTATAGATTAAAACAATAAAACTTTAATTTTTTTTTCTAATTTAATTGGACGTTTCTAGACCAGATCAGGGACGTCTTAAAAAAAGGCCAGGTCAAGAGTACCCTAAACCGAAGAGCATGTATGAAAGGAATAATGAAAGTGGACGAAGCGAAACAAGTATGTAAGGATCGTAGCAAGTGGAAAGAAGTGGTCTTTGCCTACCCCTACAAGAAAGAGGCGTAATTTATATGTGTGTATGTATATAAAACTCTAAAATTAAAACATAAAACATAAAATGACGTTCGTTATTCGTACAGTTAATGCTGGTATACTATTATACCTATATCTTATGTAAGCAGCAATGAGTGCTTTCAAACGCCATTCTAGCATCATACATAAGCATAAGCGTCAGCACTGAGCGTCAACGTCAGTTATTTCACATGATTTCAGTCCCCATCTTCTTTCATGCAACGGGCTTTACAGCATTTCCTAAGAAGTAGGTACACTCTAATTATAATTGTTGAAGTAAGACGCACGCTTGACTTGGGGAGTAAGCTGGTGTATGCGTGATGAGAGCGTTACAAAAAGTATGATCGCGCGAGGCGCACGGAAGTTGAGAGGGAGATATAAGTTAGACGGAGCTAAAGAAGTTTTACTTCAGTCGTGTGATCTAAACTGCAGTGTAGCAGTGTTCCGCAAAGGGTGTACCGCGGCACACTGGTGTGCCGTGGTCGTTTATTGGTGTGCCTCGGAAAAATAAAGTTTACGTTTATTGATTAATAATAAATATTGTTTCGGTGATTAATAAATAAATGTTGGTTAATGTTACTTAAAAATGATTTTTTATTTGTAGTGTACCTCCAAAATATTTTCCTATTTCTAGGTGTACCTTGAACACAAAAAGTTTGCGGAACACTGATCTAAAGCACACTCGCTTTTTTCCAATAAAATATTGTCACATGCATAAAATATTTTATCTATGGTAATATATTATTCTATGGTACTGCCAAGAACACAGATTGTATTTAAATAAACGGGATAATCGCCCAATAACCTATAAACATGTTTTTTTTTTATTGACTTCAACATGTCCGTTTAGCGCGTGCCGTCTAACGAATTTTTTAAAACGTAGTTTAAATAACAAATAATCATAAATCTACTATTTATTGCTTGTTATTTTAGCTTTCTACCGGTTATTTGAAACCGTATTTCTCATGTATATGTAAAAAGGAAACATAATTAGGTATTTTTTACGTCTTTTCGATACAAATAATAATAAATAAACGGTTCACTGTCAAAGATTTCGAATCATAAAAGACTTGTATCGAGTATTCGCTATAGTCGGAGTATTTGCTGTGTGTCTACGGCAAAGAATTTAGCCACCCCCTCTCTTCCCGTGGGTGTCGTAAGAGGCGACTAAGGGATAACAAAGTTTCACTACCACTTTGGAACTTAAAAAGCCGACCGATGGCGGGATAACCATCCAACTGCTGGCTTTGAAGGACACAGGCCTAAGACGGGTAGCAGCGTCTTCGGTGCGACAAAGCCAGCCCTGCGGTCACCAACCCGCCTGCCCAGCGTGGTGACTATGGGTTAAACACATGAGTTCACGCCATTATTTGCGCGAACTTGTGGAGGCCTATGTCCAGCAGTGGACTGCGATAGGCTGAAATGATGATGATGATGATCGAGTATTCGGCAACATATTGGGATACGGCACAGCTGGAAATATCCTGCTGAAAATCTGGAGCTGCACGTCAGGGGAAGTATTTTGACCTTACAGAAGATCATAGGTAAATAGTACTGCTTTCAAGTATTGTTGTGATCCTTTGGTGCTTAAGGTACCCAGAGGAGAGGTAGGATAGTAAGGGTAAGGTCGGCAACACGCTCGCGATGTGGTGGTGTTACAGACGTTATATAGCCTACGGGAACCGTCTTACCGTCAGGTGTTTCGTACGCTTGTTTGCTGCTCTAGTCGTGTACAAAAAATGTGTGTGGCCTATACAAATATTTGACATTAACGGTGATTGAACTTGCTACCGTTATCGCAGCAGTAAGAGCTTTACTTCTGCTATATTTAGACGGAAACTATTGATTCAGTTTGTTGTCAACCTTATATAGCCTATTAATATTTAAGTATCAAAAATGACAAAACATTTAATTTATAAAGTCAAATTAATTTTGATGATAATATCTTTATTTTTACTTTATAACAAGAAGATGTAATAAAATAATTCAATTTCTCGCAAAATACTACTTACTAATACTAAATACTAGTAAATACTACTGCTGTTATTGCAATGAAATAAAATAGACTTTTAAATTAATATAATTATACAAATCATTATAAAGATCGATAATACTCATTCATCAAATTCCAAGTTTTTGTTGCAAGTAAAAAATATTAATCGAGACATTTCAACAAAAAACAAAGGTAAACAAAGTTTTTTTTTCACCTGCTGTATAAAAAATATGAGTTATGAATTACATCTTATATCTTTCTTATATATACTAAAAAAAAAATATAAATACAAAATCGACTTAATTAAATCAAATATCGAATAGTGTTGTGATAAGATGTCAAATAAAAAAGTATCGACAAATACGATGACGCTTAGTGATGTGTGCAAATTTTTTTTTTAATTTTAACTCTTATTACATTAGAAATAAGTGCTTTCGTTTATGGCGAGGCGTCAAAATACTCAAATTCACAGTTCAACAGCCTCCGGGGTCAATGTCATGCGACACCATGACATCACGCATTAACGCTTTTATCTCAGACAAAGAAATGCTGCATCTTACGTTGTTTCGTATGTGTTCGATTTAAAAAATAATATTGTATTTTCAATTTGTTTTTACGAATTTTTTTGGCATAGGTCAATAACATATTTAATGATCATGTGAATTGATTGATTAATTCAAGAAATTTATAACTTTATAGCGACACGGACACACGGTCGATGTTAGATATGCACAAAATTTGCAATAGCCGAGCGATAGCAAAAATTGTGCAAATATTGCGTATCAGACGTTCTGCGAAAGTTGACTTTTGTCTTTTTTAATGTTAAGAATTTCAAATAAAAATTAGCATTTGTAAATGCTGTTAGCCATTCATTAAAATGGTTTTTAAGCGATTTGTTTTTTGTATTTTTCGATAAAGTTTTTGCTGCTTTAACTTTTAAATTGTTTTTTCCGTTTGCGATGTAATTCAGAGTATATTTATCTACATTAATCGCGCCGACAGTATAAAATATAGTAAAATAATTATGGTACGTATCATCTCTACTTCCATCTACAATCTATATGTAGGTATACTAATATTATAAAGCTGAAGAGTTTGTTTGTTTGTTTGAACGCGCTAATCTCAGGAAGGTTTTCAATCGGACCAGTAGGGTATATGTAATTTTTTTTTAAATGAATGCGTGTGAAACCGCAGAGCACAGCTAGTTGAGTATATTCCTGATGAAGGCTATGATTAATAGGTCTTCGTACAACATTATTGTCCGTAAAAACAATGTTTTGACAAATGATTACTTTCATAATATTTTAATGTGTTTAACAGATTTATATTCTAAATCGATTCGCACTTTGTAGGTCATATATGCTAAGTTTGTTTGTACTTTGTCATTTACGTACTTGTAAGGTGTGCAATAAGGTATCAAATAATTTCTATTAAAAAGTAATTAATTGCAATAGAAATTAATGTTCATTGTGAAGTATTTATATATTTCATTAATAAAAATTATGATTCCCGTAATTGTGACGGGCCACTATAAACCTTTTCCTTAATCGGATGTGCATATAGCTGTTTTTTACATCAGATAAGTAGGACGTTAGTTAAATAAAATGTAAATAACATAAATGTCACTTTATAAATTATTCATTTACCTTTTATCACATTAATAAAACAATACTAGGAATCTCTCTAATATAATTAACATTCCGAACTGTTGTTAGCTACAGGTGGTCTATAACTTCTTGTAATAATATAAAACCACTAGAATAATAATGTGTTTAGATTTGACTAATTATAATAATGACTGCTAGAGCGGTGGTCGCAGTAACTTCCTACTGAGCTATCAAACGTTAGTTCGATTGCCACTCTAAAAATTGTCATTAAAAATTAAAAAAAAAAGTGAATGGGAGAAATTCACACACGGCAGAAGTGTAGGTACCTTCTGATAAGTTGTAGAAAGATATTTCGATAGAGGCCAGTCGGTCTCGTGAAAAAGGTCGTAAGCGTCATGCAAAACGTGTTGCTTACGCTTTTTGAGCAATAATGTATTCTATCTCATTATCTCCCAGGGCCAGATTTAGAGGTCTGGATGTCCCGGGCTAGCGAAGAAGTGGAGGCCACTTAGCCCAAAATTATTTTCCAAATAAAATGGACAATTTTCTTAAAACGTAAAACGCGAGTTGTTTACTCGTGTTTACTAGTCTGAATTTGAATTGTTTTTCGTTTGTGATTGCCCCTCTTTTGTGGAGGCCCCGGGGCTGTAGCCCTGGTTGCCTTCCCCTAAATCCGGCCCTGTTATCTCCTATACATTTGTATTATTCTTACTTTATCGTGTCGCATTTTCGTTTCATCGAGTTTCAAATCACAACGATTCTAAAGAAATTAAAAAAAAATCTTTTCAACAACATGTACCAGTTTCTTCTCAGAGAAACCATCCTGAAATGTTTCTATGGATCGATCGATCACGTCGAACCGCACGAAATCGCATCGAAACGCACAGCTTTGGGCTTGTATAGCGTATTGACAGTGGATATAAGGTTGGCAACGCACTTGTGTTGTTCCTGACGTATTTGAAGGTAGCTGTACTATTAGCGAGAGACCCGATATCCCATACTCTTATTGATTTCATTACTTAATAAGTAAGAAACGTCGGTTAAAATATTGTGTGTATTCTTTAAGAAAATTACATAGTATTCGTATACAGTAGTTTAGTGCACTTCAACATTAATATATATTAATAGTCCATTAAAACATTAATATATATTGCAGTCCATGTGGGTCTCCTCACCGTGCCTCGGAGAGCACGTTAAGCCGTCGCTCCCGGTTGTTATCATGTACACCTGATAGCGATCGTTACTCATAGTAGGGAATATATCTGCCAACCCGCATTGGAGCAGCGTGATGGCTCTGATCCTTATAATAGGTACATGGGGAAAGAGACCTATGCCCAGCAGTGGGATATTACAGGTTGAAGCGTAGCGCGTAAGCGTTTCTGTAAAGTTCCGAAGTAATTAAAATCGACTAGTCCGTTGGCGCAGTTTTTAGTGGCCCTGCTTTCTGTTCCCCGGTTGCAGTTTCGATTTTCGCCTGAGTCTGGGTGTAATATTTGTATTTATACATTTATATATGTATTACTAGCTGTGTCTCGCGGTTTCACCCGCGTCACTTCCAGGAAAAAATATATTGATAATTATTTAATAACATTTCCTTGTTCTTTGTTCGTGTGGTAAAACAATCGCTATCTATTTATGGAAGCCTCACCCGTTTCGTATCGGTCATTGTATGTATCGATAAAATTATCGATTGCAGTACCGCACTAAAATAAAGTAAAATATGATTGTAGGTATATTTTAAACCACTTCAAAAAAAAAGAGGCGATTCTTTATTGATATATATTAGATTATATTATAGTACAGAATTGAGTGCTTTTTATTTTACTTTCAATGTTAACGCTATGTGTTTTATTCAGTGATTGGACGGGGGGGGGGGGGGACTACGAAGTCGATCACATATTAGTGCAAGTTATTTTGAAGTGTTATAAAAGCTTTAAGGGCTTTTGTCCGTTTGTTAGTCAATTTCAGAAATATTTCTATTCATTTATTCAACATAAGTTGATATATAGGTATGCATTTATTATATATCTACTAGCCGACCCGTGCCCACTTCGTCGGGCGTTAATTATTTTTGTGATGCAAATAATATACTTACATATACTTAAGTTTTCATCTCACTCACATAAAACTACCACCCCCCGTTTCAGCCCCAAAAAGGGTTGATTTCTAAAAATACATTATTAGTACACCTCCACACCACCTATAGAGCATACATTTTGAATTTCAAGTCTCTTACTTCAAAAACATAGGACTTTCATACAAACTTCCAACCCCCGTTTAACCCCCTTAGGGGTGGAATATCGTAAAACCCGTTCTTAGCTGACCTCTACTCGGCGAAAGGAATATTCCTACCAAAATTCAAGTCTCTACGCCTTATGGTTCCAGAGATATCGTGATGAGTCAATGGGTGGGTAACTCTTTTATATATATAGATTAATAATAAGAGCTTATAGTAGTCACCTATACTCAAACACACATTATATTCAAACAAATGCTAAAACGTATACCTACCTACACATATGTATATTTAAGACAAAAAAAAGTGTTAAAGAGGTCGTTAACACGGAACAAGAAGATAATTTCATATGTGTGAAACACCTATCCCAATTTATTTTTATACTTCGTTATTTTAATATTATAATTAATAACATTAATTGAGAACAGTAGGTATTATTTGGCTGTGACTTTTGTACAATTGCCTTTTGAAAGATTTAAGTACTTTCCCAGTCGAGCTACTCCCGATTTTGAGCAGGATATTTCCTGCTATGATCTACGTTTATAAGACATTTAATAAATGATTTATTGTTAAACATACGGCCATTTCCAATTTTCTATCTATCTCTATCTTATTATATACTGAGGTAGGGCACAGCAGGAAATTTCCTGCTCAAAATATGGAGCAGCCCGACTGGGGTAGTACCTCGACCTTACAGAAGACCACAGCTAAATAATACTGTTTTCAAGCAGTATTGTGTTCCTGTTGGTGAGTAAGGTGACCAGAGCTCCTGGGGGATTGGGGATAGGGTCGGCAACGCGCTTGCGATGCTTCTGGTGTTGCAGGCGTCTATAGGCTACGGTCTTACCATCAGGTGAGCCGTATGCTTGTTTGCCAACCTAGTAACATTAAAAAAAAAAAAATTCTTTTTGCTTCCTAGAGATAGAATTTTTCATGATAATTGAATGCAAATTGTAACAAAAGCTAAGGCTATTAGGCAAAACCAGAGATGGATAGATTATAGAAAACGGCTGTTAAACTACAGTATGTTTAAACTGTAAGCATTAGGTACCTGATAGCGATTGTTACTCATAGTAGGGAATATATCCGCCAACCCACAATGGAGCAGCGTGGTGGATTAAGATCTGATCCTTCTCCAGCTTCTTCTACATGGGGAAAGAAGCCTATGCCCAGCAGTGGGATATTACAGGCTGTAGCTAGATAGCTATTAGGTAGATATACTACAACAGGCGCAAGATATATTTAAAACTTAATTTCATTGCGTTCAGTGTGTTTACAAAAATTTACACACAAATTACGGATGTTCCACTTCAAGACAAGTGCGTAATATTTATTACACGAGGCTATCAAAGTTGTTATGACATGCATGACATTTGTATTTTATTATGACATTGGCGGTAATTTGTGAGAAGTGTGATATTTGGCGTTACACGCGTGTTTTGTAAATACTTTTTATACCTTTCCAAATAAATTACTATTAATTCCTCATAGCTAAAAGTAATCTTATACCATTAAACGAGCAATTCTTGTATATATGTTACGCTCAAAGATCGAAAACGCTCATTGAGCGGAAAAATAGCTCACAACGCGATGTGGTCACAGTAAAACATCCACATAGCGAAATTCGTGTTATGACTCTAATGAAAACGCGCACGACGCGTTGTGGCAATCAAAGAAAGACCAAATAGCGAAATTCGTGTCGTGGCTTACATGCTATTCGATCTCAACGCGTTGTGGCAATGAAGAAAAGGCATGACGCGTATGGAATACTATTTGATTACAACGCACACTACTTTCCGATATAGATCCTACTAGGCTTAGGCTGGAAACGTAAGCCACGACACGAATTTCGCTATTTGGCCTTTCTTTGATTGCCACAACGCGTCGTGCGCGTTTTCATTAGAGCCATAACACGAATTTCGCTATGTGGATGTTTTACTGTGACCACATCGCGTTGTGAGCTATTTTTCCGCTCAATGAGCGTTTTCGATCTTTGAGCGTAACATATATATTTATATATATTCTGAATCTCGGAATCGGCTCCAACGATTTTCGTGAAATTTAGTATGCAGGGGATTTCGGGGGCGAAAAATTGATCTAGCTAGGATTCATTTAAAAAAAATGTCGTTTTATCCCTGTTTTTAGGCAATGAAAAAATATCATTAGTATACGAAGCTTAATTTCACCGTTGTCATTATAGCTGTAATGGCGTAATTAGGAAGTCGGCGGGTGTCGAATCGTGTTGACCTGGGTTCCAATCTCAGTGTCCAGATCAATTTTTTTTCTTTTTTTTTTAATTTCACTCGTGATTTATTATTTAAATAACATTAAAATATAAAAATACCGAGCAAAAAAAAAAAAAAAAAACCGAGCTAGGCTCGGTCACCCAGGTACTGTTTAATTTGTTTTATTATTGAGTATACTCTCTGATTTTTATTAACAGCTTTCAAATATTTTTTCCTTTAAATTAGATATTTCTAACTTACACGAACTATAATTTATTTAATACAAACAATATACATAGTGTAACATATCTATATTATATATATATAAAAGAGATTTCCACCCGTTGACTCATCACGATATCTCTGGAACCATAAGGCGTAGAGACGAATTTTGGTAGGAATATTCCTTTCGCAGAGTAGAGGTCAGCTAAGAACGGATTTTACGAAATTCCATCCACAAGTGGGGGTTTCGGGGGTTAATACCATATATGGCAAAATAACGTTTGCGGGGTCAGCTACTATGTAATATGGCAACTACAATCAAGGAACATCAGTCACAGATAAACAATTTTAATTATCTAGTTTTTTGAGCAACTACAAAAATAGGGAAAGTTCTCAACTCGACTAAATTTTTATGTGTAGTGATTTTGATTATTCTTTTTGTATTCATATTTTTTTATTTATCACCAATAATGCGTATTTAATTGACCTTGAATACGTTGATGATGTTTTCATTTTATTAATTGTCGATGGAAATATATTGAAGTCGTTTTTTTGTTCCAGAACAAATACAATTATTTCAGATAATTTCTTTACAAAAGAAGATTACAGGTAAAATTGTAAACGATTCTTAATAGTAGGTATATGCGTATGTAGAGGTGACCTGTGTCTGTATAAAACCTTAAATTTAAGGTCACCTCTGTCAACAGTAGTTAAATAAGCATGTTAAATGATGTAGAAATATAAAATAAAATTAACGTATTCGTACGAAATTTCAAAAGGAAGTTCAAACAGATTGACGGAAGACAAGTAAAATTTCCGCTAATTTTATTTATTAACTCCTTTTTTCTTTTATAATATACAGGTGAGTTACGGTAAGTAAATAACAAGTTGGGTCCTCCTGACGGTAAAGTGGACGCCGAAGCCTATGGGCGACTGCAGTACCAGGAGCATTACAAGCGCGTAACTCTAACCCCCTTATCCTCCCCCTAGCTTTTGCTCCCTCACCACGGGAACACAACACTTCTTGAACGCTTTATTTAGCTGTGATCTTCTGTAAGGTGAGCTAATAATAACTAAATCATTAAATTTTTTTTTGTAACTTTAAAATATACTTTTTAGCTTTTTAAAATGTTTAAAAAACTGAATAAATTTTTATTTTTTATTTTTGATTTGAACTACTGTTTTGATATCTGTAACAGATAAGAAAACCTAAAAAATTAAAATTTAATAAATTACTAAAATACCGCATAAAATTATCATTCCGGCTAATAAACCTACTTATATCTTTAATAAATAAAAGAAGATTAATTTACTTACAGAAAGAGATTTATGTATCTCTTTGGTGGAAGAAATAATTTTTAATTTATATTATTTCTGCTCACTAAATCACTGTTTAATAAGGTGGCAGATTAAGCTGCAAATTTTCTGTTTGACCATTAATTATATCCATTAAAAATCAACGTTTAAAACAACGTTCAAAAATTCAGTAGAATAGGTAGAAGTTTAGGTTTAAGTCTAACAATACGAAAAGAAAGTCTTTCAAAGCATTAAATACCTCTGTCATGCTGTGTGACAGTTTTTGTTTTGGTTGGTTCAGGGTCTGGTAGTCTACTAACGAAATAGCACCATGACGCCACACTGTAATAAGTTTATAGCCAAATTTGTCATTATGTAATAATGAAACAACTGTGATTTTATCGCGCAGTGAAATTAGCGTAAACATTAGAAAATATGTTTTCATTGTGTTTTTTTACTTTATTTTACTTTTTCGTACTTTTGTTCATTCAAAGAATATAGCAGGGAAAACATGGACTAGAAGAGCACCAAATAGAACAGAGTGGAGGGAAATGGAGGAGGCCTTTGACAAAAGGCAAACATACCGTGTTGTTCATGTCAATGTATTAAGTTAAACATTATTGTAACTTGTACGTCTGAATAAAGGCTTATATTATAATTACTTTTGTTCATCCCTTTTCATAGCAAAGCTCACGTACTTTCTTTGTTGCTGTAAATTTCAATAGGCAGAGGTGGTTACGAGATTTCAAGTAATCGCTTGTATAATAATTAATTATGCTATTAACTTGTTTTTTATACTGTGAGCGTACGATGTCGAATGCCGGTGTGCGTATAAATCAACAATGATTTTTGTCACACTGTTGAATGCTAAATGTTTCTAGTTAAGTAAGATTCTTTGTATTTTTAAATAAATAAAAAAAAAGTGAATCAAATATCAGGAAATGTAGAAAAATTTACAAATGTTAATGCTTACCAGTGCAGGTGAGTCCAACGGGCCAGCAGTCTTAGATCTGGTTCTTCGCCGGTCAACCTCTGCCTCTGATACACGATCGCTTTCTCTCTCCGATGAGTTATATCGTCTTCTCTCTTCGCGGTGCTCTTTGTATCTCCTTTCCTCTTTCTTGGTTTTTTCAAACCTTAAAGGAATTTTTGTTAAATGTTAATGTTATTGTTAAATAAATAAATGCCTCATACTAGTATGTTTTTCTGCGTTGAGAGTCTGGAAATGCGCACAATACACAAGCACGAACGTCCAGACAAAGTTGACAAACATCTGTATGGCCAATACAAATGCATACCATGTGTATGTACCATCGAAACCGCCAACACCAGCGCAAAAGTCACAATCCAGCGCTGTGACCGTTGCGCTAACTACATATTTAAAGTATTTTATTAAAATACTTTAAATATGTAGAAAAAATGTGATTAAAATAATTTTAATAACATTTTTTCTACATAAAGAGATCCATTTTTATATTATGTATAAATTACAATGTACAAACCAATAAACACACACGCAGCCAGATAAGAATATTCAGGGTTATTTAAGGGTTATTAAAATTCTCAATAAATATTCTTATACGTAGTCTTACATTAAATACAGAGTACAGACATAATATCACTTGAAATCAATACTTAAATTTACTAGGACGTAAGACCCTTATTTCAATAATAGTGTGGGATGGATTTATAGTGTACGAATGCGACAAAGTTGTAGTTATGTTTTTATTTGTTTACATTTTACACTATTTTTATAGAATTTGAGAAGTCCTTGCGTAATGCAAATTACACATGACTAAATTGATTTATATCTAAACAAACAATTGTCATAAATGAAATCAGTCTCGAAGATTGTCAGTAGCATCTTACCTGCCCTCAAAGTCAGAATCCCTGTACTTATCTTCTCTTCTCTTTTCCACGCTCTCTCGGCGATCTGGACTCCTATATCTATCTATGTCTTCCCTTGAACGTCTATACTTTCTTTCTTCTTTAGGATCATCCCTTTTTCTTACATCTAGATCACTAGGTTCAGGATCTGTGTATCTGTAAAAATATATTATTTAACCACAAATAGTCTAAATACTAAAAACCCAGAAATAAACCTAATCCACCGATGGTGGCTAGGTTACCACTCGAAGCAATCTTGATTTGGTTATTACCCTTGTGATTTTCCCCCCTGTGCCTCAGATAACACGTAATTTTCGAGTACCCACCGTATAATATAGAGTACGTAAGTTATATTTTGCGGTAGATATCGTAAAGTTCTGATAATCAACGTCTCTCTTAATAGAGTAAAGGAACAACGTGGCGGTCTAAGGTAAGTTCAGTTCAGTTTTTGAGCTAACGACGAAGCGACTTCGAAGTGAAGACCAGTGATCAAGAGTGATACCAGCGGAAACCTACGATTTTGGCTACGACCTCGGACATCGTTAGTGCTTAGTGTGTGTACCTAGTGCTTAGTGTGTGTACCTAGTGCTTAGTGTTTGTACCTAGTGCTTAGTGTTTGGACCTAGTGCTTTGTGTTGGACCTAGTGCTAGTGAATAAAGTCTCTGAAAGAGTCAGCAGGTCTTTCTCTCCAAATCATTCGAACCCTAACACGTAACACTATTTTAATCCAGTTTTGGTCAGTAGGTTGACTTCAAACAAATATAATACGAGTTTTTGAGTAGTTTTTAAAATTACCTTCTGTATTCAGGGTCATCTTTGGCAAGATGTTCAGGGCTCTTGAGCACCCGAGTGCGAGTTTTAGGCTGGACTACTTCTTTCTCTTTCTTGCTCTTCTTAGAAGAGTCGCGGGAGAACAGTTGTTTCATCTTAAAAATCATTCATAACATTACATAATTCAATCAAAAATTAACTATAATTAAACGATAAGTAAATTTTTTAGTAAAAGTCTTACCTTTTCAAGTCCAGAAAGCTTCTTAGTAGCTTTCGGAGGCTTCGCACTGACTTTGTCATCGTATTTACTTGGACTTTTTTCGTAACGATGCTTCTTAGGATCTAAAAGCGAACCGTCGTCAGCGCTTCTGTCCCTTGGAATGTACTCCTTTCTATTTTCACCTTTGTAGTCCTTGTAGTTAGCCAAATAATCTCCATTGGCATATATTTGTTCACTAGGATAATTATCTTCAGTATGTTGTCTTTCACTAGCCAAAAACAGAGATGTGTTCCGAACATCTTCATCACTTTCGTGATGTCTGTGTCTAGATCTGTGAATTTCACCGCTAGAGTTGTGACGAAAATCATTTTCGATACCAGAATCCACTAGACGATTGTCGAAATCAAATCGACGTGGAGACATTTGTTCGCGGTAATAATCCCTGCTATCACCTGAATCGTGGCGACGTACACTTGTATGGTTTACGAAACCTTTGTCCTTGCTTTTCACACGCCGTAATGAATTATGGTAGGATTCGTGCTTTGTGTTGTATCCAAGGTTTGCGTAATCATCCTCCCGTTCCTGCGCTATTTCAGGATTAGACGCGTAATGTCCCCTCCGCTTGTCGAACCATTCGTTTTTGCCTTTATTTTTCTGACCGGTATGAAGAAGATCGTGACTAGACGTAAAATGTTTCTTTACTTTGTATTTCTTCTCTTTATATTCATCTGGTGAGGCTATCGGTTTACCAGGATTAGACTCTAAGCTTGGCGGCTCATATTCTGGTTCTGGTGGGAATATTTTCCTTTCGTCTTTATATCTTGATGGACCTAAGGTATTAATGAATTCACGACGGTCTATTTCATCTTTTGATGCTTTATGGAATGTTCGGGATTCCGTGTTATATTTGATTTTGTTATCAGAATCATACTTATAATCTTCTGTAATTGTACTTTCTATTCCATCTCTTTCCAGTGTATGACGGTAATATTTCACAGTATCATTTACATACTTCTCGGTTTGCTTCATACGTTTTTCTGCTTCATATATAGGATCAGTTTCGGCAAGATATTTTGAAATAGGTTCATTGAAATTAATCTTTTCACGCTCGAATCTCCTAGCATTTAGACGAGATTCTAGAAGCTCTCGTCTGTGGCTCAGTTCGTTAAAGTCTAAGTCAACATTTGTATCAGGTTCAAATGTCTTTTTTTTCGTATCCATTCCATCAGCTCGACCTCTGAAATCATCAACAGGTCTGTGTTTTTCTTCCCTTTCAGTATAACCATTTGCATAAGTAGGTTCAATATCTTCAAAACTCATGAGTTTGTATTCCCTAAATCGTGGTCTTATCGGTGATTCCTTTATATTAAATCCTTCATTCAAGTTATAATTTGTTTCATTATTTTTGTAGTTGAAATCGCTAATGCGTTCAGTGGAATATTTATGTCTTTCTTCATATCCAAGTCCTTCATCCTCGTCTGAAAAATTTGCATATTTATCTCTGGTTGAGAATGTTTTGTGCATTGTTTGTTTAGGAAAGTGAGGACGTAAGTCGTTATTATCACGTATAACTTGTGCATAAATAACACCCTTATCTGTCATTTTATTAACAGGCGTTGGGATTCTGTCTGGGCTTGTATTTCTAATGAACAGATTCGGATCCGGACTTGCGCTTGGTTTTGTATATGAAAATGGTTGATTTATATTAGAACCGCTTGTTGGTGAGATTAAATGGGATTTAAGAGGTGGCGAATGTTGGTCTTCCTTAAGTATTCGCACTATATGATCCACCGTATGACCCCTCGTTAGAGGCGGCTTTTCCGGCGGTTGCTGGCTACTATGTTTCATCTCCTTGTCACCATAAACGTTTTCTTCAATTTTTCGAATACTTTCTTTAATTTTATCTTTGATCTCAGTGGGATTTTCTTTTAGTACAGAAGAATCAATTTCATCAACAAGAATTGTCTTCTTCGCATCTACTTTACGTTTTGGTGTTTCAGATATTGGGGGTGATTGTTCCTTTTCTAGTGATTTTCCTCTTTTAGTCCTACTTGGCGGTTTAGGCTCGTTTTTTTCTGGTGTCTTAAATCGTGGAGGTTTTTCTATAGGATTAACCTTTTTACTGTCAATCGAAATCGGTTCATCCGACTTGTTACTTTCTTTCTCAGAGAGTTTTTCCTTCTGAAGTAAGTCTAAAGGTGATGTCTTTTTAAAATAATCTTCTCTCGGAGAACTTTCAATTATAGGAGATAGTTGAATCTTTTTATTACGTAGTGATTTTAGGAATTCTTCCGTTTCACTTCCAGATCTTTTACGTACTGGTTTATTTTTACTAAGATTTGTATTTGATTTTAGATCGGACACGTCACTTTTGCTTCTTTTAACAATGACTGTGGGTTTTGTTGTTACTACCACTGGCGCATCTGGGCTTTTCGTCCTCTGAGCTCTTCTAAACAAAGTAGAAAGTGATGTTCTTTCTTTTTTCCTCTTAGGAGCTACATCACTAGTAGATCTTCCGAGTGGAGTTTTGGAATTATCTTCCGGTGAACCTCCGTCGTCACTATTCCTTCGATCTGGTTTAACTTCTTTTAATTTTCTTCTGTGTGGGAGGGAGAAGAATTTCTCCGGTGGATGATCGGCTGTACAGGTAACGCTTTGCGCTTGTGCAATGACTTTGTTAGCTTCTTCGATTAGTTCTTGTTCGGATAAGTGGGTAAATGGTTCTTTTCGTATCGTTGGAGGCTGGTCCGAGGCACCCCGCTCTCGCGGTTTACCTGCAATCAAATAAAGACATTACAATTTTTTTTCTAATGATATTTTATTTTTTGTTGTGTGAAAGAATTACAAGCCTGTCTGTGTTTTTGTGAGTGAGGATGATGTATAGCTTAGGTTAGTTTTTTGTGTAGCCATGTTTAAGAATCGGAAATTAGTAAACAAGTCTAACAACAAAAACAATTTAGCACAGGAAACACTCAGATATAATCACTTGCTTTTTGGTAACATACAAATTGATTGGTTGATACATACTAAACAAATTTTTTAAAATACATTAAGAACATAGTTACTAATTGACAAATAATGTCGTCGTTATTATGTAAAAAAGTAAAAATAAGTTTCATATAATATTTAATACCACTCTGTGAATTTAAGAAATAAATGAAAAAAAGTTAAGTGATTTTAGTTTGTGAATATATTTTTGTTATTAATAGTAGAAGATGATTGAAGTAGTGTGTGGATGATTATTTGATGAGCTCTCAAGGACATGAATAAAAATGACTGCTATAATTTTAAGATTAATGAGATTTTTAAGATTAATAAACTTTAAATAGATCTGGTGTAATAGTTACGAAATGAAGTGTCTAACCAATAAATATTTGATTGAAATAATTTAATATCTTAAAATATATCTACAATTTTAAATTGAAAGTGAGTCATTAATCGTTTATATGTTATATGTTTTAATAGACGTACACGCGATAAATACATTTGAAGATAACAAATTAATTTCTGTTTTAAGTGGTTTTTATATAAAATCTCAAATTTACGACTCTAAACAAATTTTAGCTCAATTAGACATGATTTTTTTCTTTTTTAAATTATTTATTGAATCCATAAATGTGTAGGTACATAGTTTAGAATTGTTAATGACTTGATGGGCTGTCCTGGACTCTCTGCAGAGATGTCATATCGACTGGCGATATATCGAGGTACTGAGATGTATGTACGACGCGGCGACGATGACCGTTCATATCCAAGACCAGAGAACGAGACCTATTTTCCTCCGGCGTGGGGTAAGACAGAGAGATGTAATATCACCGAAACTGTTTACCACTGCGCTGGAGGATGTCTTTAAGACCTTGGATTGGGGGGAACGAGGCATCAACGTCAACGGCGAATACATCTCTCACCTTCGTTTTGCTGACGATATCGTCATCTTTGCGGAGACGTTGGATGAGCTAGGTCAAATGCTGGCCGACCTAAACGAGTCCTCCCGACGAGTCGGTCTCGGTGTGAACTTGGACAAAACGAAAGTTATGTTTAACAACCAAGTCATACCGAGACCGGTATCGGTTGACGGTATCCTTCTTGAAGTTGTTCAGGATTATGTCTACCTTGGCCACACCATTCAGCTGGGCCGAAACAACTTCGAGAAGGAAGCTGATAGGAGGATTCGGTTGGGCTGGGCGGCATTTGGCAGGCTTCGTCGAGTCTTCACTTCGAAAATTCCGCAATGCTTGAAGACAAAAGTCTTCGAGCAATGCGTCCTGCCTGTGTTGACATATGGAGCCGAGACGTGGACACTGACGAAGGGACTGGTCCACAAGTTTAAAGTCGCTCAACGTGCTATGGAACGGGCTATGCTTGGGGTTTCTCTCAAGGACAGAATAAGAAATGAGACTATCCGTGAGAGAACGAAAGTAACCGACATAGCCCACAGAATCAGCAAGTTGAAGTGGCAGTGGGCTGGTCATCTGTGTCGCAGGACCGATGGCCGTTGGAGCAGACGTGTCCTGGAGTGGAGACCGCGTATTGGCAAACGCAGTGTAGGACGCCCTCTGGCCCGCTGGACCGACGATCTACGTAAGATTGCTGGTGTAGGCTGGATGGGGATTGCGGAAAACCGGGATGTCTGGCGCGAGCTTGGGGAGGCCTATGTCCAGCAGTGGACTGCAACAGGCTGATATGATGATGATGATGAATGACTTGATTACTTAGAATCGCTTAAATGACTAAAGGTGTTTGTACCCGCGAACAACTCCTGCAACGTCACCAAAATATCGTGGTTTTTGAAGTAAAACTTCTTTACGCACGCTTTACTTGGGGACCTTTACCTAAGCTGGTGAATGCGTGACGAGAGCGTTACGAAAAGTGTTTTGAGGTAGATATAAGTTAGTGAAGATAGAAAGAGAGAGTATAACGTTTTGTATATTACTGTAGGGGCAACTAAAGAAGTTTTACTTCAGTCGTGTGGTCTAAAGCACACTTGTTTTTAGGGTTCCGTACCCAAAGGGTAAAAACAGGACCCTATTACCAAAACTTCGCTGTCCGTCCGTCTGTCCATCCGTCTGTCACCAGGCTGTATCTCAAGAACGGCGATAGCTAGACAGTTGAAATTTTCACAAATTATGTATTTCTGTTGCCGCTATAACAACAAATACTAAAAACAAAATAAAATAAATATTTAAGGGGGGGTCGAATAAAAAATGAAAAGAGTTTACGTGCGCTAAGTACGAAACAGTGGACTTGTAAGAGTAACGATTTTTATCGTAAGCACAAATGTCGTCAGCTGTGCGTCAGGTAATTCGATCACGCTTATTTTTAGCTCTGACTTTCGGCAAAAACAGCTTTTCGGCGAGTTTTTTGACTTATCTCCGTCTACGGTTTTAGAGATCTGTCGTCGCTTTAAAAATATTTTGGGAACAGTAAAATTAAACATCCATTATCGTAGTAAATCAAATGATTACAATTACGAAATAGGAAAGAGGTTAAAATATGTAGTTTGACTGTATTCTAGAATTTCGCTTGTTATAATAGATACATAGATGTTTCTTAAAAAGGGTAAGTATATGTTTACATTTTTCTGTATTTATTCAACTTTATAAGCAAAATATAATGTTATTTTCCTAAATACATTTTTGGTATTTCTGGCTGTAAGTATTCTCGTATATAATATATATGTTAACTCATTACGCGTACTCCAGTGTATGCAACAAATAAATAAACAGATGAAATAGAATTTTTTGGTTAAAAAGCAAAATACATAGGTATAAACAAAATTCTTATCTGCTAGAGATTTATCAGTAACTGATTAAATAGGCCTTTAGTGTATGTTTGTGATGGTCTCGGTTTTAGATCACGGTCGTTTCAACTACAACTTCAAGGGTCAAAATCAAAATTAACTTGTATTCAAATAGGCGTCAAGCACCTTCAAATCGCCATGTTGCAACGTAAAATTTTAGTTATCCGCATTTTTTAATATTCCGCAGAGAAGAATCGGAAACTCCGCAGTACTCTTTAAGAAAAATGCCTGTCCACGAGTCCCAAGTCCAAAAAAAAAAAAATTACCCGTCTTTAAAAACGGCTCACTCTTGACACTTAACTAAAAGGAGCCAGTTCGTTTCTTGATAAGGCTTGCTCCAAGCATTTGTAAAACAAGTTATCTGGTTCGAGGTAATTATATGTTTTCGTCTCGTTTGTTGTAAAATGGCAGTGTTAACTAGATCAGTGTGTATTTGAATGTCATTTGGTAGTTTATATTTATGTTGACTTTGTATATATTTTTTTTGGTGTATGTGCCTGTAATTGTATTGTATGGAAGTATATTATATACGTGTATATATTATTTACTAGCTTCTGCGCGCGACTTCGTCGGCGTGGACTCCGCTCCTATTGGTCTTAGCGTGATGATACATAGCCTATAGCCTTCCTCGATAAATGGGCTATCTAACACTGAAACAATTTTTCAAATCGGCCCAGTAGTTCCAGAGATTACCGCGTTCAAACAAACAAACAAACAAACAACCAAACAAACAAACTCTTCAGCTTTATATATTAGTATAGATCTATGTGTATGTTCGTTTAACATAATGTTTTAAGCGAAAAGTTTTTGCGAAGTAGACGAAAAACATTTTTATATTTTGAAATTTATATTTCTAAAGTAATGTATTTTTATATTTTAATCAATTAATTTAAACAGATATAGTACGTAATATCAAGGGCTTGTTTTATTGGATGCTGATAAAAAATTATGATATACTTATTCTTATTCTTCATATAAATTCTCTATCTATCAGATATTTCTAAAAGGATTAAATTTATCAGTATAAAGTAATTAAGTAGGAATCATGCTTGAGTTTTAGTGTCATTTCTAAAAGTTTTTTTCTCTTTTAACACTTTTATTTAGATGCGCCGGATCGAATGACTTCATTCTTGGCCATAATTTTCATTTTTTATTCCGAGTATTGACTCCTGTTGCGGAGGCGTTACTTTGTATGAACGAATCGACGTTAACTGTAAAATAATTATTTTAATGTAACATTAGACTTTTAGATAGGATACAAGTTTAGGACATTCTTGTACACGTTTGTCGTGTTCTGGGTGTTTAAAGAAATATGCAAATGTAAAACAACATTGTTTTTTTTTTTTAAATACAAATAGGTCGGCAAACAAGCGTACGGCTCGCCCTGATTGTAAGCGATTACCGTAGCTTATAGACGTTCGCAAGAACATTGCTGCGACCCCCGAGTCCCAGGAGCTTTGGTCTATTACTCACCACAGGAACTTGTTTGTTTTTTGTATTTTAAATTTGTTTTTTTTTTATTTGTTTTTTTTTTATATTTTTTTATTAGTTTGCCAAAGAAGTTATACTTCTGACATGTGTACTTTGTACGCACGCAATTTTTTTAATTAAATATAGTAAAATAAATAAATGTTACAGCTAATGCGTTCAAACTCAACACTAAAGTAGAATTTAGATGACCTATTAGAAAGGACAGGTTAATGTTATTTGCGATCTACTGTAAGACCTTAAACCCCCAGGAGCTCTATTCACCTTACTCACCACAGTACCACAACACTGCTTGAAAGTAGTATTATTTAGCTGTGACACCATCACCAGTCGGGCTGCTCCAGATTTTGAGCAGGATATTTCCTGCTGTGCCGTACCTCAGTAGAAAAACGCATACCATAAAGATGCGGTCCTTCGTCCCCAAGATAGGCAATTTAATGACTTTGTTTTAGGTATTAAACGACTTACATAGCTACATTTTTTATAAATATACATACAAACAATAAATATTTATAACTATATCCAGACACAGGATGAAGTCGAACCCTGCTGTTACGCTACGCTTCAGCCTGTAATATTCTACTGCTGGACATAGGTACCTATTTATATATAATAGTTTCTGCGTACAAGTAGGTACATTTAAGTCTGCAAGATTGCACATACTGAATGTAAATTAAAATAAACAGTCCGTACATCCCCGTCGGCGAGTCCCACAAACCCTCTAAAAATCATAATCTATATATGTATAGATATATATAAATCAATTGCTGTTCGTTAGTCTCGCTAAAACTCGAGAATGGCTTGACCGATTTGGCTAGTTTTCATCTTGAAATGTTTGTGGAAGTTCAGGAAAGGTTTAAACGGTGAGAAACATAAATAATAATTATGTAACGGAAAATACTAAAAACGACTATTTAATTTTCCAATACAAAGTGTTACTAGCGGGGAAATTTAATGTCTTTTGTCAAAAACGTTGTCAATTGCTTGTCAAATATTTATAGGTGCGTTCAGAAAGTGTTTTGTGTATATTTTTCACAAATATACGTAGGTGATACGAAGTTCACCGGGCCATCTAGTCATCTTATAAATTCAAATTTTAAGTATCGTTAAAAGTGAAGCTACCACCGATTCGGAGTGTAGATTTTGCAGAGAATAACCTGCACGTTACAACCGGTAAGTTATTAGTATTTGACAACCCTGATTGTATGTTTTTCTATTATTCTCGAGTCGTGATTATCGTGTGCCTTCAAACTACTATAACAGTAAAAACGAGTTCTCTATTGGCATATTATATTTGTTGATAACGTTATTTTTACAGTATAAACGACGACTTTGAACACTATTTATTTGTCTTATTTTTATTATTAAGTTCTACAAAGATCTGTCGAGATGCTGTTTCTTATGAACTTAATTTTTTAAAGTAAAATAATGAGATATCTAGAAGGTTCATTTAAATATTTTTAATAGTTTGATGACTTTTTTGCACATTATGTGGGTTTTTCATACTAAGAAATGCAAATAATTAGCACAGCTACTTAGGTATCTACTGAGATAGGGCATGGCAGGAAATATCCTGCTCAAAATATGGAAGACTACAGCTAAATCATATTGTATTTCAAGAAGTCTTGTGTTCCTGTTGTGACTAAGGTGACTCCTGAGAGCTCCTGGGGGGATTGGGGCACTTGCGATGCTCCTAATGTTGCAGGCGTCTATAAGCTACGGTAATCGTTCACCATCAATCGACTAAGCCTTTACTTTTCACCCGAGATATAAAAAAAATTGAAAAGACAAATGCTAGCACCAACTAAGCACTATAATATATTTTTTACACTTCATAAAATTGCATTTGTTATTCTCTCCCGAAATCTAGATGTAATATTTATTTATATAATAGATTTTACTCGCGGCTTCACTCGCATTGAATTTTTTTAAATAAAAAGTATCCTATGTTACTTCTAACACCTTCAAGAATATGTGTACAAAGTTTCAAATCAAATCAAATCAAATCATTTATTTCGCCATAAGGTACCTATATGTAATTCACTTAACGAAAGTCAAAAAAAAAAAAAAAACGATTTACAAAAAGAAAAAAAAAACTAAACAATAATAACAGAAAGTTAAGGCAGCAAAAAATCAAACAATATAATAAAAATTTATATCTTAACACTAGGTACATTACAAACTTACGTAATGTACCCAGTGTTTGCCGCCTTAACTTAGTCAAAATATTAAGCTATAATGTCTCGGTAGACATTACCTACCTACTTTATCCTCGGCTTTATTAAATATTACAATAAATAATAATGGCCCTAGTGTAGGCCGAGAGAAAAAAAGCCGGAGGAAAAAAAAAACTCTCGGTACTCTTTTAAAAGATTCAAAGTCAGATACAAGATAAAAACGCAGTAGTGGACCATGAAATGATCAGGACAAACACGAGACAGATTCATGATGATCGGTCCAGTAGTTTTCGCATGAAAGCGTAACAAACAAACTTACATTCACATTTATAATATTTTTAGGGATGTTTAAAAAAAAAGCGATATATTTTATAAGTCAGCTGTTAATACATTGGGTAGTCTAGCCTGCTTCAGTAGAAAACGACCAATGTATTTGCATTGTTTGCTGCGTGGTTCCGGCAGTAAAGAATATACCCACCCTCTCTCTTCCCGTGAGTGTCGTGAGAGGCGACTAAGGGATAACACAGTTCCACTACCACCTAGGAACTTAAAAAGCCGACCGATGGCGGGATAACCATCCATGCTGGCTTTGAAATACACAGGCCGAAGACGGGCAGCAGCGTCTTCGGTGCGACAAAGCCAGCCCTGCGGTCACAAACCTGCCTGATCAGCGTGGTGACTATGGGCAACACACATGAGTTCACGCCATTTTTGGCGCGAACTGAAGTGATGATAATGATAAATGTAATGTATGAATGTGATGATATGATGTAATGTATGAACAACACAAAA
Organism: Melitaea athalia; assembly: GCA_905220545.2. NCBI lineage: Eukaryota > Metazoa > Arthropoda > Insecta > Lepidoptera > Nymphalidae > Melitaea > Melitaea athalia. The sequence continues at coordinate 1,543,795 of HG992201.1, forward strand.
GCTACATTCATAGATAGCCAGTAAACTTTTAACTAATTTTTGTTCAACATTCCAAAAAAAAAAATCTAATTTAATTCTAGTAATAGAAAATTAAAATCTCAATAACAGCTAATCCCAGTCGTTAATAAAAAAATTGTACTTTAAATAATTACAATATTCGTTGAGATAATGAAAAATTTCTCATTCATAAAATTCAATTACATTTATGTAAAGGTCGGTTTGGGTGCAAAGGAATATTATAACGCGGCCGTTAACCCCAATATTTTTGGGCTTTAAATAAAAACTGGTATAATCTCGGAGACAAGTCGCTTATAATTTTATTTATGTACATATGTCATATGTATGTGGGCTTCATTAAATATAATATATTTACAATAAACTGGAGTTTCTTTAAGAATCCGATATAATTTTATTCCAGTATTGAATATGTTAATTTGGAGAATGTTATAGGCTATATTAAATCACGCTATGGGGCTTAGGTATACACGTGCATATTTTAAGAGTTCTGTAAATGACTGTATAATTATAACAATAATTATGACAAAAAAGTAAATTATTGATTACTTTTTTAAATGCGAACTAAAGAACTTCACTAATTAAGACGCTTTAAAAGAGAAATGTTTTGCTTGGGATAAGGATGTGTGGGCTTAGCGGATCGGTATTTCAAGCATTTTGTATTTCAGACACAGCATTTGAAGTAAAACTTCTTTACGCACGCTTGTCTAGGGGGGTAAGCTGATGAATACGTGATGAGAGCGTTACGAAAATTGCGATCGGTCGAGGCGAACGGAAGTTGAGAGCGAGATATAAACTAGATGGAGCTACAGGTGTTTAGTCGTGCGTGGGGTCTAGAACGCACTCGTTTTTTTTTAAATGAGTAATTGCCGAGTTTCTTACACTACTTACTACTACTTACGTAGAATCTATATTTCGAATCGGTTCTAGACTTCTAGCTTAACAACTTATAAAACTTAAAAAAGAATAATGATATATGATTAATTATAGTGTTCCAAAATTAAAGAAAACATTGTGTGATAGCTTTTTCTCTCGTAACAACAATTGTATTTGTTTTTTTTTAAATTTTGAATAGTATAGGTACTTACTTTATCACATATATTATAGTGTACAACAGCTTGTAATTAGGTACTAAAGCATTGTATATAAGCGGAAACTTGTAATTGGCCTTATAACTGTTGTAATTTTGTGTTACATATGTTTTATTAGCTGTAAGTTTTCCAAAGTGTAAAATAAAATAAAATAAAAAATAAATAAAAAAAAACTTAACTTTTGTTAATTTATTAAAGCTACTATAATTTTTTAATTTGTGAAATGTCGAAAGTCGTATTTAAATAAATAAAATTTACATTTTAATTTTTTGGTTTTCTTTGTCTCAAGCTCAACCATGTATTAGCTTTAGTCTTTTATTTATAGTTAGGCTTCTTTCAAAAGATCGCAAATAAGATTAACCTGTCCTATCTCATAGGTCATCTAAATTCTAATTTAGTGTTGAGTTTCAACGTCTTTTTAATTTATTTATATGCATAAACAACACATTAGCTGTAATATTTATGTTCTTTTCTATATTAAATTAAAAATTATAATATTTTATTCGAAATTTAAAACTAAATCGTTATAGATGTTTTGGTCTACTTTATTTTTTTATACGACCACTGCTGACTTTCAAGCAGTGTTGTGTTCCTGTGGTGAGTAAGGTGACCAGCTCCCGTGGGGAATGGGTGTAGCATCGACAACGCAGCTTGTGATGCTTCTGGTGTTGCAGGCGTCTATAAGCTACGGTAATCGCTTACCATCAATATTGTACCCTTGTTTAACGACGCGACGTTATATAAAAAAAAGTTCACGTATTTGAGAGTGCCTGTCTTCGTGCTTGTGAGAATGCTAAGGTTTTCTCTCTTAATCTTCACACCGAGAACATATAATAAATAAATTAACGTTAAATCCTATTTGAAAATTAATTTTTTTTGATACTTATATAATTTATGACTTGAAAACCTTGGGAAAAAATGTAATATTGTTATTGTCTCTAATAAGACGAATAAATTAAAAAAAAAAAACAAAGTCTATTTCATTCCCACCATTATTATTATTACCTTTAGTTTAATATTCATTTATAATAATACCTAATATTTGTTACGTACTAACACAATTAATATTGCTGTTAAATGCTGTATATTGTTTAGGAAAAACACGTTATTCAATTCGTATTTATATGTACCTATAATACTAGCCGACCTGGCGAACTTCGTACCACATAATTTTTTTTCCTTGAATATAATAATTACGCATATCGAAATAAAATATAGCCCATCTTTTAAGTTGGATCAAACTGCACACGGTAATATTTAATTTGATATTTTATTGAATAATCAAAAGCACGCATAACATCTTTAGATTTATATGCAAATACTAGCGCAACACTAGCGTAAATACTATAGCTAATAAATCTCTAATATATAAAAATGAATCGCTGAATTTGTTGCTAAGCGCAAATCTCGAAAGCAGCTGAACCGATTTCGCTAATTCTTTTTTTATAATATTCCTTAAAGTACGAGGATGGTTCTTACGGAGAGAAAATTTAAAAAAATGGCCTGAAAAAGTCTAAAAACAACACTTTTCTATATTCCCAAACACAAGATTCGTAAAAATACTTAAAAGTCAATTTGAACTTTAATAGGGTAATGGCACCAGTAGTCAGCCTTTTAGTTGAAACCGCAAATTGAAAATCGTATGGGGAAAATAATATATAAAGTAACCAGATGGTATGGTCTTAATTGACTTATTTATTTATTAAAGTTTAGTACAAAATAACAAAAATTACAGATATCGTCTTAATTTTAAATAAAAATCATATTTAAACTTAATACGGCACTTTTCATCAGTGCTCAGCCGCTAAAATCTAGTACACAGCCATGATGCTACCAGTAGTCAGCCTCTCCTGAGATCAATAGTTGTATGTTCAATAAAGAACACTAATATAAATTATATAAAAGTAATTAGACCTAATTAACATATTATTATAAAAAAGAAATACAAAAAATAACTTTTCCTCAAATTACTCCGTAAGTTTTACATTAATATCAGTATTTTAAGTCTTCACCAAGTTTTACTTTAAGTAAGGGTCACGGCAGGACTGCATAAATTACCGCGGTATAAGCCTTCTCAGCGTCGTCGGTAAATTGTATGCGAAAGTATTGATTGAAAGGGTTGTGAATGAAACAGACGAAAAAGTATGGGATGCACAAGCGGGATTTAGGAAGGGAATGGGATGTACGGATCAGGTCTTTTCTTTGCGATGCATAGCCGAAAAGTTCTTGGCTAAAAACAAGAAGGTCTATTGCGCGTTCGTAGATCTAGAAAAGGCCTATGATAGAGTGGTGAGGAATGAATTGTGGTCAGCATTGTCCGAGTACGGTGTGAGCAGTATCCTCATACGAGCACTGCAATCTCTTTATAGGAATTCTAGTGCTTGTGTAAGGATAAACGGGGCGTACACTGAATGGTTTAATATCGAAAAAGGTGTTAGACAGGGATGTGTAGCGTCACCGTGGCTGTTTAATCTGTTCATGGACAATTGCTTGGCAGAGCTGAAAGAGAATGAAAGTGGGTTGAGAATGAATGAGTTACTCGTCAAATGTCTTCTCTATGCTGATGACCAAGTATTACTTGCGTCCTCAGCCGAGGAGTTACAGGAGATGATAACTGTTATGAATGAAGCTTTTGTGAGAAAGGGAATGAAGATAAATGTAAAGAAGACGAAAGTGATGGTGTTTGAAAGAAATGAGGCAGTGACAGACTGCAATATCGTGATTGGAGATGAACAAATAGAACAGGTGAATGAGTTTGTGTATCTGGGTTCAAAGTTTACAAGAGATGGAAAGTGTGAGAGTGATATTGAAAGAAGAGTGAATGCAGGAAACATGGTGAATGGAGCTTTGCACTCCTTTATGAGCAGTCGGAATGTGTCTAATAAGGCTCGTTTGGCTGTGCATAGGGGGGTGTTGGTTCCGACACTCATGTATGGAAGTGAAAGTTGGGTATGGCAGAAGAAACATGAAAGCAGAATAAATGCAGTTGAGATGAGAGCGTTAAGAAGTATGATAGGAGTTAAACTGAGTGACAGGATAAAAAATAGTGAGATAAGGAAACGTTGTGGTCTGAAAGAAGATGTAGTGACAAAAATTGAGAAAGGTATGCTGAGATGGTTTGGCCATGTCGAGAGAATGAATGAAGAACGATTGACGAAAAAAGTGTATAAGGCGAGTGTGAATGGAAGTGTTGGAAGGGGTAGACCTAGGCGGACTTTTCAAGACCAGATCAGAGACGTCTTGAAAAAAGGCCAGGTCAAGAGTACCCTAAACCGTAGAGCGTGTATGAAAGGAATAATGAAAGTGGATGAAGCGAAACAAGTATGTAAGGATCGTAGCAAGTGGAAAGAAATGGTCTCTGCCTACCCCTACGGGAAAGAGGCGTGATTATATGTATGTATGTATGTTTAAGTCTTCGAGTTCAGCATTCAAAAAAATTTCAACGTTCTTTTTTTTATTTTATGTAAGTAAGTCGGCAAACAAGCGTACGGCTCACCTGATGGTAAGCAAGTACCGTAGCCTATAGACGTCTGCAACACCAGAAGCATCGCAACCGCGTTGCCGACCCTATCCCCAATCCCCCCCAGGAGCTCTGGTCACCTTACACACCAACAGGAACACAACACTGCTTGAAAGAAGTATTATTTAGCTGTGGTCTTCTGTAAGGTCGAGGTACTGCCCCAGTCGGGCTGCTCCATTTTTTTAGCAGGAACTTTCCTGCTGTGCCCTACCTCAGTTTTCCTCTTTTTCACTTCTAAAAGATTCCCTTCTATTAACAATCTTCTTCTGAATTTTAGTTTCTTTACATGTTTCTTCTCTTTTGTCATAACTTCCAGGTGTTAATTGTACGTCACATAGAATGGTAATCTTATTAGGTTTAGATTCCATCAAATGAAAATTCATCTTTTTCTCATTTTCCATTGCATAATTTCTATCGATCAATTTCCTTTTTTTATTACTTTGTAATTGAATATCCTCATTTGAATCATCATCTTCCTTCTTCGTAGGCTTTTTAAATTTCTTTTTAGAGGAGTTAATAGTTGTACCTGAATGGCATCTTTCTTTTTTTGTTTTTCTTCTTCTTTTAAAATTTCAAATTGTCTCCATTCTTCAGAAGAAATAGCCCCAATTCTGTTCATAGCTCTGTGTGTAGTAGATTTCTTTATCGGTGACGGTATAGTAAGATGTTTTCGTACAAAAGGTGACACTTTCTGTTTCGTAATTTTTATTGCTGAATTATTTTGAATATCGCCATCATAATTCTGTTTATTTACTTGCTAGATAAAGATATCTAACCAAGAGGTTAACCAAGGAGGTATCTTACCAAGATATCAAACCAAGAGGTTTGAAGCACTCTCATTTAAAGATATTAGTATCGAATTATCATTAACTTCGAAAGTTCCTAAATTAATTTCGCCCTCTGATAACTTGTTATTTAAAAAGGTGAGATCGCCAAGTGCCAAAGTATTTAAACTATCGGTATCTAGGATTTGAAGTTGTGGTGAATTTATTGCACGATTCACGATTCAACCTGTAATATCCCACTGTTAGGCATAGGCCTCTTTCCCATGTAGGAGAAGGATCGGAGCTTAATCCACCACGCTGCTCCGATGCGGGTTAGCGGATTTAATTTTCTTAATTGAAATGAATGAATGAGAACTGATTTGGGACCCATTCTTCTGGGACCCTCCGGAACTCGCAGATGAAGTCTGTCTTGAAGTGTGCCATGAGGTACGCCATAAGCCCTACTTTTCTAATTGACATGCCATTCCTTATAGCATCTAAAGCTTGGGTTAGTTTTTCTTCTGGGTACTGCAATATCGGCCTCGAAGAAGACATTGCTAAATGTAACAAATGCTTTAAGTCATAAAATAATATAAAAACGTAGGAAACAATAAAATAATTAATTCTAATATCGCGCGGCTGAGCACTGGGAACATGTCTTCCAGTGCTCAGCCATAATAACTATCAATCTAGTGAGACGGCTGACTACTGGTTTTTTGACAATATATATGTGAGATGAGTATTTAAACTTAAAGGATAAACTTCAAACTTTAAAATAATACCAATATTACTTGAAAATAAAAAAAAGCATTAAATCCAGTAGTCAGCCAGGGGTGGCTGAGTACTAGATAATGTTCAAAAAATGGAATCCAGTAGTCAGCCACCTCATTATTTAATAATTTTGAAGAACAACTGTTATGTGATTAACTGCTTTTATTAGAAAAACTAATTAAAATAAATATTACAGTAAATCATTTTCAATAAATTAACTAACAATCGTTATTACTCACCTTTTTCAAGAACGCTCGTCACTGTTGAAATGTCAGCGCACATGCCGCGTGTCGACTTACGAGGCGTCGACACCAAAATGAATACTTATTTCTCTTCCTTGCAGCTACTAACCTTATATCTGATGTTTTGAATCGATCAATGACAAGTCACGGAATAAGAAAAATACAATTTTGTTGGTTAATTTTTATTTGAACACTATTCTTATAGGTTTTTATCCGAAAAAGGCTGAGCACTGGTGCAGGGCTGACTACTGGTGCCATTACCCTACCTACTGTTGCGGATTGACGCAACAGCCACGGGCTGCGGTACGCGGCGGGAGACGCGGGGGAACAGCCCCACCATCGGAGCTAAGAGAGCGGCGGCTCGATCTGCGACACGTCTACGACATCATTCGATTCGACGCCTGAGATGACCCTTATTTAACTTTGCTGCATCTCACATTTATATGTTCCCGGAACGGTCAATAAACCAGTTATAAGATACAGTCCACTCGTCTCATTTTAATGTTCACCAAGGACACTAACAATGTTCCTTCGGCCTTAACAATGGTCCTTCGAGCCGGATGTTAAGGTATGTCTTAATTGCTTACGGCCAGGGCACATGGAAAATAGATGTAATCTAGTTTCATGTAAATATTGTAAAAAAAGGCATAATACGCTTTTACACTTACACACAACGGAGCCTACTAAGCCTATTGTTTCAGTAAATAATTTCGCTAATTCAACTAATTTAGAACAGTTAAGTACTCCTCCACTCGTCTTGCTTTCCACAGCGCGCGTGAAGGTGGACGACAGCAAGGGCGTCGAGCACTTAGCCAGAGTATTGCTAGATAATGGCAGCACTGCTAACTTCGTTACGACTTCTTTTTGCGGTAAGCTGGGTTTGTCTCGACGTAACGAGAGCGCCACGGTGACAGGTATTAATAACAATATTTCTAAAAGTACACAGTCTTGTAGTCTTACTATAAAGTCTCTTAATAACGACTATAGAACTACTATCGACTGTCATATTTTACCTCAGATTACCGAAGCTTTACCATCTTCTTTTATTAATATTAAGGATATTCCAATTCCTTCAGGAATAAATCTAGCTGACTCATATTTTAATAAGCCTGCAACTATAGACATACTAGTTGGGGCCGACGTTTTTTGGTCAGTCTTAGGAAAAAATTCAATTGACTTAGGTAAACATTTACCTAAACTTTACGAAACGAAACTGGGTTGGTTGGTGTCAGGATACGTCGCACGTCCTAAATCACACTCTTCTTCTTTCATTTGTAATTTTTTAAATGAAGGCTTAAATCCAGACTTGTCTCGTTTCTGGGAATTAGATACGGTAACAGCTGTGCACTCCATGTCTCCTGAGGAACGTGCCTGTGAAAAGCATTTTTTACAAAATACTACACGTAAGAATGATGGTCGTTTTGTAGTATCAATGCCACTGAAAAAAGATCCTTCAGTCTTAGGCGAGTCTTATCAAAAGGCGAAATATCGTTTTTTATCATTAGAACGCAAGTTCCAAAGAGATCCTATTTTTAAGAATAGATATATTGAGTTCATGAAGGAATATGAACGTCTTGGTCATATGACAGAAAATAAGGAGTCTTCACTCAGTTGTCTTCAGCCGATTAGTTATTTTTTACCTCACCACGGCGTCATCCGTGAGTCGAGCCTTACTACAAAACTTCGAACAGTTTTTGACGCTTCAGCGGCCACCTCTTCAGGCGTGTCACTTAATGACATCCAGATGGTCGGTCCAACTGTACAAGAAGATCTTTACTCTATTTTAATACGTTTTCGTCAACATAAGTATGTCGTTACTGGAGACATTGAAAAAATGTATAGAGCGATTGAACTCAATCCGTCACAACGCTCTCTTCAACAGATAATTTTTCGTTATAATTCTAATGAACCTTTAAAAACTTATACTCTTAATACGGTGACCTATGGCACGGCATCTGCGCCATATTTAGCCACTAAATGTTTAGTTACATTAGCATCAAATGCCCCTAATGATGATGTGAAACAGTCTATACAAAAAGATTTTTATATGGATGACTATATAGGGGGGTCTTCTACTATTGCCAATACCGTAACACTTTGCAAAGGCGTAATATCTACTTTAGAATCAGCTAAATTTAATTTAAGAAAACTTAGATCTAATAACTTATCAATTTTAAAACAGATATCTCCTTGCTATGATAAAACTAATAATATTTTAAAATTTTCAGAAACTAATTATAATGTTGCTTCAAAAACTTTAGGTCTCAACTGGATATGTGATTCTGATATTCTGTCATTTTCAATTAATATTGAACTTCATAAAAAAGTAACTAAACGTCGTATTCTTAGTGTTATCAGTCAGATTTATGACCCACTAGGCCTTGTAGGCCTGTGCGTCGTTGAGGCTAAAATTATAATGCAAAGGTTATGGATTGAGCAATATTCATGGGATGATGAAGTGTGTACTGAAATTAAAAATCGTTGGTTAGCTTTTGTTAGTCGGTTATCTTCCCTTAATGAATTGAAAATTCCCCGTTGGGTTCTAAGTAATGATTATAATATTCTAGAAATTCATGTTTTTTCAGATGCTTCAGAACGAGCATACGGTGCTTGTTTGTATATTCGTTCTGTGCATAAATCAGGGCTAGTAACTGTGCACCTCTTGACCTCTAAGAATAGAGTAGCGCCGATAAAGCCAACGACAATGCCTCGTCTTGAGCTTTGCGGAGCCTTGCTTGCTGCAAGGTTGTGCGCCAAGGTACTAGCCTCTTTAACTCTAAATATAAGTAAATGTCGATTTTGGTGTGATTCAACTATCGTCTTAGGATGGTTGAAGACATCACCTCTTCAAATGAAAAGTTTCATACGAAACCGTGTTCATGAAATTCAAGAAATCACTGAGGGTCACACGTGGCGCTACGTACCGTCAACAGACAACCCGGCAGATCTTGTTTCTCGGGGGGTGAAGGCTGATTCCATCAGTAGTTCTTCGTTGTGGTGGCATGGCCCCACGTTCTTATTAAAACATGAAAACGAGTGGCCACTAATGCCTAGAGTTAACGAGAAACAAAATCTACCTGAGTTACTTTCTTATTCTCTTTTGCTCAATAATACTCCTAATATAGATTTAATTTGTAGTTTAATTAATAAAACATCAAATTTTACTTATTTAAAAAGATCGATAGCTTATTTACAAAGATTTATTTACAATTGTCGAAATAAAACTAAATTAAAAGGATATTTATCGGTAACAGAACTTCAAAATTCATTAAATTTAATAATACAAAAGGTTCAATTAGAAATGTTTCCCGATGAATATGTTATTTTAAAATCTGCTAAAAGGCTACCTATAAAGAATAGACTGTCTTCTTTATCTCCATTTTTGGACACAAATAATATAATTAGAGTTGGTGGCAGGCTTAATAATGCTCCATACAGTTATGATACCAAACATCCTATTTTAATTTGTAGCAAGCATCATTTCAGTAAAATTTTATTTAATTATTTTCATTTAAAATTATTACACGCTGGTCCACAATTACTTTTAGCGAATATAAGACAGACTTATTGGCCCTTAGGTGGCAGAAACTTATCAAAAAGTATTGTTAATAAATGTGTTCGGTGTTGCAGATACAAGGCTGAAACCATTCAGCCTGTAATGGGGCAGTTACCTGCATCACGAACTCAATTAGAATTTCCTTTTTTACATTGTTCCGTGGACTATGCTGGGCCAGTGTTGGTAGCAGACCGGAAAGGTAGAGGTTGTAAGCTTATTAAATGTTATTTGGCAATTTTTATTTGTAATTCTGTAAAGGCCTGTCATATCGAACTCGTTACGGCACTGTCGACAGAAGCATATATCGCCGCGTTAAATCGCTTCGTGTCACGACGCGGTAAGCCTTCAAGTATCACTTCTGACAACGGTACAAACTTTGTTGGCACCTTTAATGAATTATCTAAATTTTTAGCACAATCAGATCTTGAAGGACATTTTGCTGGACAAGGTATTGAATTTAAATTTGTGCCTCCATATAGTCCACATTTTAACGGCCTAGCTGAAGCAGCAGTTCGATGTACTAAACATCATCTTCGTAGGTTACTTCAAATCACTCATTTCACTTATGAAGAGATGTCTACTTGTCTCACTCAAATAGAGGCAGTTTTGAACTCCCGTCCCCTCACCCCATTCTCCTCTGATCCTTGTGATTTTTCCGCTTTGACTCCTGCCCATTTTTTAATTGGACGACCACTAATGTTTATTCCTCAGCGAGAAGTATCAGCTGTTAACATCAATGCTCTTGAACGCTTTAAAAGGATACAACTTATAAGGCAACATTTTTGGAGTCGTTTTTCATTGGAATACGTATCGTTACTTCAGGCCAAGACGAAGTGGAAGTCCTCAAGATCGGAGCTCAAGCCTGGGTCTCTTGTCCTCATAAAGGAAAAGGCTCTTCCTCCTCTTCTTTGGTGTTTGGGAAGGGTAATCGAGACATACCCGGGCAGCGATGGGATTGCTAGAGTAGCTGAAATCCGAACAAAGGGTGGCACCGTTAGGAGGGCATTTAATAATATATGTCCTCTTCTAGATCTTGAAGCCTCCAGCTCTCAAGCCGGGGAGCATGTTGCGGATTGACGCAACAGCCACGGGCTGCGGTACGCGGCGGGAGACGCGGGGGAACAGCCCCACCATCGGAGCTAAGAGAGCGGCGGCTCGATCTGCGACACGTCTACGACATCATTCGATTCGACGCCTGAGATGACCCTTATTTAACTTTGCTGCATCTCACATTTATATGTTCCCGGAACGGTCAATAAACCAGTTATAAGATACAGTCCACTCGTCTCATTTTAATGTTCACCAAGGACACTAACAATGTTCCTTCGGCCTTAACACCTACCGTAAAATTTAAGTGTTAGTAGAGGGGTTCCGGGAAGGCAAAAAATTCGAGTGACGTTAGTAGGTATCGTATAAATATTAATGTCAATATTTGTCAATATTTATACGATGGTAACGAATTCAATATTCATAGTTAAGACACGACAACGTCTGTCGGGTCAGCTAGTTATATAATAATAATTTCTTACGGTCCAAAAATAGAATATTTCGCTTCACACACACACTTCACTTCACTTCACTTCACTGACAGTATTACAGTACAGATGTAACTATGATTGATATCTCACTAACGTCATTTGTAAATAGAGATACAAAAACATCTTTTGATAAATAACGCTAATTCATTTACAATGATTAGCATAAACATCCTTACTATTAGACCTTTAGCGATCGATAAAAAGAACTCAGTGGGCAGAACCTTGAGAGCTTCCGTTTGTGACGCAACCACTTTTTGATCTGGGCGTATGTCTTTATTGGGGTAGGGATCCGTTGGATCTATCTTGCCTAAAAGTAGGGGGAGGTCTAACTAGGGCAGTACCTCAAAGTTGCTGCTACCCGTATCGAGAATTTACTCAAATGAAAATTTCTCGTCGTGTCGTCAAGAGTTTCTTCACAAAGATTCAAATTATGCAATGCAAAAAACTTTCGGCCGCTACTTGACTAGTGTACGTAGGCTGTAAGCTTGCTAAAAATTGTACATGTGTATATAATATAGCCTCAAAGGATATAGATGCACCTTGTATACAACTAGCTATATTTTTAAGAATTTGAGGCGTTTATTAAGTCATCGAGTACGATGGCTTTTGATATCCCACGTGGTATCTATTAATGAACAGTTCCTTTATAATTTATATTTGTATCCGCCTACACAAACAATATATTAATGTAAGGCCAATTATAAGTTTCTTTAATAAATTTTGCTCTCGACTTTGCTTGTTCAAATTCATTAAAAATCCTTGGTTTGCTACAAAGTTAAATGATTAAGTAGTGTATGACTGTAACAAGTTGATTACAAGCTATTGACGAAAGGGTTACTGTAACTATGTAAAGCAGTAGCTATCGCTAGTTCGATTAACCGTATGTACATGATAAATATGCAGATCAGATAAAATATAATACCTACTCGTAGAAGCCAGAATATTTACAGCATTTCTTCGTCAAATTACATTCCGATTCTCTAGAAACTTAAACAAGTCCTGACATCTGCGAATGCTATGAGTTGCAGCATATTATATTTTAGAAAAATCATAAATGATAAATGATAAAATTATATGAAGTTAAATATGTGCCCAATATATTAATGTCAAAAAATAAATTAATTCAACCTACGTTGCGAAAATATAGAAATGATTTTGGGAAAAATAAATTGACGTTTAATGTAAATTGGTTCTAGATATTTAGAGTGTTAAGGACGTTAATGTAATTCATTAATAATGTAGGAATATAATGAAATGTTGGTAAACATATTTGGAGATATTTCATTAATCAAAGTTGATTTAATGAAATGAAACAAAGGTGATTAACAGCCATAAAAGTTCTAAATTTGAAATATGATCCGAACATGTACTCGTAACCCTTACACCTACGGATCGGGTTTTAATTTTACCCGCAGCACAGCAGGAAATTTACTGTTGAAAATCTGGAGTAACCTGACTGGGGAAGTATCTCAATTTAAGAGAAGATCACAGATAAATAATACTGGGCTCAAGTAGTTTTGTTCCTGTCGTGAGGTTCCTGTTGTGAGAATACTCTTAATCGGAATGACTAATTCGAACCTAAAGTATTTCAAGTTAAAATTCTTCAAATGAATTTTACAAAAGCTTACGAAAGTCTTGACCATAGATGGTATAACTTAAGGGGTCAATGCCGATACTTATCTTAAGTTAATGTATACTAAGAGGCGTCAGGCGATCCATGAGGTGTGTCTGAGAAGTGCCAAATTGAAATCGACGGCCTACGCTGCGTTTATTTCGGACCGCCACAAGGTTATACTCTCGGCCCGCAGCTATTCTTAATTGATATTAACCTTTAGATTCATTTAACATCTATTAGTTTGATTTTTGTGAATAATTATAAATTATTTGATTGATTGTTTTTATTTTAATTATGTGATTATATTAAACTATAATCAGATCACTTCCTTGTAAATGAAATAGGTATATTTACTTTTGGATATTATTAAGAAGAATGATTTGTGTTTAGTAATAGACCAATTTTTAATTTACATAAACTAATTTTTCAAAGTGTGCCTATATTTATAAATAGCAATTTTATAACATTTATATATATTTTTACTATCAAGCTACGTGCTATATTTATTTAAATTAAAATCCCTATGTTTTGTAAAAGAATTAAAGAGATTATAGAAGTTTTACAGTAAAAAAAAGAACAAGAACTAATGAGTAACTCACTTAAAATAAAGTACCTAGGCCACTATGAAACAAAAAAAGCGCTAATGTATATATACAAACCTTAGAGGTCATTTTATATGAGATCTTGCTAGCAAACAAAACCTAAAAAAAAGTACCAAAACAACACAAAAACGGCGTACTGTATACATTACAAAAGATAAAAAACATAATATCCAAATATCGGTTTTGTGAAGTCGGTCAAAAATAATCGAAAACTATTTATGTCAATGCGAGCTCCAATCGATGTCTCCGCGTTACATAATTTGTAATTCACAATCGCAAGCGACCGGTAATTTAAGGCTTATACTATACTTGAACAAGCGAAGCTAACGATGTAGATTATTTATAATCGGAATTTATTTTTGAAGTAAAACTTCTTTACGCACGTGATCGGCCGAGGCGAATTAAAGTTGAGAGGGAGATATAAGTTAGTGATGAAAGAAATAGAGAGAGAGAGAGAGTTACGTTTCGTATATTACTGTAGGGGCAACTAAAGAAGTTTTACTTCAGTCGTGTGGTCTAAAGCACACTCGTTTTCTTTTAAAGAAAAAGTTTTCCCTCTATTAACAATAATTCTTCGTGTCCTGTACTTGTTCCAACCCAATGACGGAACTATATTTTAAGGGTTATAGTGATTTTGTTATTTGTTATAACTGTATGCTTATGATTAACCGTTATTGAGATAAATTATATAAATTTCATGATCCAAAATAAAGTCATTTGAATTTTTAATTTGAAAGTTGGTTAAGTTTTTAATTACACCATCCTTTATCTGACAAAGGAAAATAAAGTCTGATAGATCATTAAATCATGTAGTTTTAAAAATCGTTTCATAGTTTTAGCTTTGCTAACGCTACGCTTGTTGAGGTGTCTATGACCTTATATTGGCATAAATGTGTTCTAAATCAAATTGCTTCATCTTGCTGTTATAAGTGATACGAACAGCCTAGTTCCTGGGTATATTAATTATGTTTCATGATTAGTTTGATTTAATTCACGTGTATTATCTTTATCTCTTATAGATATTGTCAAAACAAGTTATAATGTAATATATGTTACAGTTAAGAACAGGCTTGTTTTTGCTGGGTATAATTGGATGTATCTGGTTAGAACTAGATGAAACTGGATTCCTAATTTCAGCGATAACAAATATGAAAATGCGTGCGTCTCACATATAGATGTACTAGAACATCTAGATTAAGACTTTTAGGGTGGAATAGACTTAGGTCATAAAAAAACTTTCGTTAAGGATCAACATGAAGATTGTTATATCCACTTTATGACATTAAACACGATATAAATATTTAAATTGAAAAAAAAAACCTAAAGAAGGAACTTTTTTTTTAAATATTAAAAACCTCCTCTAAGATATTTTCTTTTTAATTTTTGTCTATAGGTGCTTTAGTAGTAAAAGTATATAATATCATGTAACTTACGTAACAAAAATAATACATCACTTTCAAATATTAGAACATCTGTTACGTGGACAAACAGAAGGATGAGCAAAGTCTAAGTATTAGCAAAATCAATTGTAACTATATCGGATCTCCAATAGAACAGTGAAAGTTCACTTTTGAACGGTTTTGTAATACAAAACGCAGCCAGAATTAAACTATTTCACTAATAGTCGTTTTAGTTTGAATTTTGTGTATAGTGTTTCGCAAATATACACAGCTTTCGATAACGCTCTTACGAAACTTCAGCTACTGACATTTTGTTCAAATTTGACTCACAAACAAATCGTTTAAATATTGTCATTATTTGCTATGTGGAAGATTACGTGTACGCTTGGGATAAGTTTGAAGTTTGTTTTGATTGTTTGACATTATTGTTCTAACTTCTAACACATGTTACATGTATGTATGTCAACGACCTTGAGCGTTCTGGCATCTTTCTCCACAGGTATACTGAGTTAGGACATAGTATAAAATATCCTGCCTAAAAACTGAAGTAGCCCAACTGTGGAAGAACCTCAACCTTACAGAACATCACATTTAAATAATAGTGCTTTCAGGCAGTGTTGTGTTCCTGTGGTGAGTAACATGATCAGTGCTCTTGAGGGGGTTAGTTGTATATAAAAAATACTGACTGACGCCTACCCGTAAATATAAGGATAAATTTAACATTTTCTGAAGTATAAAAACACAAAACACGATCTATCAGTAACAAGTTTGCGTCAATTGCTTCATATCAATACAAAATCTTCAATAATAGTTATATTATAATTATTTCTCACGGTTTTTTGTTCTTCCTGTTAAAATTTTTAGATGCATAAGATAAACAGCGAACAGTAAAAAACGTTACAGAGTACAGACTACAGAACAATCATTTGAGACCTTGGACTTATTTTATTTGACCGATATATTATACGAACAAAAAATCATAGACTAATACAAAGATAGATTGGTATTATCTATTTGCCCCTGGAATACTGCGTTAATTTAATCTGTGGTATTTTTTGGTTTTAAGAAAAATACTCCCGGTTGTTATCATGTACACCTGATAGCGATCGTTACTCATAGTAGGGAATATATCCGCCATCCGGAGCAGCGCCTTCTCCTACATGGGGAAGACGCCTATGCCCAACAGTGGGATATTACAGGCTGAATCGTGATCGTGAAGAAAAATACTCAATAATAATATTGAATCTGTTCAATTAAATACAAAAACTTCTTTGAGGTTATCTTCTTTTTCTCGCTCTTAACTTTTCCTTTATATATAGCTTTGTGTTAAAATACCAAATGACTATGCCAACGTAGTATGGAGAAAACCCATTTTTATCTTTTCTAAATGTGCCAACCAATCTTGTCTATGAATATAATTTTTATTCATTTTTAATATCATTACAGTGGCAAATAAACATAGTCACACAGTAGACACAGTTGTAAACAATCAAAATAGCTTTATTCAAATAGGCTTCAAAAGCACCTTCTTATATATGTCATATATCTTACAAAATAATTTTTTTATCTATACTATTTACTATATATCTATACTAATATAATAAAGCTGAAGAGTTTGTTTGTTTGATTGTTTGTTTGTTTGTTTGAACGCGCTAATCTCAGGATCTACTGGTCCGATTTGAAAAATTCTTTCAGTGTTAGATAGCCTATTTATCGAGGAAGGCTATGGGCTATATATCATCACGCTAAGACCAATAGGAGCGTAGCACCAATGACGAATGTTTCAAAATCGGGTTTTTTTTCCTTTTGTTCCACGGGGACGAAGTCGCGCGCAGAAGCTAGTTTATTATATAAAGCTGAAGAGTTTGTTTGTTTGGTTGGTTGTTTGTTTGTTTGTTTGTTTGAACGCGGTAATCTCTGGAACTACTGGGTCGATTTAAAAAATTCTTTCGGTGTTAGATAGCCTATTTATCGAGGAAGGCTATGGGCTATATATCATCACGCTAAGACCAATAGGAGCGTAGCACCAATGACGAATGTTTCAAAATCGGGTTTTTTTTCCTTTTGTTCCACGGGGACGAAGTCGCGCGCAGAAGCTAGTTTATTATATAAAGCTGAAGAGTTTGTTTGTTTGGTTGGTTGTTTGTTTGTTTGTTTGTTTGAACGCGGTAATCTCTGGAACTACTGGGTCGATTTAAAAAATTCTTTCGGTGTTAGATAGCCCATTTATCGAGGAAGGCTATAGGCTATGTATCATCACGATAAGACCAATAGGAGCGGAGTCCACGCCGACGAAGTCGCGCGCAGAAGCTAGTTATTGCTAGTTATTGTTAATAATATATATTAAATTTTAATTAGGAATGTGGGTTTTGCAGAGAAGAATCGACAAGAAACTTCCCAGTTGCTCTTTTAAAAAAATAAACTGCGTTTTAATACGAAATTGGTAATATCTTGTATGAAATATAGTCACCGTTGAGCAAATAATCGCAATATTCCACAAAACTTAGTAACTGTTGAAACGCTACACGGTTAACAGTATAACAGTTCACAAAATAACTTCTGCCAGGTCAGCCAATAATCTATAAATTAAAAAATAAATAAAAATATGTTCCATTAAAAATAAAAAAAACAGCCAGTTTCAAATCACGGTCAATGTGGTCACGATAACGAGAAAAAAAATGTATTGATAATAGCTTACAATATCCGGTTCTAATTGTTACAATTACATTGAATAGAATAGAATGAATGAATTATTATAAATGCACTCATAAAATAACAATCAGATAACATTCATTTCGTCATTTTAACTAAATGTCATTCAGGTACTATTTTTCTTTTTTTAATCAGCAGGAAATACCCTGCTAAAAATCTGGAGCAGCCCGACTGGGGAAGTAATTCGTCCTTTCAGAAGATCACAGCTAAATAATACTGCTCTCAAACCGTCAAACGAGTAAGGTGTCCGGAGCTCCTGGGGGATTGGAGATTTGGTCAATAACGCGTCTGCGATGTTCTACGATAAGCTATGGTAACCGATACCATTAGGTGAGTCTAGTAAGGTTTGCGAGAGAGTGTATGTATAGCATTAATCTTTTGTAAACTTGAGGTACTTGCCCAGTCGCGCTGCGCCAAATTTTGAGCAAGATAATTCCTGTTGTGCTGTATTGTGCATTTATTTCTTCTGTTAATTATAATGAAACAACTATTTCGGATTTTATCGCGGTTTATTAAGTTTTTTTTTAGATTCCTAGGTTTCGGAATTCGGATACTTTACAGTAACTATGGTCACGGGAGGACTGGACTCTTATGTTAATGCTTAGTTGTACAGAAGTATATTTGATAATAGCATTCGAACGGCTGAACGGATCTGTACAAAATTTAGCACATACCTTTTCGAAAAGCAGGATTTTTGTTTTATACAATTGTTTAAAAATATTTTTTTTAAAAGGATTAATTATTGATGATTTATTAAGCACCTACTACCTATCTTGAACGTGAGAAGATTCTAGTAATTTACTGTATTGTGTATGTAATGAATGACAATTAAACAGTTAGTTGTTGCACACAATTTAATGATGTCTGTGTTTGAGCTTATGTATGGATCTGTATTAATTTGGTTTTTACTAAAAACATTAAAAATATAATCTTAAATTAAAAACACATAAACATGCCGTTATCAAACGAAGCCAAATTTTTTTATTTTTATTTTGATCACAGAAGAGTGAAAAGATTGTATTCTACAAAGAAGATCTATTAGTCATTAAGTTAGTCATAGTGATTAATTGATAAACCTGGGTAAATTCAGAAGACGCCACATATTTTATCCCCATTGTTACTCATGTAAGTTTTATTAAAATTAGTCGGTTATTATCCCTTTGTAAGATGATCTACTGAGATCCATTTACTTGCAATGTACAATCTCTGACCAAAAAGAGCGGGTGCATCAAATTCGGCAACATTTTTTTTTTGGCACCATTTTAACTTTATAAAATATATTTTTTTATAAGGTCATAGAGGTTAGAGAAATGGAGAATGATTACAATATTTTGATGCTGGCTAGTTTTGTTGGATAATTTAATAGTTCCGTTTTTAGCCACTAGCGTCGCTAGCGTGGGTATGTATTTTGTTTGTGCCTATTTATAAGTAACTAAAAGAAAATATTTTGCTCAGTCGTGGAAATTTATTGTTAAAATTACAGTTACAAAGTAACTAACTTACAGAAGTTACTGTTATTTTCTTTTTAAGTAAATATTTTACATTTTTATCATATTTTCCTGATCTCTAAGCTCCAATTTTTTTTGTATATGTTGTAATTTTTTTGAATACATTGCAAGAAAAGGGATGTCAAAGGGATATCATAACATAACTCGACTCACCGAATCGTTTCACGTGTACGTCCCTATTAAAAGACACAGATCTTTGCTTGCCCTCTTTCTCCTTCTCAGTATTCGCTTTCTCGCTCTTGGCTACCCCATCGCTATCTTGCGTCTCTTTCTTGATACCAGTTTCAGACATCGGATACAGGGGTACCCGGTCTTTGGTACCCCGTTTGTCTTTTTATCGACTAAATCGATTGTTCATTGATATTATATATCTGTAAGTTTTTTTTTACTCGTGAAATACAGATGTGGGAAATATATTTTTTATCGATACTTTTGTAGGGCGAAAGTGTAATTTTTGTGTCTCACCTCCGTAAGCTGTTGTGAAACATGGGCTCCTTCTTCTTATTGCGTTATAATCATAAATTCCGCACGCCGCATTCTGTTCTGTAACAAAGAATATAAATAAATATAAATAATCTCAAACGCCTCAAACTGAGGAATAAGTTATAGGTACCACAGGGATAAGCAGGAAGTTTTATATTTATATATTACAGTACTGAAGTCAAAGTAAAACATGTATGTATATATGAACACATACCTGTAGGTGGGGGACAGGTATGTATGTGAATATGGATAGTTAATTTTATGGGTGTATATGTAATATGTAAGTATGTAATGTGCGTGTGTGTGTGTATGTATACATTAAAAAAAGTACCGTCAGCATCGGACCACGTCTTAGCTTTACTAGGCAGTCACAGGTCTGTCGATTTGTAGTTCTAATAATAAATCGCCTGTGATATTATAATGCATGTTTAAGAAATAGCCTGGGAATTTTGAGCCCGTGGATGTTAATTTTAAATTAAAAATAAATAAATAAATACGAGCACAAAACAAAACTAATGAACCTTTATCGATTCTTTACAACTCCATCACTATTGTCTATTTGACAGATTGGCGTTTGTAAGAACATTTAAAAATATCTTCACATTCATCGATATCGATAAACCATTAATCAACTTCACTAATTTGCTATTTGTCTATCAGATGGTTATCTTTTAAAAACGCCACGTTAATGTTTTCGCTTTTTTAAAGGAGTGAATTATTGTGCAAAACTTGATTGTAATGTAATTTCGTATTCAGAGTATTTGAAAAATGTGTTAAGCATTAAGATAATTATATAACATTGAAGATCATTACCATTCAAATCATTAAATTATTTAAACTAAATTAATTTCAATAGTCCCTTAATAAGATGATTTCAATATCATCAATTTAATTAATGTTTTTCATAACCTATTGTCAAAATAAAGATTTGTATATTGTGATAGATCTGAAACCACTCTTCGGATGAAAAAGAGGAACGAAATAAAAATATAGTATGCTGAATGGAAGTATGCGAAGAGTAGGTAGCTGCGAGAACTGCCATGAGTCTAAGCAAACACAGTTCCTGATCGAAGTTGGATGTCTAATACTAAAAAAATATTATCAATTTAAAACAAATGCATAACCAATTATTCAACACTAGCTTTCCGTCGACGGCTTCATCTTGGATATGGCGATTTTAGCCTTTCCGTTTTTCCAGATAAAATAAAGTCGACTAGCTGCGCCACTCGGGTTCACCCGCGTAATTTCCGATACCGTCGGAATGTGGGAATAAAATGCGTAGCCTGTATGTTATACATCCTGTATGAAATCGGTCCAGCAGTTTTTGATTGAAAGAGTAAGAAACATACATAATATATACATACATACATCCATTCTCACAAACTTTCGCATTTATAGTATTAAGGAAGATGTTACAGTGATAACGTGGCATTCTCGTAATATAAGAATTTTAAGAATCCGCCCAGAAGTTTTTTATTTCATCCATTGCAAACCAACAAAAATTAATTAATTTCTTTTTATAATAGTAGTATACAAAAGAGTTCAACGCGTTCACAATATCTATCTAACTGAGGTAGGGCACAGCAGGAAATTTCCTGCTCAAAATATGGAGCAGCCCGAATGGGGTAGTACCTCGACCTTACAGAAGACCACAGCTAAATAATACTGTTTTCAAGTAGTATTGTGTTCCTGTTGGTGAGTCAGGTGACCAGAGCTCCTGGGGGGATTGGGGATAGGGTCGGCAACGCACTTGCGACGCTTCTGGTGTTGCAGGCGTCTATAGGCTACGGTAGTCACTTACCATCAGGTGAGACGTACGCTTGTTTGTCAACTTAGTAACATAAAAAAAATATATACAAATTCCTAAGCTTATGCTTATCTATCTATTTGTTAATCTCTTAGTAATCTGTCTGCTTTCTTATTGCACGGTTTGTAAGAAAGGACACATAGCAATCAGCGAACCAGTTCTGCCGTCGTATGTTACGAATGTGGTCAGCTGTTGCGACATGCTAGCGATCGGCGAGCAAGTGGCTGTGGTGCAAGGCATAGGAACTAACGTTTTGAACGATAAAACGGGATATTTACAATGTTTGTCAAATATCATGAACTCATATTGAGGGTAGGCACAGGAGTGTAGCATATATATCAGACTACCAGCTCAGCTCGTCTACGGAATTATCTCAAACTTAGAGAAGACCACAACTAAATAATACTGCTCTTAAGTGTTGTGTTCCTGTGGTGAGTAATGTGGAACTCCTGGGGACAGTCGAGGGTAGGGTTGGCAAAGCGCTTGCGATGCTTCTGGTTTTGCAGGTGTCTGTAAGCTACGGTAATATCTTACCGCCAGGTGAGCCGTAATCCTGTTCGCTCACCTAGTCGTTTAAAAAAATGAGTGTGCTTTAGACTACACGACTGAAGTAAAACTTACGAAACGTAAGTCTCTCTCTCTTTCTATCTTCACTCACCTATATCTCCCTCTCAACTTCCGTTTGTAAAAATAGTTCCATGTCTTTTATTATTCATTTGTTTGTCTCATAGTAGATTTTTTAATTTTGACAGATTCAAACTATAAATTTATTTAATCCGCTCGTAGCTCAAGTTTGAACCATACAACGTTTCTAATCTGTACATATATATATTTCGTTAGGCTTGCAGTTTTTGCATCTAATTCAATATTACCCGGCGACAACCTCCCGCATTACCTGGAACCTTTGAATACGTTATTAACTTAATTTAATAATCTTTCAACAGTAATTGAACTAATAAATAGATTTTTATTATCAGTAAAAAGTTAATTCTAACATAATTAAATGATAAGATTTTTTTACTTTTTTTTAATGCATGAAAACTTTGTTTCGCTTCAGCCTGTAATATTGCACTGTTGGGCATAGGCATCTTTCCCCATGTAGGAGAAGGATCAGAGCTTAATTCACCACGCTGCTCCAATGCGGGTTGGCGGATATATTCCCTACTATGAGTAACGATCGCTATCAGGTGTACATGATAACAACCGGGACCGACGGCTTAAGGTGCTCTCCGAGGCTCGGTGGGGAGACCCACAAGGACTGCACAAACACCCAGACCACGGCAAACATCTGTATGGCCAATACAAATGTTGTCGTGTGCGGGGATCGAACCCGCAACCGCCCGCGCAACAGCCAGTCGCAATCCAGTGCTGTGACTGCTGCGCCAACATCAACAAACATTAACATCACATACAATCATCAGTTAATATAACACAAAGTTAATATTAGAAGAAGAAATTATTATAATAATTTATTCGCGTTTTATGGTCACGAAATGTGTTTTGTATATCATAATATGTACTAGTAAAATTAGAACGGCTACGTAATTTCCTATCCATCTGTTTACATTATGTACTGAAATTTACATAATCGTGAAACCGCCTTTCTCTCAGGCAATAATAATATTCCAGAACCGGGCAAATACTATTATGTTTAGCTTAGTTAATGCTGCGATTTGTTGACACATTTCACAGTAACTGGCTGATGAGATAGCCAGATCTATCTTCATACATACAAATAATTATTTTATAAGTCAAACAGAGTTTGTGGCGGCTGTTGCGTTTCAGGTGGTTTTTGTAAGATGGAAACCTTTCATTTAATGGTCAGAAATACAAACAAAACAGCCTAGACTACGTTTGAATAATACAAATATCTATTATAATATAATAAAGCTGACTTTACAGCTTTGTAATATTATTATACTAGCGACCCGCCCCGGCTTCGCACGGTTGCAAAAACTATCAAAGTTCCTCTACTATATTATGCATGTATTATACATAAAAACCTTCCTCTTGAATCACTCTATCTACTAAAGAAAACCGCATCAAAATCCGTTGCGTAGTTTTAAAATTTTAAGCATACATACAGACAGACAGACAGACAGCGGGAAGCGACTTTGTTTTATAATATGTAGTGATCAACATTACGTTACCCAAACGTTTATTCAATATTTAGATTCCTGTATAATTGAAAATCAAATCACTAAATGCTCTGTTTGTTCTTAATAT
The DNA here is from genome assembly GCA_905220545.2 of Melitaea athalia. Classification (NCBI taxonomy): domain Eukaryota; kingdom Metazoa; phylum Arthropoda; class Insecta; order Lepidoptera; family Nymphalidae; genus Melitaea; species Melitaea athalia. The sequence goes on from HG992201.1 coordinate 1,567,645, forward strand.
GTTAAATATACCCATTTATAAGATTAATATGGCAATCCGCGTTCCTCATGAATTTTATTAAGAGACACGTATTTACCATACTTATTATTTAGACGGCGTCCTGCAAACATTGAAATATCGGTGTAAAGTGTGACGGAAACTCTGTTAAGCTTATGTTCGCCTAGTACCTACTTGGTCTGCTGCTAATGCCTACTTTTAACCAACAGTGTAGAGGAAAGTAATGTGTTTAATAAGTATTTTGTGACAATCTTAATTTTTTAGGCTTATTATTATAACATTATAGTTTTAATAAAAATATTTTTGCTTTTAACCAAGTTCAAGAAAAGGAGGAGGTTCTCAATTCGAACGTTTTCTTTTTTAATGTTGGTGGACCGATTTCGAGGATTAATTTTTTAATCGAAAGGTGGTTCCCATTTATAACTAGGTTTTGAGATTCAATAATGCGTATTTATTTGACTAATTAGTCGACGTACGTTGTTCTCATAACTTTTTACTGGGTGTACCGATTTTAATGATCCTTTTTTTAATCGAAAGCTGATGCTTGTCTTATGGTCCGATTTAATTTGAGCAAACACAATTATTTTCAGTTTAATTTCGTAATAAAAAATGAATCATGCCGAGTATGGTTGTCGTAATACGATCTTGACAAATATTGACAAACATACATATACCTACATATTTGTTCCTGGGTGTTTCCTTGTGGGATTTGATCCGGAACACAAATGTTGACTCAATATTGTAAGTTGATGACTGGTATTTTTATTGTATATTTTTAGTCACTCAGGTTATATGTAGCAGAAAATACGGATATTGGGGATTATTTCACAACTCAAATTAAAAAGGTTGACAGTCAGATTATTATTATTCAAACTTTTTACACATTGCGCACATTTAAAAGTGCAGTTTTATTTTAAAATTATTCTTATTGTACTAATCCGCCAACCCGCATTGGAGCAGCGTGGTGGATTAAGCTCCGATCCTTCTCCTACATGGGGACTCTTCCCCGGCCTATGCCCAACAGTGGGATATAACTGGCTGAATCGATTACATTTTAACAACTAATTAGTAATTACTTCAAAATCTTTAATGTCTATCTAAAAACTGTGTAAATAATGTATTCGTGTAATGAAGTATTAATAAATAAAAATAATTAGGTAAGTAAAGAAAATTTGTAGTCTGTAACAAAAAGATTTTTTTTTATAAGTTCAAGTTACATTTTAAAATTAAATTAAAAATATTGAAATTTCCTCTGGAATGTATTTATCAAGTTGACATCTGTCAATATGTACGCAGATTAACATTGCTCTCGCGGAAATATTTCGACAAGATGGCGGGCATCCCAAAATGGCTGGGCAAGGTCCAATGTCCCATTATCTCTGAATAAACTTACCTTGGGTTACCTTATTTTAAAGGTTGCGTAAAAAAAGACAATTTTTACAATGTAAGGAACATTGTATTGCTTTTCTTTTTTTACTTTAAGTTTTGACTTTATAATTTTTTTTTGAATGTAAATGATAGCTTTAAAAATAAATGTAAGTATTTATTTTTTTGTAAGTGAATAATATGAATAATATTACAATTATTTTAATGAATGATTAAAAGTTTTATCGAAAGGTTATAGGCGTAGTCGTAATTGAAATATTTTTAAAATAATCACTTTGTAAATAACGTTTAGTCTTATTTGAGTTTACTATTATTATTGTCCACATCAGATGTACCTATGATTACCTGTCATACCTTGATGCTTTTTTAAAACTTCTTAATTAAATAATATTGAATATATTTTTCAAACCAAAACACTAGATTAGTTGTTTAATTTTAGGGCTAGGAGGTTTCAACAACTCTTTTAGTTCATTAATTATAAATAAATTAACTCAAATTTAGTTGTTGAATTTAAATAATTTTATTCCAATCTTCATAAACTAAAAATAACGTAAGATTATTATTATATATTATGTTAATTGTTAATATGTACCAACTAGACGCAAAAATGAATGACAAATGTGGGACAACATGCATAAATATTTATATTAAGTTTCAAAATGTACTATAAAAATAAAGTATTTTTGTATAAATATAAACTGTATAACTCAGTTTCATGACAATATAATTCACGGAACAGGATTATTTTTTATACATTTAAATAAAAGGTCGTGAATTCTCAATACTTCCCTGTTTCTGTCAATTAAAATAGTTTTGTTTTAGTGTGATTTTTAATTGATTGATAATGTTTCACATTACTTAATTATTTTTTAGTAAATAAAGCAAAAACGACCTTCAAATTATTCTTTGTACTTAAATATTATAAACATTTTGATCATTCTTTTTTCGATTTAAAGTTGGTGCTTGTCGTGTAATTCTATTTAAACTTGTTAGAAATGTAACGAGTACTTTATGCTTTTCGATGTACATTGATTATTTTTATTTGAGAGTAAACACTGTTATAAAGCTGCCAACCCGCCTTGGAGCAGCGTGTTTAAGCTCTGATCCTTCTCCTACAGGGGAAAGAGGCCCATGTCCAGCTGTGGGATATTACAGACTGAAGCGTACTGTTATAAAGATGTAAATATTTTTTTAAATACTAAGCAGTCAAGAAATGGCCGTGGTTTCGATCCCCGCATAAGACAAAAAGGTTTTTTTTTAGATCATACAGATGTTTCTCGTTGTTTTAGGTTATAAACAGGATTAACATCCTTCTGGGGACTTTTGGCTGTGAAAATTTTATTAATTTATTAATTGGCTACGTTGGAGCAGTTTTAATTATGACTATTACGCAAAATATTATATAATGAATTGATTTAATCATTAATGAATAATCATTAAATCTTTTAAGATTTTATTTTTCGCGTTTCATCTTAATTATGTTAATCAGTCCGAATAAATTATTATTGAATAACACATAGTAGTGGTTCACCTTGACCACAATGTTCTACGTCCACTGGTTGCAATGCGATTATCTGCTTCAAAGTGATTAAATATTGCTGTCATATTCGACCTTAAACGATGTTTTATGACGATAACAAGCTTTTAAGCATCCTGGGGAAGTACCCAGTGTGTTCCTGTGGTGAGTAAGGTGACCAGAGCTCCTGGGGGGATGGCGGAAAGGGTCGGCAACGCGCTTGCGATGCTTGTGGTGTTGCAGGTGTCTATAGCCTACGCTAATCGCTTACCATCAGGTGAGCCGTAGGCTTGTTTGCTGACTTAGTTGAATAAAAAATATATAATTGAAAGTGATTTAGTAAGCAAGTTAATTATATACAAATATAATAATGTGCAACTCTCAAATTTTTAAATTTAGCACAGTAAAGTAAACAACACAAGAATAAGATTTAGCTTTCAAAATACACTTTAGACCAGTTAAAACTTTTGGTGCAACAGGGTATAAACGTCGGTGCATGAAACTGCGAAATACATCTACTAACGCAATAAAAGTATATTATAAAGCGAGACGTTACTATATATTATATTATTTACTGGATTGCTATCATTATGCTGTGTAAGATGACAGGTCGAGTGGACACCTGTAGGTCTTAATGGTCTAAAAATATAGCCTATTATGCAATAGCAATAGCAAACGTGTCTGTGTGTCGTGATCATTATTAATAAGATCTTTGATAACTTAATACATTTGTTGAGGAGATATTTACCTCTAACATTGTTTTAGTTACGTAGTGTTGCCTTCACTTAAATTTTATTATTGAAGTTAGAGCACAAATTCTTAATCATTTAGTTACAATAGAAATTTGATTCATTCTGAATTTACGTCGGATGTTTTAGTAGTCAGTATGTCTAGAAAAGTTAAAGAAAAATAATTGTGTTTGCTCGCAAACGAAAAAAAAACCGACTTCAATTACATCGACAAGTAATACAACGTAATAAGACGAAAAAATAGTCAAGTAAATACGCGCTATTAAAGATTACTCAAAAAGTTGTAATCAGTTTTCGATCTAATTTAAACAAGACTACAAGACAAGTATTAGCTTTCGATTAAAGTAAGAATCATCGAAATCGGTACACCGAGTAAAAAGTTATGCGGTATAATATAACGTAGGTGGACGAAAAAGTAGTCACGTAAATACGCATTATTAGATATAACTCTAAAAGTACTTGTCAGATCTCAATTAAATTAAAATGGGACCACATGACACGCAACACCTTTCAATTAAAACAAAATTGATCGAAATCGGTCCACCCAGTCAAAAGTTCTGAGCTAACATACATAAAAAAAAAAAAAAAACATACGTGTCGAATTGAGAACCTCCTCCTTTTTTGGAAGTCGATTAAAAAAGACGCCGCGTTGGCGCAGTGGTTTCAGCACTGGATTGCGATTGGCTGTTGCGCGGGCGGTTGCGGGTTCGATTCCCGCAGACGACAACATTTGTATTGGCCATACAGATGTTTGCAGTGGTCTGGGTGTTTGTGCAGTCCTTGTGGGTTACCCCACCGTGCCTCGGAGAGCACGTTAAGCCGTCGGTCCCGGTTGTTATCATGTACACCTGATAGCGATCGTTACTCATAGTAGGGAATATATCCGCCAACCCGCATTGGAGCAGCGTGGTGGATTAAGCTCCGATTATTCTCCTACATGGAAAAGACGCCTATGCCCAACAGTGGGATATTACAGGCTGAATCGTGATGTCTAGAAAAGTGGATGGGTGTGACTTGGGTGTCCTAGCAATATTATTTTTAACAAGTTTTAATAACATACTTTTGAAAATATCTATAGAATTTTAAGATAATTACAAACTTGTGCAACTCTAGGTTTAAGATATGAATTGACTTCCCGTCAAGGTGTTTGTAAGGAAAAAAAAACAGAGAGTAACAGGCTACTTTTCGCTATATTTTTTACTCAACTCAACCTCAGACTACATAATTATATTGTTGTTATTAGAGTATAAATGCTGAAAGGCAATGAGAAATTAGTAACTCTAAACGCAACGCTGGCTATGACTATTGAACTGAGATTAAAACTTGTAATTCCTTCTCTTTCTAGTATTTGTAAAAAATATCGATATTTTGTATTTTTCAATCTCAGAAACTAAATGGGCTGTACTCATAATTGATATAATAACCAGTGCCAGTAACTATAGCCTATAGAAACCTGCAAGACCTAGAACATCATAAGCGCCTTACGAACCCTAACGCTGACTCTTCCCAGAAATTTTAACTAATTTACTTACCAAATTAATTAAAAGCAATATTATTTGGTTATAATCTACAGTAAGAGACTTCTGTACCTAACATGTCGAACGGCTACAAATTTTGAACAAGATATTTCGTACTAGCTCTACTATTAGTTTTGATAGATTATTTTATTATAAACTAGCGACCCGCTCCGGCTTCGCACGGGTGCAATGCTGATACTAAATATAAAATATAAAATAAATATTTGCAATCTAAGCGCAAAAAATGTGTTTATTTACGACATCACATTAGAAAACTTTAAAACTATCAGTGTTCCTCTACTATATTATGCATGTATTATACATATAAACCTTCCTCTGGAATCACTCTATTTACTAAAGAAAACCGCATCAAAATCCGTTGCGTAGTTTTAAAGATCTAAGCATATATACAGACAGACAGCGGGAAGAGACTTTGTTTTATAATATGTAGTGATAATAAAATCTCAATATAAATCACCTTGTGAATGCGTATTCTCGCAGTTCCTATAATTTGAATAAATGCGGACCTAACGACACTTGTTAGGTATGACCATCGGCCTATTTGTCATAACATTACTCACGGGTAGCCTTGTCAATTGACTCCTACGTTTTGTCGTCAAGACTAAATATGTTTATATTTATTGTGCAACTGGAAGGGACTTGTTTAACATATACAGTTTGTATTTTTTTTTGTCAATCACTTTCTAAAATTGATTATATATATAAATAGTACCTGGGTGACCGAGCCTAGCTCGGTATTTTTATTTGTTTTTTTTTTCTCGGTATTTTTATATTTTAATTTTATTTAGAATAAATCACGAGTAAAATTTAAAAAAAAAAGAAAAAATTATAATTTGGAGACTGAGATTTGAACCCGGGTCAACACGATTCGAACCCCGCCGATTTCCTAATTAAGCCATTATATGTAGCTATGTTGACAACGGTGAAATTAAGCTTCGTATTCTAATGATATTTTTTCATTGCCTAAAAACAGGGATAAAACTACATTTTTTAAAAATGAATCCTAGCTAGATCAATTTTTCGCCCCCGAAATCCCTTGCACACTAAATTTCACGAAAATCGTTGGAGCCGATTCCGAGATTCAGATTCTATATATATATACAAGAATTGCTCGTTTAATAGTATAAGATATCGTTTAGTCAATAGTTTAATACAATACACGTAACCTTTTTTCTTATACTACTTCATACTAAAACAAACATAATATTAAAAACCTGTGTAGTTTTATAGAACCACGGTAAAAGTGAAACTTATTTTCACATTATAGACATTAAAAATTTTGGAATCATATTCCATTAAGGGTATAAAAATCGCTTTATCAATCATACCGCGCGGCCGACCGTCACGCAACATGCAACATAGACGAAAAAGTTTGAGACGATGCAATAAAAGTTTCACTTTGAAAATATCTCAGTTTTTACTATTTCAACGTACCAGAGAATCATAAATATGAAGAGATTTTATAATTTTACTAACCGGTGGAATTCGATCCAAGTTAACCATCTGTTTCTCAGTCATGTCGATACCAGGAGAGCATGAACAATAAAGACGTTGATCAAATCAATTAGTATGAGTGATACGGCGTCAGAGTGCGTATAAACGAATCGTGATAAACATAGTTATTTAGCATTTTGTCAGCAGTAATGCATTCCACACACACAAAGGCGATAACTCGATAATGATTAGAGATCCTTCTCAGAAGCTGTTATGTAAACGGTTTAAAAAAAACAAGCTCATCTCATCGTAAAACATTCTTTAAATCACGAGTGTCTTGTAATTCCGAGTGTCTTGTAATTCCGTGAAATTTGTGCAGTTTTATTTAAGTGTTAAATCATTTTATTTATATTATTTCCTTGATGTGATCAAGGTTGTTTCGTAAAATGATTATTTAAATAAACAGTTAAGGAAAATACGGCCTACGTAATGTCTATTTTGTAAATACAGTAAAGATTTAACATACTTTTTTTTGCACACAAAGTTTGTTAACAGATCTCTATCACTAAGACTTTCCCAGGGTTGTATTATGGAACCTAATTTTAACAATAGCTTCTATAAAGACAGATATAAAAACATAGTTAAAAAATGAAAGGAATCTTGAAAAAATGCGGGTGAAAATGCAGTATATCTAGTTCAAGATGTAGACGTCATTCGCGACAACAATGTAGCTTCCATTGTCAAATTCTTGTCATAAGGTCGCGGCGCCCACGCGTTGTATAACGGCGTGTGAGCTGTGAAGTTCAAGGGGATAGGACAGAGCTATCTTGGATGTATGTATGTAATAGTTAACAGATTTTTTAAATGAATTTTTATTGCGAAATAGAGTATGGAAAGATGTAGGAGCTAAACCGAGTGCCTTGCGTTATCATATTTTTCAAAATATATACATTGCCAAAACAAAAAATAAATGCAAGAAATATAAAAAGTCATTTAACATTACGCTTTGAATGTTACATATGTAATTAGTTACTTATTGTCAGTGATTTATTTAATAATTTTATTCTTTACGAGACGATTTAGAAAAACAATAAAGTAGACAAAATCACAAAATCAACGGTAAAATGAAAACGAAAAACTTTGACGAACTTTTTGAAATACATATGTTCATTATTAAGGATTAAAATAAGTAACTGCAGCTATGATAGCTTAAGTGGTACACAGATTTGACATTTAATCACGACTTTTATTTGTTTGTTTGCAGTGCAGTAAGCAGTAACAGTAGAAAAAATATACAAGTAGGTACTTGGTACTTGATACTGGGAAACTATATAGATTTTTCTACTAAGCTTTGTTTTTTATTTTTTAACATTTGGCGATTTTTAAGCATGGGGTGTAGGTATAGACACATTTTCTCTAAAGGTGCAAATGTAACTTTTTTTTGTTGTAGATTTCTGTGCAGTAAAAACAATTAAAATTATGTGGAGTGTACAAAGAAATTAATTCGTTTGTTAGATTAGCTGTTGCTTTCAAAAATTGTTAATTTAATAGTTTGGCATAAATTAATACCTAGCTTACCAAATTTTTATATAAAAACTATTTCACTTTTATTAGATCACTGGAGATTTCTGTTTATTATATACATATATATTTACTTACACAACACTAAAAACTGCTTAAAAATTTTGTCTAACAATGTCTTCAATGTTATAAAAACTACTTACACAATCAAATCTACTTTACAACAACCAAAGTCCTCTAAATTGACTGGTGATATTATATATAAGTTGTCATAAAGTTCAAAAGCAATTTATCATCATTTATATATCAAATTTTTGATAACATTGATACAATTAAAGTCGTTAACATTTTCATGATATTAGAATAACCAGTTTATTTGAAATGTCAGAACCATAAATGCCCCTCAATTATACAGAAACCTTTAATAACTTAACATATCTTGTTCTATATTATAAATAAATTAGCTCACCGATCCCCAGACAGTTTTAATCTATGTCTGGATCCGGAAACACACTACACAATCACAAACGTCTCGACAACGATGAATATCTATATACTAGATGGCCCGCTGAACTTCGTATCACCTACATATATTTGTGAAAAATATACACAAAACACTTTCTGAACGCACCTATAAATATTTGACAACCAATTGACAACGTTTTTGACAAAAGACATTAAATTTCCCCGCTAGGAACATTTTGTATTGGAAAATTATATCGTCGTTTTTAGTATTTTCCGTTACATATTATTTATGTTTCTCACCGTTTAAACCTTCTCTGAACTTCCACAAACATTTCAAAATTAGCTAAATCGGTCAAGCTATTCTCGAGTTTTAGTGAGACTAACGAACAGCAATTGATTTTTATATATATAGATTATAGCGCGCTTCGAAACAGCTTCGCCAACGCATCATCATTTTTTTTCAATCGATACTACTTATCCATTCTCAGACTAAATACCTTCTGCATAACCTCCAAACTCTTATTAGGATTGTTCGCTTCAGCCTATCGCACTAAATGCGTACAGCCTGCAAAGGCGATCTTATGAAGATCGTCGATCTAGGGAGCCTGAAGGCGTCCCACACTGAGTTTGCCAATACTCGGTTCCACTCGGGGATATGATGTCTGCTCCAACAGCCATCGGTCTTGTGACAGGCTATGTCGGTTACTTTCGTTCTCTCATGGATAGTTTCAGTTCCAATCTTTGCTCTCAAAGATTGGATCGCAAAAAAAGCATAGACCGTTCCATAGCACGTTTAGTGACTTTAAACTTGTTGTCTAACTAGTCCCTTTTTCAGTGTCCATGTCTCGGTAACGTATGTCGACATAGACAGGACGCATTGCTCGAAGATTTTTATCTTCAAGCATAGCGGAGTCTTCGAAGTGAAGATTCAGCGAAGCCTGCCAAACGCAACCAAGCTCAACGGAATCCTACTATCAGCTTCCTTCTCGAAGTGATTTCGGCCTAGCTGAATAATATAGCCTAGGTAGACGTAATCTTAAGCAACTTTGAGAAGGGTACGATCGACTGAAACCAGTCTCGGTATGATTTCTCTGTTAAACATAAGTTTCGTTTTGTCCAAATCAATACCGAGACCGGCCGTCGGGAGGACTCATTTAGGCCGTCAAGCATTTGCCCTAGCTCCTCCAACGTCTCCACAAATATGCCGATATCGTTGGCGAAACGAAGGTGAGAGTTGTATTCGCAGTTGGCGTTTATCCCTCCTTCTTAATCTAATGTCTTAAACACATCCTACAGCGCAGTGCAGGATGCAGCAGTTCTTAATTATTTTTATTGCTATTTTATATTTTTAATACCCTTTTTTGCTATTTATCACAAGAACATAACGCAACTTGATAGCAGTATTATCTATACTAATATAATAAAGCTGAAGAGTTTGTTTGTTTGTTGGTTTGTTTGAACGCGCTAATCTCAGGATCTACTGGTCCGATTTGAAAAATTCTTTCAGTGTTACATAGCCTATTTATCGAGGAAGGCTATAGGCTATATATCACCACGCTAAGGCCAATAGGAGCGTAGCACCAATGAATAATGTTTCAAAATCGGGCTTTTTTACTTTTGAGAGCTTCCGCTGCGTAAACGGCAGAATTGGTCCTATTCCATGCGGACGATGTCGCGCGCAGAAGCTAGTTTAGTTATACACTTACAGTATCAACATAGTGTATAATGGCGTTCCCCAAGAGTTCTGGCTACGTTAGCCATGATTTAGTATTATTGGCATCGGAATGCAATTACAATTTCGTTTGGCCCAACGCCAGAACCGCAGCCGTAGTTACGTCGAATGCATACAAAGAAAACCTTGCCAAAGTCAGTTCCGTTTTACGAAACATTTGGTGTCACGATTCATTGTTATAGATTTATAAAATTGATAACTTTACATACGTTATCAAACTTCTATTTATTGAAGTAAAACTTAACACAAACACAAAAGCGCAGAACACAAAACATCTATGGCCTAAAAGATTGTGATATCAATATCAAAATAGCTGTATTCAATTAGGCTTCAAAAGCACCTACGAATCGTGATTTTACTAATTAAAATTTTAATTATTTCTAAAAGTGAAGAAACCACTGGTTCGTAATATAGATTCAGAAGACAAGAACCAGTAACTCCACAGTTATTCTTTTCATAAAATATATAAACTGTGCGTTACTAAGTTAATAGCATAAGAATAAACGTGACATGTGAAAAATATACAAAATTATATAATAATTTGCACAGATAATATAAAATGCTTTAAATTCTTCCGCGATTTTTACAAAAACCAATTTCCAATGGTTTACAATGCGGAAACATCTGGTTGGTCAAAATTAGCGTTAAATTAGATTTGAGCTTGAAATGTCAAAATTTAAATATATATTGTTATTAATGTAAATTATATAGATGTGTTAATCACAGTTTAGGTCAAGTGACCTACGTCGTCATTGATAATTCAAAAAAAGTAAGAAAGTAATGACATGTTTTTATTGAAGTTATAGCTTCAGAGTTAGTAACATAAATTTATTATATAAACACTTAAATATGAAACCAAAAATCTCCTTATTCAAGTAGATTTCAAAGTAGGTTTAAATCGTCTCGTTAGTTGTTATTACATTAATCTTTATAATATTAAAAATGGTTACAGTGAAGCTATGACTGATTCGGAATATGTATTGGATAGAGAAGAACCGACAAGAAATAGGTAGGTACTTCCGCGCTTCCGTTCTTTAGAGCCTTATAGGTACATATAAATAAAATAATAAATTTACTCTATATTAAATTCCAGTGAGTTATTATATTAAAATTGACTTTAAAAATAACGATTCACTATTAAAATATATATTATATTTAATTTAAATCAACCTCTGAAATCGAAACGTAAAATTCTGATGAGAAAACAGCAGGAAATTCAAAAATTTTTTAGACTGTACAAAAAAAAAAATCGAACAAATTTGTTATTACGACAATTTTATTTACAAATTACAAAATTTATTTAAGTAATAAATAGTTTAAATATTATTTTTAAATATACTTAAATCCTTATATTTTATACCATTTTAAATTTATAAAACGAGTTTTGTTTTTAAATAAAACTTATAATATAATTTACGATATCTAAAATGAAATAGCGTATAATTTATAGTCAACATAATAAATCTATGCTAAAATTAAAACTAAAACTTTTTGTTTGAATGTCATATCATTTAACAGTACACAAAAACATAGTTATTTTTGTTTGTGATATTATTATGAAATAAATTTAATATTATTGATAAGAATTGTGTAACAATTCGCTACACAATCGTTTATTTTTTTTATTATTCTACTTACTAAAAATATTTTTTGATTGCGATATAAGAATGACATTTTATTAATATGTAGTTTTATTTTTCCTCGACTCATTAGCGATTTGTTAGATTACATTCGCTCGATTCAAGGTGGACATTATTGCTTAAGTTATTATATAAACTATTTATAGAAAATTATTTTATTGTATATATAGTAAATAAATACTGTGGCACATTTAAAACTGGCATACGCAGTGCTTGTGCAGTCCTTGCGGGTCTCCCCACCGTGCCTCGGAGAGCACGTTAAGCCGTCGGTCCCGGTTGTTATCATGTACACCTGATAGCGATCGTTACTCATAATAGGGAATATATCCGCCAACCCGCATTGGAGCAGCGTGGTGGATTAAGCTCCGATCCTTCTCCTACATGGGGAAGAGGCCTATGCCCAACAGTGGGATATTACAGGCTGAATCGTATCGTATCGTATACGCAGTGCGCCCTCTGTCCTACAGGACCCACGCACGTAAGATTGCAGGTGGGGCCTGGATAAGGATTGATTGGAGGCGAAGTAACTGGGTGATTATCAGGAACTTGGGGAGGCCTATGTCCAGCAGTGAACTGCCATAGGTTGAACTGTTGAAGCGAAAAATAAGCCTTTACATCATCTCATGTTGGTATTTGGGTAGCGTTCCGCTGCTGGAAGTCAGCAACTTGAAGTGCAACTTTCTACTTAAAAATTAGTTTTTTGGGTTCAGCTTTCATTAATACTAGAAATATAACTAACTTTAAATCAAGTTTTTAATGATTTTCCTATTATGCATTATTTATGCACGTACAACTGATGGTTAAAGAAATGGAACTGTAATATACCTATTCCATAAGGACGACGCAACTGGCGTTATTTAAAATTATATCTTGTTTTGCAGAATTTATAAAATAAAATTTATTCAAATTCATATAACAAATATTAGGAAGTGCTCGTATAGGTATTGTAATCAAATTTTGAATCATATTTTTACACGTAAATGACTAATTACGTACAAAATTATTCGTTTGTAGTTTTTAATTAAAATACATTATTTACCTGGAATTATTTTTGCTAAAACTATCATAAATTATACGTATTTTAATTGTTTTGTCGCAATATAAAAAATAATAAACTACACGATACATACAAACATGTCAATAAAACGCGGGAAGTCATGCAAATGTAGGTATATCTTGTCTATATCTCTGTCGTGGTTTTGTACGTGTTTAATTTTAATTAACTATATTATTGTTATTATACATTATTATTTATTATTTATATTAACAATTTAACAGTATAAAACTGAAATCTGAATCTCAGGAACTACTTGGTTCGAATTGAAAAATTCTTTGTGTATTTTATAGCCAATTTACCGAGGAAAGCTTTAGATTATTTTTTTCCTCAAAATAACCCAGCTAGTATGCTAATATTTTTACTATAATAGATAATAATAGTACGAGCATTACATTTAGGCATTGGCGGTGGCATTGGCATTAAAATTGCCAAGTGCCACCAACATTCAATATACCTACACCTATCACATATCAATATTTATCAATGCATTTGTCGATCGCTTTATCGTTTTGTGTAACAAGTGAATTCATTCATCAAAATAATTGGTAATAATAGTCGAATTTCATATGAAGCTCTATTGTCGAAGATTTAGTGTGGAATCGCAACTTGTCATCTGTAAGTTTGTCTTTTCTCTCATTCATGGAATGACCATTCAGATTAATGGCTACCAGTAGTGCTAACTTAGCACAGATGATTTCGCCATGGTCACGTAGAATGTAAAAGTTACGAAGGATGAACTGTCAAAATGCAAACAAAAAAAAACAAATATATCAAATTGGATCAATTTTACGTTTATTGCTTCCGTTCTGGTATCGTAAAGCAATTTTCTACAGTATATAACAAATTAGTTTCAATGTACTGGTCATCCTGAATGGATTTTTTTTTGTAAGTTAATTTCGTAAACAAACAAACTCACTTACAGTTTTAATATATTGATAGTTTTGTGCAGTACGTGACAGGCGAGCTCGACCTTGCGCGTGCGCCGCTCTACATACTTGAAATAAATCTATCTGCGAATGCAAGTAAATGCCGAGGAATAAGTTAAATGTTACTAACGATATATTTCCAACATTACTTCTGAATTGCTCAATGGTGTGATCTTCTGTAAGGTGGAGGAATTGTACAAAACTATTATAGAAAAAGGAAAAATATCGTTCGCTTGACGTTGTCGTCAACAATAATTGTATGATTTCTGCAATCGCATTGCTATCGCAAATATCAACCACCAATATATAATATAACTAGCTGACCCCGCAAACGTTGTTTTGCCATATAAGTTATTAACCCCCGCAACCCCCTCTTGTGGGTAGAATTTCGTAAAATCCGTTCTTAGCTGACCTCTACTCGGCGAAAGGAATATACCTACCAAATTTCAAGTCTCTACGCCTTATGGTTCCAGAGATATCGTGATGAGTCAATGGGTGAAAATCTCTTTTATATATATAGATATATAGATAAATAAGACGACAAATGTCATATAAAATACACACAAAGAAAATAGAACTCAGTTCAGTCTAATAGAGTACTTAGAGTAGTTAGTATTCAAGCTGGCATTTTGATTCTTTATCAGTCATCAGTTTACTATTCATATCGTAACGACACAATGTAGTCGGTACATTTGTTTAAAGCTGTAATACAAGATATAAAATTTAAAGCCATATTTATTTTTTTACTGTCTATTGTCTATTATTTACTATTCTAATCATGACAATCTTTATAGCATCTAAGTGTAGATGTGACCTCTTTCCTTAATCTACTTTCCTGGTATTTTAATATTTGTTTTTTTGAAGTGAAACGTCTTTAGGCGCATGAGGTGTAAAATTTGAGCGACCTGTAACGCAGCAGCGTCATGACGGTCAGTACTTGGATGGGTGACCGCCTGGGAACACCGCGTGACGTTGTTTGTTTTTTTTTCGAATTAGTTTGCCAAAGAAGTGTCACTTCTGACATGTGTACTTTGTACGCACGCAATTTATTTTTTATTTTTAAGTTAGCTCTTAATCATTCAAAGATTTTCTTGGTCAATCGCGTGTGATCTAGGAAATTCATTGATTAGAATCTCTTGCTTGTGATCTGTCCAACTAGCTTTCTTCTTGGCTATTTTAATCACTACAGTTATGTCACTCTCTTCGCTCACTATCTAATGATAACGATGGTCTGGTTTTTTTCCACCATTTTATCAGCCTGTGGGTTTACTCTGCGTAAGGACGTGTTAATGCAGATGTAGCGGAAGTATTGTTAAAGATCTATCATCAGTTTGATTCGTAATAAGAATCATAATAAAAAAAGAAAAGTAAATAAAAGTTTATTCATATTGCATAAATAAGGGTGGTTAATAATTCAGTAACTAATAACACAAGTGAATTACTTTAAAAAAGAATAACGTTGTGTTGGAATCATAATCAACGCGACAGAAAAGAGGTTTAATTATGTTAGTAGACAAGAAAGTTATACTGTCAATATTATATTAAAGCGAATTGTTAAAATTATAAATAATTGATAAATTCGTATTAGATTATTTTTTATATCCAAACGAAAGATCTATATTTATATTTTCAATACAATTTTAAACAATAAACGTCTACTTAATAACTTACTCAAGTGGCAGGAAAACATTTAGTAATATGCAATGTAAACTGTTTGTCTGTAAATGGTAATCTTTGTAACAATGTAATCTACATCTCACGTAGAGTTACCATCTTTGTATTTAAAGTCTAGGACAAACAAGAAAAGTATAATATTGTTTTGATGACTCAGTGTAAAATATATTAAGTTATAATCAGGGTTGGTTAGCTGAGTGCCACTAATAATTTTTTTATATACAAATAAGTCGGCAAATAAGGGTACGGCTCTCCTGATGGTAAAACTGGTGAAACATCATCATTAGCTTTTCACCACAGAAACACAACACTGCTTGAAAGTAGTATTATTTAGCTGTAATCTTCTCTAAGGTTAAGGTACGTCCCCAGGGATATTCCGGCTGTGCCCTACCTTAGTTTAAAAGTTTAATTTTTAGTCTATATCCACGAAATTCATAAGATATGGTTACAATATCTAACGTCACAAGATGACCAATAATGAGAAGCCGCCTCTCATTCTAAGTACCAAGACGACCTTGGTTCTGTTAGATGTATGTCCTATCTCGTCACATAGTTTTTATTGCCTTAAATTCATATTGCCTTTTTATAGAGCTTGAAGCCGTGTATGGACTTTGTTATGTTGAACATTAGTTGGAATAATGTGCTACAATAACAAAGAATAACCATGTTTACTAGGATTCAGTCTGTTACATCTCACTGCTGGGCATACGCCTTTTTCTCCATGTAGGGGAACGATTGGAGATTAATTTACTACGCTGTTCCAATGAGGTTTGGCGGATATATTCCCTACTATGAGTAACGATCTATATCAGGCGTATATGACAATAACCAGGACCGACAGCTTGCTAAATTATAACAAGGAATGATTCGTGTTTTTGAATGTTTTTAATGAAAAAACTAAAAAATAAACTGATTGATCGACTTTAAATTACGCTCACAAGGAAAGCGTTACGCTATCACTGCTACATTTCAGTGGAATGAAAAAGTCCAGAGGGTGGGACCACTAGATATCTATCCGATAACTGGTTGGAACCGCTACGGGTACGTGTCCCCGGACTGCTCTAGCTGCTAGTGTCACACACCTCTCCCCGCAATCCGTGGCACTGGTATCTCTAACCCCAGATCCTGTTCTCACACAAATCCTTCCCACCTATCCTTCTTCTTAGCCAAGAATTCCAAAGGACGGTTGCTAAAATATACCATGCCAAATCTTTTACAACATGAGTTCCATGACTCATGTTGTGCCGACCCTACCTACATAAGTAGGCTAAGGGAGGGAGATGATGTTGATTTTAGTGGAACGAATCGTGCAATCAGCCGCGAGCGAAAAGGTAGGAGAATATAAAATCATTTCACTCCTAGACAGGTACGTACAAAAACGTTAAATTGTAATAATTTAGCCTCGTTCAAACATGCCACCACTTCGTGAGTCGTGACGGACGCGGTTCAAGGCCACTGCGCATGACCTGCATTCGTCCGACACGCGACTTGTCACGTCAGCCGTCATGACTTGTAGTATTAAAGGTTTTTGACGTGACATTGGCTGGTAAGAAGTTTAAGTTTATTTAAGCAGGTATTAGCCGACTTGACGGACATCGTTCCACCATTTTTTTCCTACCTTGTTCTGACAATAATAAACACAAAAAATTAGTTATTTTATATGGTTTTGACCGGATGTTATGCGCGTACATTACATTTTGATTGATTTTAATTTAAATAGATTTAAATATATATATTTTTTAAATATATACAACACACTTACACGGTCGTCTGTTCCTAAAGTAAGCAACTTAATGCTTGTGTTATAGGCTTATAGGTAACAGCCGACTGGTATAGCTACATTTTTTTTTTCGATAAACATGCATATAAATACTACATATATAAATAAATATATATTACGCTTGTTTGCCGACCTAGTTGTGTAAAAAAGACAAACAACGATCTAGGCTAGAACGTACGAGGGTATTGACTTTATTGCACAAAAAATAAAATAACAACGTAAAATATGCATTTTATATGTTTACTAATGGAAACGAGAAATAAAAGATCGTTAAATAGATGATTTTTAAAGATTAAAAAATAAATTTATGTTTGTTAATCTGATTTTCCGTTATTTATATTTTATTTATATTAAAATGTGTTAAATTAATGTAATATTACTATTTTATTGTAGTTTTGGATAAATAATTTGCTTATAGACGTAGAAATTTAGAAAAAAGGATATTATTTATTATTACTTAATTGATGTTTATGCATGCACATGTTACAATATATTTATTTATGTATGATGAAAAAGTTTTATAAAAAACATTGTTACTGGTTTGAAAGCTAGTAAATAAATATCACGTCAATTTTTGAAGTAAAACTTCTTTACACACACTTGACTCGGGGAGTGAGCTGGTGAATGCGTGACGAGAGCGTTACAAAAAGTGTGATCGGGCGAGGTGGACGGAGCTAGAGAGAGAGTTGTGAGCACACATTTTTCTTTCTCTCTTTCTGTCATAGTCGGTTACGTTTCGTATGTCTAAGACACAGTGTCGACAGTGCAGACCTATTGTGCAGGCCTATCGATGGTCTAAACGCGATGCGTTAGCGTAATTGTCACAGCACTGACTTATGGCTGTTGCGTTGGCGATTGCAAGTTCGATCTCCGGACTAGCATACATTTGTATTGGCCATACAAATGTTTGCTGCGGTCTGGATTTTGTGTATTGTGTATTTCCGGACACCAGAAACATGAGTAAATCTTACTGGTTGCCGTTGACTGTGATATATATTTAATGAAAGTTGAAAGAATAACACACTATTTTTATCCCGAAATTCCCGTGTGATAGGAAGTTACGCAGACAAAATCGTAAAACGCAGATAGTTTTTAGTTATTTAAAAAAAAAAAAAACATTTCCGACAACCGCAAGATGAATAAGAATCGATATAGATAAATAATATTTAATTGCAGTTATATTACGTATATCCTATAATAGGTACGTGGAAGCGATAAATTAAAAACCAATTTTTTAATAAGTTCGCAAAAAGGAGGATTTGCTTAGCATGACATGATATGGAAAATACTTTTTTAAATTAGCCTTCTTTACACACTCGACTTGGAGAGTAAGCTGGTGAATGCGTGACGCGAGACCCGAGCGTTACGAAAAGTGTGATCGGGCGAGGCGAACGGAAGTTGAGAGGGAGATATAAGTTAGGGAGAGAGAGTTACGTTTCGTAAGTCTTACTTCATTAGTGTGTCTTTCACATTCGTTTTTATTATTATTTACATATCATTACACTACTTGGGTAGCACACAAGCATACGGCCCACCTATGTAGTAATAGTATGCGGATACCGTAGCCATTAGACTCCTGCAACACCAGAAGAATCGCAAGGACGTTGCCAACCTTACTCTTGTTCTGCATGAGGAGCTCTGGCCATCTAACTTACCACAGGAACACAACACTATTTGAAAGCAATGTTATTTATTACCTACATATCTTCAAATATAAAAAAATGCGTGCGTGCAAAGTACACATGTCAAAAGTGAAACTTCTTTGGCAAACTAATTAAAAAAAAACTAGTTTAAAATATATTTAAAAAAAAAAAACTAATTGGAAAAAGAAAACAAAAAGCCAACGCCACATGGTGTTCCCAGGCGGTCACCCATCCAAGTACTGAATGTTATGACGCTGCCTCGTAACTGGTCGCTCAAATTTTACCCCTTTTAAGTTTCACTTCAAAGAATCTAATTCTCAATCTATTTGCTATTTTTATATGTATAGATATAATAATACATAATTGCACTTACATTACGTAGGTACGTGGAAACGATAAATTAAAATCTAAATGTTTTTATGTCTGTCATCCGGTACATTGTAATAAAATAGCCACCGTTAATAACAGTACAAATTCGTAAAACAAAAAAAGCTTTTGAGTCATACAATATGAAATGGTGCTTAAGACTATTAATAATTATAATTTTATTTCCATTTATTACTTTTTACTGATGCCGATATTTTAAGATTTATCTGATATTCAGTATATTGACGAGGCTCAAGGAACCAGGATCGAAAAAAACATAGAGGACGCTGTGCCGTGTAGTTGACACGCTCTCATTATATAGGGTAGGGGGGAGGAGAATCATCTCATATGGGAGAAAAGTTGAAAAAGTGTCCAGCTGTATGCCATAAAGCCCATAAATATCAGTTCAAAAACCTTCCACAATCGCGCTGGTGTAGACAAATGGTATGGTATGAATGTAAATTGTAGATGAATTGAAGTATGCCGAGTTAAAACATTTAATATCGTTGTCGACTAAAGTAGTTAATTATTAAAAATTTCAACAACTTACGTTGTACAAAATAACGTAGTAAATGTAACCTAAAGGGAATTATTATAAGGAAACGTGCACAGTGCACTTAAAGTGATTTAATTTCGTAAAATGTGAAATGAATGAGCACGGTCCTATATATAGGTCATGCACACCGACGACTCTTTCACTTAAAATATAATTTTGAATTTACAGCATAGAAATAAGTTACAATAAAGATTTCATTTAAAACGTTTATCTATTATAATTTTAATATAAAAGGAACAAAACTTTTTGCCGATACAGTAATACATTTAACATAAATTACATTTCAACAGCATATTGATAAATATATGCAGGTGCGGAAATAAGTTAATTGTAACCTACAGATGGTGCGCGCGTCGCTTCCTTGCGCCCACGCAACCTGATCTTAGATTGAGGTAAACTATACAAACAGTTACATTATTTATTGTAAGAGTAATTTGTAATATTGTTAAAGATTTACTGACGTAGGGCACAGCAGGAAATTTCCTGCTCAAAATATGAAGCAGCCCGACTTGGGTAGTACCTCGACCTTACAGAAGACCACAGCTAAATAATACTGTTTTCAAGCAGTATTGTGTTCCTGTGGGTGAGAAAGGTGACCAGAGCTCCTGGGGGGATGGGGTCGGCAACGCGCTTGCGATGCTTCTGAAGTTGCAGACGCCTATAAGCTACGGTAATCGCTTACCATCAGGTGAGCCGTATGCTTGTTTGCCGATCTAGTTACATAAAAAAAAAGTTTTCTACATGTAATACATAAAATATTCTGTCTTTGATTTTTAAAAGTAAACATAAGATATTGGTACTTATTGAATACTTTAACGATACCATAACGTAACCATACAGATTACAGATGTTTGCCGTGCTCTGGGTGTTTGTGCAGTCCTTGTCTCCCCACGTCGTCGGTTATCATGTACACCTGATAGCGATTGTTACTCATAGTAGGGAATATCCCGCATTGGAGCAACGTGGTAGATTAATCTCTGATCCTTCTCCTACAAGAGGAAAGAGGCCTATGCCCAGCAGTGGGATATTACAGGCTAAAGCGCGCTACATGTATTTTTAAGTGCAATAAAGTGTATAAATAATATAGTACCCATTTCCTACTTCAAAAATCCATATTTTAGATTAGTATTATGGATCCATAATATCGATCCAAAATACTAATTGATAGATCGACATGAGTAAAATATATAAAGTTAAAAAAATGTTAAAGTCATTCTTGACCATTCTCTTAATTGAGGACAGACACTTTTACACATTATATAATATGATGACAAGTTATTTTTATTTGTTGATGACTCTCAATATTATTTCACAAAATTATTTGATGACTATTGACACAGAAAAAAGGACAGAGTCATTATCTCATATAACAAACTTAATTTAAGTTTCTTCTTTATCTAATTAGGATTCAAAAGCAGTTTTCAATTATCATGTTAGTATCGACTATGCTAAAGCTGTCATTTACTTACACTATAAATAGGTATATTTTTTTATTATTTTTTAATTGTTTAAAATAGTTCATGGTGATACTTAGTTTTTAATGGTACAGCTTTACTTTTAAAATGCATTCTGAACTTTTTGAGGGTGTTAATGAATGTGCGTTTTTTTTAAAACTATTCGCTTCGAATAAATATTTTTTAATTACATTTTTAAAATCATTATGATAATATACGAGTAGTACGACAGAATTGGACTACTCAATTTTAGGGGTTAGAATAATTTACAGAAAGCCTTAAAAAACTAAATACCATTATAACGAAGTAGGTATCACTAAGTCCTAAGTCTTTGGTATTGAAATAAATACTTTTTTGTTGTTCATTTTCATTTTTCAAAACCACTATGAACATTATTTTGTTAATTAATTTCAATTTGATTGTTTTATTTTTAACTTTATTACTTATATTAATTTTGATTTATTGATGTAATAATTGTATTGTTCTGTTTAAATTTTATTTTATTGTGCTTTTTTAGTTTTTGTTGTATTAATTTTCATTGTATAATATTAATTTAAATTTTATTGCATCGGTTTTATCCTTATATCCATTTTATATGTTTTAGAAGGGTAGTCTCAAGTAAGTAAAGTAGTAGGTCTCAAGTAAGCTGTATGTGCCTATAATTGAGGTAACACTCAATTTGTTCGTACCCTGGAGTAATGTATACGTATTAGAGCTTCCTTGTTGGCGCATTCTTATAACAAAAAGTAAATAAACATACAATACTCCATTTTAGGCCTCAGAATTAGTTTAAGAAAGTATCTACTAAATATGATATTCAAGTACGTACACAGTTATAAAAAACTTTCTATAAACCCAAAAAAAAAAAATGTAGGCTCGGTCTTAAAGAACTAAATTGAAACTCACGTAATGAGGTAAAATGACATACTGTCACCGCACCATGTACCGCTGTATGACGGTATAATGCAGGGTTTAGAATAGTCATGAGTGACTATCTTGACTTAGCATCTATAGTTAGAAGAGCGTGATGGTTTCTTTTACATTTCCTGCTTATTAAAAATCAAAACTTACTTTGTTCGAGTAGTAGACATCATTTTCCGATTAAAATTATTATTATTTTTTAAATAACTAATTAATTAATGGTTGATTTAAAGCTTTAACTGAGGCATAGCAGGAAATTACTGGGGTAGTACTCGACCTTACAGAAGATCACAGCTAAATAACACTGTTTTCAAGCAGTGCATGCAGTGTTGTGTTCCTGTTGATGAGTAAAGTGACCAGAGCTCCTGGGGGGAATTGGGGATGGGGTCGGCAACTGGTGATGCTTTTTGTGTTGCAGACGTCTATAAGCTACGGCGATCGCTTAACGCATTGGAGCAGCGTGGTGGATTAAGCTCCGATCCTTCTCCTACATGGAGAAGAGGCCTATGCCCAACAGTGGGATATTACAGGCTGAATCGTGATCGATCGTCAATCTCATGTCTTGCATGATATACAACGCCACTCACTACATTCACACATCTTTATCATTTTGAAAATAGAACATGTTAAAATATACTTTTTAAATCCAATTGTAAATTCTGTGTTTAGTGTAACAAAGTTTTCAGCACAATTATTTTAATACCAGCTAGTGCTGTGCCCCGCGTTTTCACCCGTGTTAATTTGAGGAAAAAAATGTTCTAAAATAATACATAGCCTGTAGCCTTCCTCGGTAAATGGCCATTTACATAAAATATACACGTACATAATTATATGCACGCGACTTAAAACAATATAATTATAAATGTCTTAATTCTGGTCAAAATTTTTGTTATTCTACAAATAGGTAGATTATTAAATAATATAAATGTTCTAAAACATTATATAGCCTATATCCTTGCTCGGTAAATGGGATATATTACACAAAAAAAAATTTCAAATCGAACCAGTAGTAGGTACCTACCTTAAATTAGTGTGTAAACAAACTTTTCAGCTTATATTCGTGTATAGATAAAACATTTATTTAATGTGACTGTTGTATTTCATTGACATTGTAAGTATAAAAATTTAAACCTAGTAAAACTAAAATAATATAACTTGTTTAAAGTAATTGTTTCCGTCAAGTGATAAAAATGAATATTATGCTAAAATATATATATAAAACATATTTTCTCATGTTCGCCGACCAAGGTGACAACTGCGACCAATCAGAGCGCTTAGTTTCTATGACGTCACGAATACCGACTCGTGCGCAACGTGACCAGGCATGCAGTAGTTACATAGTTTATTGTATTACTATTTAACATAATTCTTGTTATATAAGATCTTTAAAGTAAATAGACCATAGATAGATATGTACCTGTTCTCAAATAATCAAAATAAAACTACAATTTACACAATAGGTACTAGATAACTCAATATCTCCTATCTCTCCTATTTATAAAGGTTGTCTGGAAGAGATCGCTAATAAGCTATAAGATCGCCTTTGTACATTACAATCTCTATGTGTAAATAACTGTTTTGTGTAAATCTTTTCTGAGCGGTGTGCAATAATGTCTATTCTATCTATCTATTCTGTCTAACTCAAAATTTACCCTTTAGATCTAACGAAATTCAAATGAGACTAAATGACAGGCACCAGTTCTCGAATAAAAAAAAGAATCATCAAAATCAGTACAACCAGTAAAAAGTTATAAGGTATCGCACATAAATACTAAAAATAATTATACCTACGTAATAATAGTAGGCAGTGAAATTGAGAACCTACTCCACTTTTTGAAGTCGGTTGAAGAAACTACATTTAATAGTCTACGAATAGTAAGGCTATGTAAATAATTTATTTACATTTTATTGGAAGTCTTCTGAGTCTGTCTCAATGAATTTTGTTAAAATATATTAATAGTATTTATTTATAGTTCAAGTTTATGTCGCAATATTAATTTAAAAACCTTCGAATCGTCGTTTTACAAATTAAAAGATTTAAGTGATTATTATTTTTAAAAGTGAAGCGTAGATCAAAATGTAGATTCTGCAGAGAAGAATCAGCAAGAAACTCTGAAGTTACTCTTTTAAAAATAAAGTATAGGTAAACTGTGTTTTAGTACAAAATTAGCAATATCTTGCATGAAATACAGCGTCAGTCAAAGTTTGTAAAGTTGTAGCAAAAGTATGTACATAAATACTAAGTATTATTAATACATTCAATAAAATTCTTACAAAATGTTAGCGATCGTTTCAAGAAGTAAAATTAGCGTGACATCAAACGATCATATTGCATCGGTGCTGGTTAAGGCTGAGGTTAAACTTAGAAGTTTTTAACTGGTTTGTAAAACTCGATTTGTCAACTTCGATTGACAAAATTTAACTAAAACAGTCTTTCTTTAAACTAAATATAAGATTGTAACTCAGAAAACTTGGGGAGCCCTACGTCCAGCAGTGGACTGCGATATATAAGCGTATGTACAGGTAAGTACATAATATGGCTTATTCGAAAACTCTTACAATATACCTACACACATAATAAGTTTTATTGAAATAGTTTTTCTCTATTACAATATTTTATTAAACATTATACATATTTACAAGACACAACTTAAGAACTAAATATTTACAGATAGTTTTGATACAAATCATGTCCGCGTGGAATTGTGCCAAGAATGCTAGCAGCATTTCCCCGTTGAATGGCTATGCCGATTCTCTGGGCAAAAAATGCACCAGCCCTCTTGTCACCAGTGGAGGCAATAAGGCGAGGAGTTATCTCATTTAAGAACTTTTTTGCACTGCTACTCCAAGGTCCAAGTGTTTCGACTGCAAACGGCACAAAGATGTAATTTGGAATTAGTGACGAATATTTATGCCGTTTCGTCGTTTCAGCTTTTTCCGCCGCGGCACCCGCTTTTAAGGCTGTTTCCCTGACATGAGACGGAGCAAGTGTGTCAACGCAGGTTGCGTCCCACAAAAGCGCCCGTCCCCTTTCCCAGGGAACCAACGTCAGTCCATCAGGTCTCTTGCCATCATCGCGACTAATTCCAGTAGGCTCGATAAGAGCAGGAACGTCGATGGTGGCAAGAGCTCTTTTTATGGTATCATTTAGGGAACCGTGGCGGAAGTTTTTTTGAATATTGACTTTGTTTTTCTCTTATCATTATCACGATTACAAGAATACTCACATCTATACTAATATAATAAAGCTGAAGAGTTTGTTTGTTTGATTGATTGTTTGATTGTTTGTTTGTTTGAACGCGCTAATCTCAGGATCTACTGGTCCGATTTGAAAAATTCTTTCAGTGTTATATAGCTAATTTATCGAGGAAGGCTATAGCCTATATATCATCACGCTAAGACCAACAGGAGCGGAGTCCACGCCGACGAAGTCGCGCGCAGAAGCTAGTTTCATAATATTTTTTAGATGTGTAAACACCAGTGTTGTTTTATAAGACAGCAAGTGAAGATACTGCTTAATATTATGAATTGCGATACAGGGCTTGAACTTTCACTCCTCCGGTACTTTACTGATCACGAGATATCGCTTTCTTGAACATCTTAAGAGCGAAAACGAAACATTTGTTGTTACCACTGCACTGTGTCAGCTTATTGCCGTACTGTGTACCTACACAGTACGGCAATAGGTACCTACCTGTAAGTATGTGTATGTATGTGTAAGCTAATATTCTTTGCAATTCACTTTTACTCTATTATCTATAGAGTAAAAGTGAATTGAGATGTGAGAGAGATTTCCACGCATTGATTCATCACGATATCTCTGGAACCATAAGGCGTAGAGATTTGAAATTTGGTAGGAATATTCCTTTCGCCGAGTAGAGGTCAGCTAAGAACGGGTTTTACGAAATTCCTACCACAAGAGGGGGTTGCGGGGGTTAATAACATATACGGCAACACAACGTTTGCGAGGTCAGCTAGTAAGATAATAAAATACTTAAAATAATATTAGTATTTGTTTTAATAAATGTATTAATTTTAAGACAGATGTGTTTGAAGAGAAAACTTCTTTAGCCGCATTGGGTACTTTTTGGTAGGGAAAAATCTTATGGGTTTGCGTCACCAACATGCTCATGACTCATGCGCACCGTGTGATGTGCATTAATTAATATTCCTTTGCATTTATAACATTGCATAAGGTTAAGTATTTTGCTAACCCTATTATACACGTAAGTAGACTGGACAATATAGTATTGTCTTCTAGCAAAGGCTGTGCGTATTTTAAACGAGGGAACTATTCTATCTTTAATTCTTCGACAGGTAAGTTTGACATAAGTTAGTGATTTATGACACTGCAAAACGATATTAAGAACGTAATGTTTCCTCACCGATAGAAGACCACTAATTCTATAAAGTAAGGTTTCCTCACCGATAGAAGACCACTAATTCTATAAAGTAAGGTTTCCTCACCGATAGAAGACCACTAATTCTATAAAGTAAGGTTTCCTAACCGATAGAAGACCACTAATTTTATAAAGTAAGGTTTCCTAACCGATAGAAGACCACTAATTCTATAAAGGGATACATTTGGAAATCTTAAAGAGTACATAACTTTAATATGAGATCTCTGCGCTCTCTTTAGGTCAAGAAAATAAGTTTTGTTGGCACCTCCCCAAATCGAGATGCTGTAGGTGAGTATAGATTGTGCCAGGGCTATGTAAATTTTATTCTTAAGCTTGTTGGACATAACCTGTTGCAAGGACTTGAAAACCCATGTGAGTTTCTTGGTTCTATTAATTAGCAAATTCAAAATTATTTTATAAGTCATCGATATTTCACATAACTCTCGTATATGAGTCTATGAGTTGTATTCCGAAGCATGGCGTGAAGACCCGCAGAATATTTGCTTTAAGAATAGCGCAAATTAATGTAATGTTGATCGTCATGAGCATGACGCTAAACAAACCAAACTAATTTTTATCCGTGCAAATTTTTGTTTGTATTTTAACATAAAACAAAAACTAGCATAAAAATACAATATAAATATTCTAATGGGAATTACGCCATGGTAGCCAAACCGACCTATTCCATGACTATATATAATACATCAGCGTATGTATATATACATTATAAGTACATAGGTATATTAAAAAGATTAAGAATTTTATCCAATCAATAAATTGCAAAATCGTATTAAATTTTTGTTCGATCTTGCGTGTGTCATCGGCATTTATCATGCGTATACAATTTACAACATTCGGGACCTAAATAAATAAATTATTATGTAATATATAGGTATATATCTGTTTGTATATAATACGGATTATATAAAAGCTCATATAACGTGAATACATTTGAAAATTACAGTTGGCTGTAACCTAAAACACAGGCATTCAAATCAAATCAAAAATATTTATTTCGTCATAAGGTATTGTACACACTTAACGAAAGTCAAAATAAAAAAATAAATAAATACAAAAATCATTTACAAAAAAAAACTAAACAATGCAATAGAAAGTTAAGGCAGCAAACAATCAAACAATAAAATAAAAAATAAAAATTTATATCTTAACATTAGGTACATTACAAACTTACGTAATGTGACCAGTGTTATAAGCAACCTTAACTTAGTCAAAATATTAAATAACTAATGTCTCGGTAGACATTACCTACAGGGCCGGATCTACCATATGGCTTTTTGGGCTTAAGCCCAGGGCCCTGTGGATTCAAGGGGCCCCCAGCTAAGTCAAGTCAAAGTCAATAAAAACCGGCCAACTGCGAGTCGGACTCGCGCACCGAGGTTTCCGTACAGACAAAATTATTAAAAATATTTTTATTATAATATGATGTAACTAAAAATTAATGCTTTTTGCAATGTTCCTTTTATCTGTACTATAACAAGTTGCTTCGTTCTAAATTTCAAGATTCTGAGTTCACGATAAGTAGCCTGAAGGTTTTGATTCCCTTGCGAGTAGTTGCGAGTTTCATAAATGCGGCTAAATTGTTGTTTCTTTTCATAGTAATTTTAAAATTAATTAACATATTTTTAATGATTTAACTAAAACTTAGCTATTAAACGTTGCTTATTCTGAGTTCACGTTAAGTACCCTGTAGGTTTTGATTCCCTTATGAGTATAGATGCGAGTTTCAAATTCTTTTGATGACATTGAGATAGAAGTATGTTTTTGTTACAGCTTAAAGGTATTATAGTCCAGTCAAATTAGCCCTTAAAATATAAGTAATTATATAATAAACCTTCAAAGTCCTATTTGACTGGACTATTATAGACTTGAGTATTCGATATGAATTTTAATTTACGACCTTTACGCGTTCATGCGAAAAGGGGTAGTAAGTAAAAAAAATTAAACATTTAAATTATATAATTGATCCAAAAAATTATACTTTTGGTCATTCCATGTCAAATCAACCAATAAAAAAATATTTTCAACCTGACCTTTTCAGTTTTGCCTGAAACTTTGTTTATTTATACTCTCTAACATCCTGAACTCAAATATAAGTTTCAAAAAAATTAATCTCTGATAGTTTTATAGTTATAAATTTTTAAAAATCACAAAATCTGCGTTTTTAACGTGTACTAAAATCTAAAATCTGCAAAAACTTTGGTTCTATTAGAGATAGAGAGCTGAATGATAGCTCATTT
Source organism: Melitaea athalia (assembly GCA_905220545.2). Taxonomy (NCBI): domain Eukaryota; kingdom Metazoa; phylum Arthropoda; class Insecta; order Lepidoptera; family Nymphalidae; genus Melitaea; species Melitaea athalia. Next base: position 1,596,658 of record HG992201.1, read on the forward strand.
TATAGAGGGTTTAATGGGCTTTTTGAATGGCTAATTTTGAAAAAAATTAAAAAACACCAACATAAAGATTTTTCAAAAACGATTTTTGAGTTCTACTCAAAAAATATTTTGTCCATTAATGTGTTCAGATTGGGTATCACATTAAAGCCCATTAAACCTTCTTTAAAATGAGCTATCATTCAGCTCTCTATCCCTAATAAAACCAAAGTTATTGCAGATTTTAGATTTTAGTACACGTCAAAAAACGCGGATTTTGTGATTTTTAAAAATTTATAACTAAAAAACTATCAATGATTAATTTTTTTGAAAACTATATTTGAGTTCAGGATGTCAGAGAGTATAAATAAACAAAGTTTCAGCCAAATCTGAAATGGTCAGGTTGAGAGCCTGGGAAGTACACTGTAGATTTTGATTCCCTTGCGAGTGTTGAAGTATAAACGGCTGTATCTTTTGATTGCCTTGGCTTCGAAGTTTGATTTTTTCACAGCTTCAAGGGACAGTAGACCTGAGTATTTGATATGAATGTCAGCTTGATACCTCTACGCATTCTTGAGAAAAAGTGTCTTGACAGACAGACGGACAACAAATTGATCCTATAAGGGTTCCGTTTTTTTCTTTTGAGTTACGGAGCCCTAAAAATAGGCGATAATGCGAAAAAATCAATAATTTTATTAAATTAAACAGATCGTATGGTTTGCATCCCTGCGAATCCTACGATTAATCAAACCTTTTCAATTCATTTAATTCAAATCTACGTTCAGGTGTTGATACTTCGAAGTGACAGTTAAAATGTTCGACTGCCATACACATGCATCTCAATCGTGATCAAATTAGGGGGGCCCGTAAGTAGTATTAGCCCAGGGCCCCCTAAACTCACGGTCCGGCCCTGATTACCTATCTACTTTATCATTGAGTTGCCTTCCTTAGGAACAGACAAAGTTATATGTATTATGTATGTTAAACATACATTTATAATATCTACTGTTTTGAGTCAAATTATTGTTTTACTCGAGTAGTAAGGCTATAAAATAATAATCATATCTATATTCATGAAATCTGATTACACTATAAGTAAGTTACATTGAATCTTTCCAATAAGTTATCGGAGATAATTGTTGTGAAAATAACTCAAAACTTCCCAAGTCCTTAACTAAGATTTCATAAAAATATTAACAATATGACACAAATTAATTACGATTCAGCCTGTAATATCCCACTGTTGGGCATAGGCCTCTTCCCCATGTAGGAGAAGGATTAATTAATTATTATAAAAAACAAAAAGTGTGTTATTAAGCAAATTACGCTTTCTAAGTGTGTGAATGTGATCAAATAGGTGTTTTTTAGACTTTCCTAACCAACAATTTTTCAATATCCTCATTTGTATATTACGTAATCCTTAATCACTCCGTTATAAATGACCTTTTTACTTATTTCTAATGCCTTTTGGATAAATTTTTATGGCCTATGTCTAGCAGTGGCCTGTGATAGGCTGAAGTGGTACATAAGCGGATTGATTATCGTATTGACGTTTGTCGAAAACTCTTGGAAAAGGATGATATGACGGCCTACCTTTAAATTGCTTGCAATGGTCATAAGGCAAATTTTTGTGATAATTTAGTATAATGTTTAGTATGTAAAGCTTTCTTACCGTCAGCAGGCCACTAATCTTAACAAGAGTATCAGCAGGAAATCTGAGTGAGTTACAGTACATCACCTTAATAATTGACCTTTGGGCTCTTTCAATATTTAGGAAGCTGAACTTTATAATGTATAAATAATTTATTTAGGTATATTTATTTGAAGTCTTCTGAGTCTGTCTCAATGAATTTTGTTAAAATATACATATTAACAGTATTTATTTATAGTTTAAGTTTATGTCGCAATATTAATTAAAAAAAATTATAATTATGTTCATATAAATAAAATATATTATAATATATTAAATTATAATCTATAACTCTATTAATATTAAAAAGCTGAACACGAATGACATTGAAAACACCCGTGTAAGATTTTTTATTTTTATTATTTGTTAACTATGCTATCAAAAATCAAAAATCAAAAATAACTGTATTCAAATAGGCTTCAAAAGCAAAATATATTAAGAGAGCACCTTGGACTCGACGTTTTACAGTTCAAGTTTATGTCGCAATATTAATTTAAAAATATATGTTCATATAAATAAAATATGTATATACCTATATTTCAGTAACTAGTGGTTCGAATTGAAAAATTCTTTTTGCGTTGGATGGTCCATTTCGCGAGGAATGCTATACGGTCTATAATGAAATAGAAATTATTGAAAGTAATCGATTATTGGATAAAATACATATAGTTTCACCACGCTAACATTTCGAATGAAATTTTATATTGGCACGTTACGTATTTAAAAAAGAATTTTTATGACTTTGTGGCACGGATATCAAAAAAGGTTCGCCATCCCTGATATAGGCTATAATTATAGAAATTTAGTTCGTTGTTGCGTCAAAACTGAGAGACATAGCTAGTATATTATACACCCACATTCGGAGCGAGTATCACACTCACAATACAAACTGCGCTAATGGGCTAGTCAAATATTCTATAACTTAACAAAATGTCTATGATGTAAATGTAAAACAATTGCTGTAAATAGGGCAGCACTTCATGTGTCATGTTTTTTAAAAGTATTGCTAAACATTACCTCAAGGCTGCTGTTTATCTGTAAGTGTCATGGTCTTAGCCATTATGTGGCGGTTTACGTACCCGCATATATACTCGTAGGTTACATAACTTTTTGTAGCCTGAACCTGTATCACTAATCTCAGAAGAAATTCTAAAATTCAGAATATTTTGGGTAAAATTTACATTTTTTCGAGCACTCATTAGTAAAAGTTTATTAATTATTATTTAAAAATAATACTTGTATATTTTCGTTGTGGCTACTGCACACGCTACAGATTATCAGAATCTCTCTCGAACTGTTTTTGACTGAACAACGTCGACGCCAAATAATAAGTTAAGTAACTATATAAATGATTTATTTAAATTTTAGTTGAAGTATGAGTCTATCTCAATGAATTTTGAGCACCTTGGACTCGACGTTTAATAGCGTTTAAGTTTATGTCGCAATAAATATATTCTCATATCAATAAAATAGTACTTGGGTGACCGAGCCCAGCTCGGTATTTTCATTTTATTTTTTCTTTTTTTTTTCTTGGTATTTTTATATTTTAATTTTATTTAAATAATAAATCACGAGTGAAATTAAAAAAAGAAAAGAAAAAAAAACTAATCTGGAGACTGAGATTCGAACCCGGGTCAACACGATTTGACACCCGCCGATTTCCTAATTACGCTGTTACAGCTACGTTGATAGTAGTGAAATTAAGCTTCGTATTCTAATGATATTTTTTCATTGCCTAAAAACAGGGATAAAACGACATTTTTTTTAAATGAATCCTAGCTAGATCAATTTTTTGCCCCCGAAATCTCCTGTATACTGAATTTCACGAAAATCGTTGGAGCCGATTCCGAGATTCAGATTCTATATATATATATATATATATATATATATATATATATATATATATATATATATATATATACAAGAATTGCTCGTTTAATAGTATAAGATAAGATACATTAAATCTATACTAATATAATAAAGCTAAAGAGTTTGTTTGTTTGATTTTTGTTTGTTTGTTTGAACGCGCTAATCTCAGGATCTACTGGTCCGATTTGAAAAATTCTTCCAGTGTTAGATAGCCCATTTATCGAGGAAGGCTATAGGCTATATATCATCACGCTAAGACCAATAGGAGCGTAGCACCAATGAAGAATGTTTCAAATCCAGAGTTTTTTTCCTTTTGAGAGCTTCCGTTCCGTAAATGGTTAAAGTTTCGCACAAATCATATATGACAGAATTGGTCCTATTCCACGCGCACGAAGTCGCGCGCAGAAGCTAGTTTTAATCTATAATTCTATTAATATTAAAAAGTTTAAAAAGAATAACTTAAAAAAACACGTGTAAGTTTAGTACCTAAGAGGAAAAAAAAACATTTGACAATCGTCTCGAACGTACGCCACGTTCAAACTGCGCAAAACCGTACGCAAAGAAATTTTAACAAAAACTGCGCAATAATTATTATCGTTCTTTCGATTGGTCTAAAATCGTCTCACATGCGTAATAAGAATTGATGGATACACATCGCTTTGTTATTCTGAAAAAAATATTTATTCTACCTGACAAAAAGGAGGATGTTCTCAATTTGACTATATGTTTGAAGTGAAACTTCTTTAAACGCATGACGGGTAAAATTTGAGGCAACGGCAACACTAAAGCGGGATGGTGACGTTTTTATACCACTTTGAATACACCGGCCCTCGTCCGATCACCGAAGTTAAGCAACGTCGGGCGTGGTCAGTACTTGGATGGGTTGCCTCGGAACACCACGTGACGTTTGCTTTTTTTTCTCAATTAGTTTGCCAAAGAAGTTTCACTTCTGACATGTGTACTTTGGACGCACGCAATTTTTTTTTAATATACATAAACTACCATTAAAATATTAATAACTCATACTAGCTAATACTTTTGATAACAAATTGTTTTTAGAGTCAATAAATTGACAGTTACTATTGCTCAACTATCGCAACTTTATAATATACCTAGTGTAATATAATTTTGTACTTGAAACGAATCAAGTTCAGTATTTATACTTTTTTGTGCAACAACGTAGGTCAGAAAACAGGCGTACACAACCTGCACCACCAGAAGCATCGCAAGCGCGTTGCCGACCCTATCCCCAATCCCCCCAGGAGCTCTGGTCACCATACTCACCACAGGAACACAAAACTGCTTGAAAGTAGTATTATTTAGCTGTGTATATTCTGTAACGTCAATGTACTTCCCCAGTCGGGCTGCTCCAGATTTTGAACAGGATATAATATCCTGCTATGTGTTACTTTAACCTACCTACACATTAATTAATACTAGAAAATGCGTTACTTTAAGACTTCATTATATGTCGAGAGTTTATTTTACTACATGAAAAATGTATCTTGTACAAGTTTAATTAATGAATCAGCAATTTAACGTAAAATAAATACTTTTTGCTGTATCGAGTTCAAGGACGACAACTTTTGAACCAAGCAGAAAATGCGGGTAATTTAAAAAATGACTGTAGGTACTGTATGTATAAAAATGTTTCTAGTTTTTTCATTATTATAGGTACTGTAAAAAACAAAATTTTTATATTTGTAGTATAGGTACTTATATCTATAATGATTGCAAATTTAGATAACTACTGATAATGCCTGAGTCTTTAAACTGTAACTATTTACATGATTCACACAAAATTAAAAAAAAACACATTATTTTACAACACACAAACACACGACAAAAAAATTAAACGTACCTACAACCTTGTCACATTAATAGCAATCGACTATAACTTGAAACTTCAAAAGGCTTTGTCGTAACGTCAACGTGACACCGTTCTAAATACATATTAACGATAGTGCAATGGGCCTGGATTTTGTCGTATTGTGCCAACATCACGAACAGGCCATTCTAAGTCAAATACAAACCAATTAGTCGCGGTATTGCTTAATAGTGTCCTACTATCATCACCGCTTGCGATGTTCAAATTATCTCCTTCCATTTCGTAAAACATTTTATGTATGTTAAAACTTGAGACGACGCGTTGGCGCAAGGGTCACAGCACTGGTTTGTGACTGTTGCGCTGGCGGTTGCGGGTTCGATCCCTACACATGACGAATATTTGTATTGCCCATACAGATGTTTGCCGTGGTCTCGGTGTTTGTGCAGTCCTTTTGGGTCTCCCCACCATGCCTCGGAGAGCACGTTAAGCCGTCGGTCCCTGTTGTTATTATGTACACCTGATAGCGATCGTTACTCATAGTAGGGAATATATCCGCCAACCCGCATTGGAGCAGCGGCGTGGTGGATAAGGCTCTGATCCTTCTCCTTAATGAGGAAAGAGGCCTATGCCCAGTAGTGGGGTATATACAGGCTGAAGCGATGTTAAAACTTCGACATTCAAGAAAAGTTAACATATTGAAGTATATTAATTTTTACTCCCGATTAGGTAAACAAATCTACGGTCCACCTGATGGTAAGCGGAGCTATGGACACTTGTATCATCAGGTGCATTGCAAGCGCACTGCGCGTGCAGACTCTACTACGAACCACCTCCAGGATATCTGGCTTCTTGACTCCCTAAAGGAATATTACACTAACTTAATAACAGTAAAGTAAGTAAACTTAAGAACAGTATTTTTTCCTTAGCTTTTGAGCTGGGTCTTTTCAGCTGTGCCCAACCTCAATAATAAATTACAAGATGTAGCTACAAGAAGCAAAAAATCCTTTCTAACCACTCAAAAATTTCTTTTATAAATACGGGATTTTAGACGACAAAATATAATAATTATGAAGTACAGTGAAGAGTATTCTTTATTGTTTGAAATAGTGAATAAATTAATTATATTTTCTGCAAAACTCATTTATACTAAACGCTCTTGTCTCTTCTTCCCTTAGATAAAGTCCCTATCAACACTAAAACGTGTATCTATGACTAGCTGTGGCCCGCGGCTTCACACACGTTATTTTGAGGACAAAAATAGTCTGGAAAAATATGGCCTTATTCGGTAAATGGGCTGTCCACCACAAAAAAATTAAAATAAAAAATTAAATCGAACGCAGTTCCTAAGATTTTTTAACAAACAAAGAAACTTTTAAGCTTTATAATATTCGATTCTGTCTGTAACATCGCACATCTGGGCATATGCCTCTTTTTATAATATAATAAATAAATAGACATAGTACTATATAATATTAGTATAGATTTAAAAAATTGTGTACCCTACAACATATCTCCACGTCCACACATTACACTAATTTTAGTCTTAAAATAAAGATTGGCTTGAATTATTTTATAAGCCTTCCGACCTCAAGAGTGATGTGGGGTGCACCGCATGCGGTGAATTGAAAATAAATTAAAATAAAACTGTTTTTGTAACATGTCGAAAGACAACAGCTTGTCAATATTAAAAGTTAAATGGAAGATAAGATCTTGTTAAATCATTAAAGTTCTTGCATTGCTTCGTATTGCATTTAATTTTATTGAAGCAAGTAAATGAAAGATTTATAAAAGATCCAGTAACTCCCTTGAGGCGTCGCCAACCCTACCCCAATCCCCCCCCCAGAGCTCTTCTCACCTTCCTCCACAGGAACACAACACTGCTTGAAAGCAATATTATTTAGCTGTGATCTTCTGTAAGGTCGAGGTACTTCCCCGGTAAGGCTCCAGATTTTGAGCAGGATGGTTCCTTTGCCCTACCTCAGTTAAATTACCTAATTAAATCAAGTGGTAGTTTACTTCTTGAGATATTTATTTGTATAATTCAAAACTACTATTAAAATTTACTTTTAAGTACAAAGTAATTTGATTAACTATATAATTTAACTAGCTTCTGCGCGCGACTTCGTCGGCGTGGACTCCGATCCTATTGGTGTAGCCTATAGCCTTCCTCGATAAATGGGCTATCTAACACTGAAAGAATTTTTCAAATCGGCCCAGTAGTTCCAGAGATTACCGCGTTCAAACAAACAAACAAACAAACAAACAAACAAACAAACAAACAAACAAACAAACAAACAAACAAACAAACAACCAAACAAACAAAAAAACAAACAAACAATCAAACAAACAAACTCTTCAGCTTTATTATATTAGTATAGATTCGTTAAATTAAAAAAATATATATCTAAAACCAATATGTCAAGTTTGGCTTCAAAATCAAAATGGCGGTTAAGACCTGATTCAAGCGACGTAGCACCTGTAATCGAAGGTCGCGTGTTGAAAGTCGCTCCACATTTACACGTAATTGTTCGGAACAGCGCTTGCCTTTTAATGGAGCCATGCATGCCTAAATATGAGACAAAACAATTTTTGTCCTAATTTTATATTACTGTTTACGGTACTTTAGAGCCAGCATTTAAAAAAAAATAAGTATATATAAATTGTTTTGCTGTTTTGACGTGAACTCAGTAATGTTTTAATTATTGTTGCAATTTGCAACCCTTAAAGGGTTAGCTACATTCCCAAAAACATAACTTAGGTACTGCTAACCTCTGTAAACTTGCTTGAGTGGATTAAAAAAAAATAGGTAACACTAAAATAAACTTGTTGAAAAAAGAAATAACGGATTGTCATATTCATGTCATTTCTAAGTTCAAAAAGTTCAACTGTCAACTCCACAGATAATAGTCGCTTACGAAAACATAGAAAAGTATAAATATTTTATTACTAATCTGTTACAACAATCGCAACAATTATCGATTGTTTACGGTGAAAATTGTCGAATATTGCGACGAGTTTCGACGAATTCATAATGTCGATAACAGATATATTACCAATTATTAAGTAAACTAGCAGTTCCCTGCGGTCTCACTCGTGGCAATTTGTGGAAAAACGTAATAAATATTATGTATAGCCCACTCCTACAAAGCCTTCCTCGGTAAATGGACTAGCCAATATAAAAAACAATTTATTTCAATTATAACCAGTACATAGCTCCCGAGATTATGATTTAACCTGTAACATCCCACTTCTGGGTGCCTTTTTTGCTGCTCAACTGCGGGTAGGCGGATATATTCCCTATTATGACAAAAGTTCGCTATAAGATGTCTATGATAATAACCGGGACCGACAGCTTAACGTGCTCTCCGAGGCGCGGGTGGGAGACCCACAAGGACAGACAACCAGACCGTAAATAAACATTTTTCGGTCGGTGTGCAGGTGGCAACACGGCATGAGCACTACTATACCAGAGCGGTCGTCATCCAATACAAAAGAATTTTTCAAATCGAACCAGCCATTTCTTAACGCGTTTAAACAAACAAACTCTTCAACTTTATAATATATATTAGTAAAGATTATTAAGTAAATACTCATTTGTTTCTCAACCGTGACCGACCACCTGTGGGAGGATCAATGAAGGTGACATTGGTATTGAGAAACATTGAAAATTATGTATATTTCGGTTTTCGTTAAGGTTGTACTTGTAAATGACATTGGCGAAATAATATATGTCATTAGTCTTAACATCAGAGAAATGGATGGACTTCAACAAGGAGGTTATCATCATAGCTTTTTTACTGAGTATAGCTACCGATATTAGTGTTTTTTTTTGATTAGTTAAAAGCTATAGCATGTCATGTGGTCCCATTTAAAGTTATTCCAAATTATGCGCATGTAATCGTGAATTTATTCAGCAAAATACTAACTTTTTTAATGTAACTAGATCGGCAAACAAGAGTACGGCTCACACAAATTTTTCGAAATCGATTTACTATCATTTTTCGTTCCAATGGAGCCGTGTGAACATGATTCGATTGATATATTCTAAAAATTTGTTTTTCTCACTTACTGTGTTTTGAAATTTGGCAGCCGTGATTGTAAGTGATTACCGTAGCTTATAGACGTCTGGATCACCAGAAGCATCGAAAGTGCATTGCCGACCCCATCCCCATTTCTCCCCAGGAGCTCTTCTCACCTTACACCACAGGAATACAACACTGCTTGAAAGCAGTATTATTTAGCTGTGATCTTCTGTAAGTTCGAGGTACTTCCCCAGTCGGGCTGCTCCATATTTTGAGCAGGAAATTTCCTTCTGCGCTCTACCTCAGTTGTTCTTTTACTTATTGATGTAAATCGAAGTTTTTTTTTTACTTTAGCAAGCAAACAATTATTAAAATAAGTCTATTTTGAGCATCACTGCAAAATTATTGAATGAATTTTAATGCACTTTTGATAGGTATACAAGTAGGTGTATAGTAAAACGGCGGAACAGTAAAATACCGCGTAGTAGAATATAATTACGCGACCAACGAAGTGGAAAATGTATTTAGATTTAATTTTGTCTTTTTTATTAAAGTTATACATTTGTTTATGTTTTTAATAAAGGAAGCGTCAGATTCATATCTAGTTTTGCAATTAATCAGAATTCTTTACCGTTAAAATTTCATATAAATCAGTTTGAAGAAAATACTTTTATACTGGAAACTTGATTGTCTACAAATAAAGACGTAAATACACTGATAATTAGGAACTCATCTTTAATTGACATTTTGAACTCCAGAAAGGAAATTTATTGGAACGGAATTCCATATACAATTTTTGTCTGTCTGTTTGTTCCGGCTAATCTCTGAAACGGCTGGACCGATTTTGACGGGAATTTTTCTGGCAGATAGCTGATGTAACAAGGCGTAACTTAGGCTACTTTTATTTTAGATTTTTTTTATAACTGCGAACTGAACTTTTGGTAACTTCACTTTTTTGTTAAATTCCACGTGGACGAAGTCGCGGGCACAGCAGCTAGTTAATAATAAAATAAAATGTATACAGTTCCTTAATTTTTTTTTTATTAATTTAATTATTCTCCATTCAAAAAGCGAAAGGTACTTCGTTCCGAACGGGGGTCCATAGACCCCTCACAGCCTCACACCGTTTGCTTTATGTTACCTATTAGTTGAATTTCTATCGTAATTTGTCAATTTTGAAGGTTTTTAACCACGGTCATATAAGTTGACTTTTGAAGTCAAACTTCTTTACGCACGCTTGACTTGGGGAGTAAGCTGGTGAATGCGTGTCGAGTGTTACGAAAATTGTGATCAGGCGAGGCGAACGGAAGTTGAGAGGGAGATATAAGTTAGTGAAGATAGAAGGAGAGAGAGTTACGTTTCATATATTACTGTACGGCAACTAGAGAAGTTTTACTTCAGTCGCGCGCGTGGTCTAAATCACTCGTCTTTTTTGTTGAGGATTCTTATCCTCGATAAGCAATGCAAGTTCATTCTTTCATGTTTATCAGAATATTAATAATAGAATATAATTTATTATTGAAAACCATTAGTACAGATGTATATACTAACACTAGCTTCTGCGCGCGACTTCGTCGGCGTGGACTCCGCTCCTATTGGTCTTAGCGTGATGATATATAGCCTATAGCCTTCCTCGATAAATGGGCTATCTAACAATGAAAGAATTTTTCAAATCGGACCAGTAGATCCTGAGATTAGCGCGTTCAAACAAACAAACAAACAATCAAACAAACAAACTCTTCAGCTTTATTATATTAGTATAGATATTATATTAGTATAGATTATAAAGTTAGAAAGTAAAAGTAAATTTCAGGAACTACTTACTGGTTCGAATTGAAAAATCCTTTTTTGTTGGACTCTCCATTAACCAATGAAGGCTTATATGCTGATGTATTATTTATTTACGTAAATTCATTCCTCAAATTAATGCGGGTGAACCCGAGCGGTAGCTTTGAGCTAACTGAATAATAAGTACATATTCCTTAAATAATGTATATGACCTTCAACCTTGAAGTTGTTTTTAAAAACTATTCAATAAACATAATATGTTTTCTTGTAAATATGTGACTTATCCGCACGTGGGAGCATTACAAAGTTAACATTGAAACACCTTCACGGTTTGTTTAATCAGGTTTTAGTTGACTTGTTAAATATATTTATCATTGTAAACCACATCCTCTGCATTTGTGTCTTAATAATGTACTGTAATTGCTGAAGTGACGAGTCATGCTCGCAAAAAATCGATTCGCATTCAATTTTTTTGAATATGTCTTCCAGGAAATAGCTAAATAAAGTTTTATTCATTATGATTAAACGCCTTGAAGTGTAATCCAACTTAAACCGACATCTGGAGTCATCTTATATAATTACTAGTGACCCGCCCCAGCTTCGCACGGGTGCAATGCTGATAATTTATTATTACTATCTACAACAAAAGATACGTTACAAACCTCTAAAATTATCAGTGTTTCTCTAACATATTATACATGTATTATACATATAAACCTTCCTCTTGAATCACTCTACCTATTTAATAAAACTGCATCAAAATCCGTTCGATAGTTTTAAAGATCTAAGCATACATTCAGACAGACAGACAGGAAGAGACTTTGTTTTATAATATGTAGTGATGATAAAGTCGTCAATTCTAAAAAACCTGTGTGGTTTTATGAAACCACGGTAAAAGTGAAACTTTTTTCACATTATAGACATTTAACTAAAATTTTTTGAAATAATATTCCATTAAGGGTATAAAAATCGCTTTATCAATCTTACCGCGCGGTCGACCGTCACGCGACATGCAACACACAGACGAAAAAGTTTGAGACGATGTAATAAAACTTTCACTTTAAAAACAAGTGTGCTTTAGGCCACATGACTGAAGTAAAACTGCTTTAGCTCCATGTAACTTATATCTCCCTCTCAACTTCCGTTCGCCTCGCCTGCACACTTTTCGTAACGCTCTCGTCACGCGTTCACCAGCTTACTTCACAAGTCAAGCGTGCGTAAAGAAGTTTTACTTCAATAATTTCTACTAAGTAGTGCCATATTTGATTTGAGGTGTAACTAGCATAAGGGTGTCATTTCTCCCTCAACGACTAACTAATTTGTCTATTATTAAACGGTTTGTCCATCTGGACATCTGTGTTACATTTAAAAAGCCATACCAGTCAATATAAATTTCATTTGTACGTCATTTTTTTGTTTCTAATTTTTTTTTATATAGAAGAGAGGGACAGTTGGCTCACCTGGTGGTAAGTGAAAGCAACATCCATATACACCCGCTACATCAGAGGATGAGCGGGCGCGTTGCCGGCCTTTCAAGTGGGAGTATGCTCTTTTTTTGAAGGTCCCTAAGTCGTATCGGTTCAGAAATACCGTAGGTGGCAGCTGGTTCCATATAGTGGTCATGCGAGGCAGGAAATGGCGTAAAAATTGGAATAGAAAGATATATCTAATAATAGCCATATATTCCATAGCTCTAAGTTACATGTAAGTATAAATGTTATGCTAATTATTTCATGTTCGTAGAATTACTTAATCTAATTTTAAGTACGGTTATTTAACTTGTGAGATATGAACCACTTTTCAGGTGAAGGCCTCATCCATCTGCTTTCATAGACTTCTTTTTCTACTCTTTATCATCTATTCCAAGATATACTTATTTTTATCACAACACAGTATTACTCAAGTGTTGATAGTTTTTAAATCACAATCAACAATAACATATGCAATCTTAAAAATGTGATCATTCTCTATATTTGAAGATGTACGTAAGTATTTGCTTCGCGTGCGCAGGTGGCGCGTAGGTTGTCAAGTGCGAAATGACGTCATAACTGGAGGCTGTTCTCTTCCACCGTCCACGGCTCTTATCCGGTTTTAACATAAATTATACTGCGTAAATAATTACTTTTGACTGGTTGAGAAATTATGAAACGTAGGAGTATAGATAAAAAATTGCTTATATGGTTATTACTCACGAAATAAAATCACAGATTTTAAATTAACGTGGTTATTTTTATTACTAAAATTATTCAAAAACGGGATATTCACCATGTTTTTTATTTTCATTTTGCGGAGTTCGATATATCGACATTATCTACGAATGTCTTGTTCACGAGATGTCGAGTGTCGAGTAAAGTCAAGATTCACAAAATGAAAATAATAAACATGGTAAATATCTAATTTATGAATAATTTTAGAAATCGCAGATTATTATAGTATTTTGGGTTGTTAGTATTTCTTTCCAGAAGCTATATTTTAAATCTGGTAGGTTCAATCACGGTTAAATCACGATCGTATTAATTTTGCTTTATAATTAAAAACAATCATTTCTCTATTAAAGAAAATTTCAAAATGGTCTTTAAATAATTGTAGTTAATGTGATACTCCTGGGGGGAATTGGGGATAGGGTTGACAAGGCGTTTGCGATGCTTCTGGTGTTGCAGGCGTCTATAAGCTACGGTAATAGCTTACCATCAGGTGAGCGTGAGCCGTATGCTCGTTTGCCGACCTAGGTAACTACATTTAAAAAAAAAAAACTACCACCGATTCGGAATGTAGATTCTGCATAATTTGAGAAGAATCGGCAAGAATCTCAACAATTACTTAAAACCGTCAATCATTATAAAATCAGTCAGATTTGATTTAAAAAAATAATAATTAATAAATAAATTAAATTTTCATAATTCTTAAATATGAAAACAGGTGTAATATTGACAAATTTCGAAATGAATAGGAATATATTTGTCATATGAACAAAATTAAAGTTATGTAATTTTATATGAACGATTATAATTTTGTCACCGTTTTTATAATTATGCAAATTAATTTTTACGACCTTGCTTCGAGGTTACCTTTTCAATAAAAGCATTATTAAACCAATATCCACCACTCCACCACCACCACTACAGCCTATCACAGTCCACTGTTGGACATAGGCCTCCACAAGTTCGCGCCTGACATTATAACGCGAACTCATGTGTTTTGCCCATAGTCACCACGCTGGGCAGGCGGCTTGGTGACCGCAGGGCCAATATCATATGAGTAATATTTATAACTGTGTTTGGTCACAAACGAAAAAAAAAACCCGACTTCAATATATCAACAATTGCAGTGGTCGAGTAATGCACCGTACACTTTAGCCTGTAATATCCCAATGCTGGGCATAGGCCTCTTTCTCCATGTAGGAGAAGGATCAGAGCTTAATCCACTATGCTGCTCCAACGGTTGGCGGATATATTCCCTACTATGAGTTCGCTATCAGGTGTACCTACATGATAACAACCGTGACCGACGGCTTAACGTGCTCTCCGAGGCACGGTGGGGAGACCCACAAGGACGTAATGCAATGCAACTTAGGTAATCTAAAAACATAGTCAATTAGATATATAATTATGCATTATTAGCTCAAAATTACTCTTCAGATCTCAATCAAATTAACCAATTAATGATCAAAACTGATTTATAACTATTTACTGGGTGAACCGATTTTGAATATTATTTTTTTAATCGGAAGCCGGTGCTTGCCATGTTGTTCCATTTAAGTTTTTGATTTATTGCTAATACCTACCTTTTAATAGGTACTTGCCTTTTCGTCTATCTACGATATTTTACTTGTCTACCTATGTAAATTGAAGTCGGTTTTTGAAGTAAAACTTCTTGACGCACGCTTGACTTGGGGAGTAAGGTGGTGAATGCGTGACGAGAGCTTTACGAAAAGTGTGATCGGGTGAGGCGAACGGCGAGGAGATATAAGTTAGTGAAGATAGAAAGAGAGAGAGTTTACGTTTCGTAAGTTTTACTTCAGTTGTGTGGTCTAAACTCTAAAGCAGACTCGATTTTTTTGTTTGCTAGCTAAAACTATTTATTTATTTACATTGGAATGTCAGCAACAAGTAAATAAGGCCTAAAAAATCTACGCACGCAATTATATAACTAGTAACGAAAACCAAATCAGGTTTATGTTATTATATCGACACGTTTTTTAACTTAAGAGTTATTTGAAATTCCTCTAAATTACCATTTCCGCTCGGTAACAGGTACAAAATATATTTCACACAGTCGTTATCTGACGTCGCAAATCTCATAATCAAACCTTTTTTGTAGAGGAACAAAAAAGTCAAAAATACTACCCTACTTTTGAGGAATGCCTTTTTGTGACTTTTCTGTTCTAATATTGTAAAAATGAACATTGATTGATTTGTTTGTTTGTTTGAACAGGCTAATCTTAGGAACTACTGGTTCGAATGAAAAAATCTTTTTGTGTAGCGGTTTTAATTCTTACGTACTCTCAAACTTTACAGAAGTAGATTGCACAGATTTAAAACCATTTATAATAATTACAATATTGTTTTAAGCACGCGTGCGTATGGGAGTGTGTATTTTGTGTAAAATGACCATTTACCGAGGAGGGCTACGGCCTACGCGGTATAAAAAAAGTTTTAGATCGTTTTTTCCTCAAATCAACTCAGGCGAAACCGTGGAGCACAGCTAGTATAATATAATTAATGTCTTTTTTTTATGTAACTACTCGTAGGTCGGCAAACAAGCGTACGGCTCACCTAATAGTAAGCGATTACCGTAGCCTATTAGACGTCTGCAACACCAGAAGCATCGCAAACGCGTTGCCGACCCTATCCCCAATTCCCCCAATAGCTCTGGTTACCTTACTCACCAACAGGAACACAACACTGCTTGCAAGCAGTATTATTTCGCTGTGATCTTCTGTAAGGTCGAGGTACTACCCCAGTCGGGCTGCTCCATAGTTTTAGCAGGATATTTCCTGTTATGCCCTACGTAACTGTCTTAACGGCTCAAAAAACACATTTTTTTATCAAAAAAGGATTTACAAGGCTTGTGGGCTATGGCTATAAGCTGTGATGCACAGATTAAGTATTAGTTACTACCTGAGTTGTCTAAGTCGCACAGATAATAAAACTGGGTTATAAAAAAATACATACCACAGACAATTTTTTGTTAAACATTGCAATAATGAGCACAAAAAGGTTATATTAGTTATATAATTTCTATTGTGTGGTGTTCGGTTACAAAACTTTGTTATTATTAGCATGCTTTAAAATAAAATCTAATGTATTTCGTTACTTCTGATTAAATAACAATTGTTAACAATTATTGTTGTTTTTTTTTCTATCCCACTTGACATTGTTGAAAATTGAAATCGACAGTGACTGTAAATTCAAGAATTAATTATTATTTAACAATAGTTAGGGATATCATTATTTATTAAAAAATCTACTATATAAAAATAAGTCGGGTTTTCCTTCCTGACGCTATAACTCCAGAACGCACGAACCTATTTCCACGGTTTTGCATTCGTTGGAAAGGTCTCGGGCTCCGTGAGGTTTATAGCAAAGAAAATTCAGGAAAAATTTCAACAGATAATTGTGTTTGCTCGCAAACGAAAAAAAAGCGACTTCAATAACATCGACAAGTAATACAACGTAATAAGACGAAAAAATAGTCAAGTAAATACGCGCTATTAAAGATTACTCAAAAAGTTGTAATCAGTTTTCGATCTAATTTAAACAAGACTACAAGACAAGTATTAGCTTTCGATTAAAGTAAGAATCATCGAAATCGGTACACCGAGTAAAAAGTTATGCGGTATAATATAACGTAGGTCGACGAAAAAGTAGTCACGTAAATACGCATTATTAGATATAACTATAAAACTACTTGTCAGATCTCAATTAAATTAAAATGGGACCACATGACACGCAACACCTTTCAATTAAAACAAAATTGATCGAAATCGGTCCACCCAGTCAAAAGTTCTGAGCTAACATACATAAAAAAAAACATACGTGTCGAATTGAGAACCTCCTCCTTTTTTGAAAGTCGCTTAAAAAGCAGGAAAATCTTTTTTACATACAGCGCCATCTGGTGGCAAAACGGAGTTCGCCGGGTTTGCTAGTATGTTTATAAATAAAAATGAATTGACGAAATAACGCGTATCACTGTGTTCGCTATTGCCAGGACAAGATTTGATTTTAAAAAAATTAACAGGAAAAAAACGGCGTTACGAAGTTTGCCCGGTCACCTCGTCAGCTAGATGTAAAATATAAAAAATAATAAATAATAGTGATAATAATTTCACTAGCCCACTGGCGGAGTTCGTAGTGGCCTTGCTTTCTGTGCTGCAGCCTGCAGGTCGTGGGTTCGATTTCCACCCGAGTCTAGGTTTAATATTTGTACTTATGTATATTTATATATGTATTATTTCTATGTATTTATATATACAAAAAATATTTAAATGTAACAGTTGGCTGTTACCTATAACACAAGCATTAAGCTGCTTCCCATAGGAACAGACGACTGTGTCTGGTTTTATAAGGATATAAGATATTTATTTATTATTTATCTATAATAATATATTTATTTCGCGTTGGCGCAACGGTGACACCACTGGTTTGTGGCTGTTGCGCTGGCGGTTGCGGGTTCGATCCCCGAACATGAGTAAAATTTGTATTGGCCATACAGATGTTTGCCGTGGTCTGGGTGTTTGTGCAGTCTTTCAAGTTAAGCGTCGGTCCCGGTTGTTATCACGTACACCTGATAGCGATCGTTACTCATAGTAGGGAATATATCCGCCAACCCGCATTGGAGCAGCGTGGTGGATTAAGCTCTGAACCTTCTCCTACATGGGGAAAGAGGCCTATGTCCAGCAGTGGGATATTACAGGCTGTGGCTAGTGGTAAATATTAGTACTGTACATTATAAAAAACACTATTGGCTTACAAATCAAATACCTATTACAAATACTAACATAAGCATGATTCGCTATATTCTTTAATCATTTTTAATAGTAAGTAAAATATGATTTCTATAGAGCCTTTTTTGGTCTGACTAATTAAGGAATAACAATGAATATTATTATATAGGGTAGGGTCACCTAAGATTGCGCGGGAGGTAAGACTGCGCAAGGCTAATATTTCAAAACATAAACGACATCTGTGCCTAACTTCAGTCGTATTTTGATGCGTACATATGAGTGGTTTTGCTGCGACAAAAAAATTGAAAACAGTGGGATATCGGATCTGCTAGGTAAGTTTGAAGATAATTCTTGTAACTGATGTTAATTTTAGTCATTTTGAAACTGTGGTCATGTCTGATTAAGCTATATTCCAATAAATCTAGTTATCGTTTTTAAAAACGAATTCCACCTACAACGCTGCCCGGTTGCATATTTTACGCATCTACTCAAGAGATGGCATGGATAGTAATGTATTTGCAT
The DNA here is from genome assembly GCA_905220545.2 of Melitaea athalia. Lineage (NCBI taxonomy): Eukaryota > Metazoa > Arthropoda > Insecta > Lepidoptera > Nymphalidae > Melitaea > Melitaea athalia. The sequence continues at coordinate 1,615,299 of HG992201.1, forward strand.
ATTAAACGATTCCCTAAGACTGCGCAGTGCCAGGGTCCTTAAAACTGCGCGCGCAGACTTACCTCCCCCTAATTTAAACTTCATTTTTGATGACTAGCTTTTTGACGCACTTTGTAGTAGCCCTGCCTTCTAGTATATATATTGTTGGAAATAACACCAGAAGTTATTTTATTAAAAACAATATTTATTTCTACCCCCAATAATACCTCAATAATTACCGTTAGGAACAGACGACCGTGTGTGTATGTTATAAGATATTTATTTGTTTATTTATTTGTTTTTCTTTGTTTTTATTGATTATCACAATGAAATTTATTTGTAGGAATCAGAAGTGAGGAGTAGGACGGATGGCCTGGTTAATTCACAATGTAATTTAAAACACGATAGTTACTACTTAGTATTCAATGTACTCACCGAGCGGGTACCGTCTATCGCGTGGCAGAGAGACAACTCGACGCAGTGCCCGGGACTTGTGACCCGAGTGTTGGTTTACGGCGGCGCCGCCTAACAATGCGCATTGGCACTCACCACCACCGGTCGAGTTGCCCAATCAGTAACAATTAATTCGTGTACACAAACTAACTATTAGAAGAGTCGAGGTTAAGCTACTAGCAGGATACACAAGTGCACCGCACCACGCCAGAGCCAAGAATGCCTTAGCCGACGACAGAATGACTCGAATAATCACAGGTACTGACATACACGTCAGAACGACTCGAATAATAGAATGATTGAGGGTAGGTGAATATCAACAACAGCGTAGGTAGCCTACACGGCCGTCCTGATTTGCGCGCGTCCTCGCGCGCTATTTATTACAATCTTAGGTATTTGTAAGCAAAAACAAAATATCGCTCGACTATCCTGACAAAAATCTATCCAACATATTAATATCTGATTCCGTCCAAGCTGGACATTCCGACTAGAAATAATTGGTTTCAGTTAGTAAGTCACTCGGTGACACCAGTCTGAATATGGTTAACATCATCATCATTACAGTCATATCAATATGGTAAGTAACACTAGTCTAGTTTTACAATAGGAAAACCCCTACAATTCAAACCTGCTGGTCTAAATCGTCACCCACTATAGCAGGTGAGATTCCAGCAGCGCATCACTCATCATTACAAACAGTCTGGTCTTCAGTTAGTTCTCTCAACAACAAACAAGCAAGTTGGACCGGACGGGTGTGTCCTCACAGCCAACCGCGGACGGTATGACCCGGACGACACTGTCCTTTCGACCAACCTAAACCAACAGTATGGCCCGGACGGGTGCATCCCTTCAACTAACCGCGCACGGTATAGCCCGGATGGCACTGTCCCTTCGACCAGCACAAACCAACAGTATGGCCCGGACGGGTGCATCCCTTCAACTAACCGCGCACGGTATAGCCCGGATGGCACTGTCCCTTCGACCAGCACAAACCAACAGTATGGCCCGGACGGGTGCATCCCTTCAACTAACCGCGCACGGTATAGCCCGGATGGCACTGTCCCTTCGACCAGCACAAACCAACAGTATGGCCCGGACGGGTGTATCCCTTCAACTAACCGCGCACGGTATAGCCCGGATGACACTGTCCTTTCGACCAGCGCAAACCAACAGTATGGCCCGGACGGGTGCATCCCTTCGACCAACCGCGCACGGTATGGCCCGGATGGCACTGTCCTTTCGACCAATGCAAACCAAAAAGCGTTCTCACCTACTAATCAGCTCTGTCTAGTTCAGCGTGAATTTCTACATCGTGTAAGAGTCATGAGATCAAGTCAATGAGGTCGAAAACATTATAGAACTTAGTCTCTTCCTCAGTCTTAATAGGCAAAAGTTACACAAGTTAGTACTACTACTACTAAATCGGTTCTACTAATCACTTAGTACTTATTATATACTCGTAGTTAATTTGCCACCTTTGTTTCTTAAAGTTATCTCATTTACTGAAATTAATTGTCTCTTTTTTTTCATTTTACCATTCATCTCTTAAGTACTGTAGTTAGTTCTGTAAACATCAGCTTGTATCATAATGTTGACAGGTTCAGATCGCACAAAATATCATAGTACCATAGTTGTTACAAATAGTATCAGATGTAGCAGTCATAGTATCAGAGTTGGCAGTCATAGTATCTGAATTATTCTGGGATTGCTAATTATCCAAAATCGACAGTGCTCTTTGGCATAACTGAAAGCCATTAAACCCAAGAATTAACTAATTATTACCAGAATAGGCCAGTATAGGTCAGTGTGGACCGGTTTCGCCTCAATTAATAAACTATATAAGTAACAAAGGACAAGTCACGACCATCCTGCTAGCACACGCCCTTGGTCAACCTGGAGTAGAAGAAAGGCCGCAACAGTACTTTATACTCAGTCAAACTCTACGTAAAAGGGGAAAGTAGACAAACTCTACGCTCAAAACTTAGTTTGTTTCAAGAACTTTACAATAATCTGAATCATAATATTGTCATTAAACCAATTATAACTAATCACTTCACTCAAATACCACAGCCATGTACCATCGAAATCATCACAGCCAAAACTATAGACGTACTCTACTTCGACAACAAGCTTGCGAAAACCTCGCGTAAAGACTTCTAACACCACGGCTCTCTAGACGAAGAGTAATCACAGTACATGTGTCAGTCACATACATCTCAGTACGCATATCAATCGAATGGATCACCCGTGTCAGTCACCTCTTGTGACTACACGCTACGGTATCAAACACTACTACCTCCGCCAGAGTTAAACGCACAACGCACACCCATGAACTCTTGGGTTGCCCCAAGAGACACCTTCTACAGGGCTACGACTACTAAATAACTAGACTGGTACGGTTGAACACATTATACAGTCGATAGAATTGATCAATCGAGTTTCTCCCTCTACTTAAACTTGAACATCATCATTATCAACAAGATCATAAATTACATCAATATCGTCTGGTACATGACGTGCTGGCATTTTTCTTAACCTTTCGTGAGCAAATTTGTAGGTACGTTGACAATTTAAGCATTAAGGGTATACAGATTACCTTCGAGAACTTTTATTACGTGAAAAGGGCTTCAATATTTCGGATCAAGTTTCGTTTGATTACGCTCCTCATTTTGTAACAGAACAAAATTGCCAATAGGATATTAAAAAGCCTAGCTGTCTCTATGAAGGAATTATCGAAATCATACAGTTCCATTTATAACCCTTGCTTCGCAAAGTTACTCAACAATTTTTAGCACAGATGGAAACATAAGAATTTCAACAGTTACCTACAACGACTGCCTTAAAATGTACTACTCACGCGTTAGTGTCATTTAACTTTAAAACGCGTGGTTAATAAAGTCGAAATCAAGTTGGAAAATCATACACCTGTCTACTCATTTATTTAACAAACTAGCTACGTAATTAACTAAAATAACTAATAAAGGAACAATTAATTTTTTTTTTAACTAAAAATATTTCATTAAATCGATTGAAATTTCTTCTTAACTAAAATCGATTTCAAATCAAATTGGTAACGTGTGAGGGAGTCACTAATTTCAAATTTTCTTGAACTGTTAAAAGAAAACAAACGAATATAGTAAGAATTTTCAATAGTTACCTACTCATAAACAAAATTATTAATCTTAGGTGACCTACCTATAACTATTGTTGTAATAGGTTTACGATTGTACCAAGGTGTTATCAATTAACTCTCTGTAATTTAAACGTTCTTAAACAGAACAACTAAAACAACTTTTAAACAGTTTAAATAAATCAATCAAAGGTAGAAAAAGACTAAAACCCTCAAAGAAACACTCATTTCTCACTTCAAATCTGTAGTTCACGATACACACTTTTAACTATATCGAATTAATCACAGTAATCACTTATACGCCACGTAATAATTAAAACTACGTAATTAAACAATAACTGCTTATTCACTTGCAAATTACAACAATCCCGCCAGTAGATGATAAAAATGGTGACTGACTAAATCAGAAAATTAGTATTAACTATTCGGAAGATGGAGTCTTTAATTTTACGCTCTTTCGGTACTTCGACAAATAATATTAGTTAAAATATCGTGTAAGATATATCGTGTAACAAACACAAAAAAATATTCGGGTAATCGGAAATACTCAAGCTAAGACGATATTAACACTTTATCACAAACAAGTAGGTAACCACAAAAACTTTAACAACCTAAATACTACAACTACGCTTGCATCATTTAATATTTTAACTTTGAACTGAGTTCAGAATACTACAAATTACAATTATTTAAAACTACCCTATGGAAACAGATATGTTCTAGTTTCCGAAAAATGGCTTCGATACCGTAAGCGAAGAGAGTCATTAAAGTGAGGGTGGACCTTGTCGCGAAATATGAAAAATGAGTATTCACTCTTAAAAACTCAGAAAGTACGCAACGAATCCGTTCGATACGCTTTGCCTTTCGCTAGATCTAGACCTAGAACGCGCTGCAAGCTCGCACTACAATCACACTCACAATCTAATATTGTAACTGAATCGAAATAAAAACAGAATCGCAAAATCTATTAGCAAAAATCATTAACTATAAAATTAAATTCAACAAATAACACTGAATAAAACCCTTGTACACCGATAAGAACACAACAGAACGACCGAAAAGAACTAAAATATCGATGTACCTACGATCACTACGAAATATTGCAACTTAATTGCACACTGCTTATTGTTCGGCGCACGGCTTTCGCGATGTGGGTCGTTAAGGTTGCATCCCACTTCTGATGTAGGAATCAGAAGTGAGGAGTAGGACGGATGGCCTGGTTAATTCACAATGTAATTTAAAACACGATAGTTACTACTTAGTATTCAATGTACTCACCGAGCGGGTACCGTCTATCGCGTGGCAGAGAGACAACTCGACGCAGTGCCCGGGACTTGTGACCCGAGTGTTGGTTTACGGCGGCGCCGCCTAACAATGCGCATTGGCACTCACCACCACCGGTCGAGTTGCCCAATCAGTAACAATTAATTCGTGTACACAAACTAACTATTAGAAGAGTCGAGGTTAAGCTACTAGCAGGATACACAAGTGCACCGCACCACGCCAGAGCCAAGAATGCCTTAGCCGACGACAGAATGACTCGAATAATCACAGGTACTGACATACACGTCAGAACGACTCGAATAATAGAATGATTGAGGGTAGGTGAATATCAACAACAGCGTAGGTAGCCTACATATTTAATTACAGGATGCCTAATCAACAAAATAGGTATATCGATTACAGAAGATTGGATTGGTTGTTCTGTATGTTCTGAATGGTGGCATCAGTAGCATGAAAAATTCACAGCGTACATTGGTATTGGACACTTCAAGTTTGACTTTTGTACCTAAAATGGTTAATTTAGTATTAATAGGGCTTAAGTTAATTTAGTATTACCTTAAAAGCTTCTGTTCTCCATGCGCAGTCTTAGCGATCCTATTGCGCAGTCTTACCCACCCAGAGTCCTAAGACTGCGCATTTACCATTTTTCATATATTGCTCAATTATTCCAAAAAATTTTACCAAATATTTGATTAAGTTATTTGTTAACAAAGTATATTAATGTATGTTTGAAAATAAATAAAGATGATTATGCTAACTCATTTTATTTTTGACTTACAGGAAGTCAAATGTTAAGTGCGCAATCTTAGGTGACCCTACCCTACTTTTATGTAGGCGTCTCTACGTATTTTTATTAAGACAATATTCAAATTATTCTTTATTTAAAGGAAATAATTACGAAACTACTACCTACTTTGTATTTCAATGACCGTTATATAGACACCTAATAATCATTTTATAAAAAGAGTCAAAAACAGATAAAAAATTAAAAAAAAACATTTTTCCAAGCTAACATTGCTAGCTAACATTGCCATATACATAACCATAGATCACAATAACTCATAAGATACACATTTAAAAAAAAGAATAAATTAAAACAATCGCAAACAATTAGATTTATAAAATATACGTTTTATTACAGAATGACGTCAATCAAATGAGGCAGAAAGGAAACTCACAGGTTACTTTCAATTCGTAAAAGGTTAGACTCCGAGAGTAGCTGATCTTATTGTGTAATTACGTGTACTGTCTTGTGTATTTTAATGTACAAAATACAAATCCATAGCTTTTAAGTTTTTTTTTGTATTATTGCCAATTAAAAATATCATTAGAAATAAAAGATAAATTTAATCAGAAATTAAATAATACAAGTTAGTATAAAAATATATAGACGAAAATATAATAGTTTTTTTTTTAACGATAAATTAATAACAATAAAAACTTACACGAAAAAAAAAGTATCCGGCAAAGGCGGTTTAATGAAGCGTAAAACGGAAAAGCACTCACAATCACAAATATCTGGCCCAGTAGCGCGACACTAGGATATAAAATATACCACTAAAATCGCCGGCTTTTTATCACTCAAAACACAAAGCTACCAAAACACACACAAACACATCGAAATGACGGAACGACCGCTCTCCTCAAGTGCTCGAGGTCGACTAAGTAAGTTTTAAGTTTAAAATTCGCGAGAGAATGTTATAGTCTAAAAGCCTTTAATGTTAATTCCAAAGGAGGCCGCAGAGCAAGGAAAACGGCTTGGTGCTCGGATTTCACTTGACTGTCGAGGAAAAGTGTTCTGTGTTTTGACTTGATTGTCGTCCACTTGCGTTACAAGGCCCTAAGTACTTAATACCTTCTAGTTACCCGAGCTCTAGTCTCGTAAAGTATTAATAATAAACGTTGAATCATACAATGTAAGTTGATGTCTTGATAATAAGTCAGTATCGTTTAAAACATCAATGGGACAATAAATAAACCTGAAATTTGTGTTAAAAATGAAACACTTGTACTTTAAAATGAAGCGTAGCTGGAGACTTTTCCTAGAGATAGAGCAGATAGGATAGACGTAGAGAAAGAGATATAGAAGGAGAAGGATAATTTCCAGCACTACAATATCTCACTCTCCTTGTTTCTTGTTTCCTGTGGTCTGTAACACAGCTTTTTTAAGCTAGCACGAGCCACAGGGCTTCTAGATAATGTAAACTAACTGACTAGCAAAATCAAGAGCAGGGATGTCAAAGATACAACCCGCGATCGCAATGTGTCACAGAAAGAAGAATCATGACTTCACTCGATTCCTCGAAATAAAACGTTACAATAAATGAATGAATCTGGCCCTCCTACACATTCTAAAAATATATGGCCCGAGTTTGATATCCCTGATCAAGAGTATTGAAGAAAATAAAGTATTATTCCAGTGACTAATTTTGTTGCGTTCGTTTAATAGCTTTGTAATTTTTTTTAAAGATAAAAGTTAAAAAGCTTGTTTGTTACGATTGCTTATTCTACTAATAAGATTATTTAAATAAGACAGTTCATGATAATCAAACAGTTTTATGCTTCCAAACTGAAAGTTTAACAATTGTAGAGATTGCTTGATACAAGTGGAGAGTTTGAGTACACAGAGAATTTATTCGTTTTGTTTTTTTGAAGTAAAACTTTTTTATGTTCACTTGACTTGGGGAGTAAGCTGGTGAATGCGTGACGAGAGCGTTACGAAAAGTGTGATCGGGCGTGGTGAACGGAAGTTAAGAGGGAGATATAAGTTAGTGAAGATAGAAGTTTTACTTCAGTCGTGTGGTCTAAAGCACACTCTTTTTTGTTTCGTGTGACTATTGGCAGAGTTGAAATATCAATTACTTAATTTTCTTTGATTTTCTTCTTAGGACCAATGTTCCACAAATTCTTCTACAAAGATTAGTTGACGAACTTGACAATGTGACAAGTGATTTTTGTATTCAGTGTTGCTTCCAAGATGTCAATTTTCAAAATCTAATTATGAAGTAAAATTATAAAGCTATGAATGGGGTAATTACAGGTCCTGTAATTACCCCTGATCCTGGATCGAACGATATTACTAAACCAAATTACGGAGTCACAAAACCAAATACTAATAAAACATAAATCAAGGCGTGTGTCACGCGAACAATACCAATAACAATTGGTCGGGTTATCTATCATCTCGGACATTATTTAATAGGCCCTAGGCCAGAGGTTGCTTTTCAGTCACGAAATGTTTTATGAATTCAATAATAATTATGTCTATTGTAGTTTTATTTTTAATGAGATAAATTTGAAAAGCTTAATAGGCTACCTGGTTAGCCTTTTTGTCAGGCAATACAAGCTTAGCCAATAGTTATTACCAACATCGGAACTTGAAATAAACAGTTAGCTAACAATAAAAATTAAATTAATAACTGGAAATGTCAAACTGTTAAATCACTTATAATAGATGCCTTAGAGGCCTTAGAGCCTATTTTACCAGTTGAAGATATAGGTTATCCTGCAAATAAGCTACCAATAAACTTTAACAGACGGAAGTACAATAGGCCCTTAGGACTTGTTTTACTTCAATGAATAAATTACAAGTCTTTTTTTTGGAGTTTACTCCTTAAGAATCGATTTTCATATAAGGCTTCCGGTATGAAAAAAAATATGAGGAGTAAAATCTACTGAACGAATGACCTCGTTACGTTTTTGTGCGTCATCTGTCTGCTACGACGTTTACGACGGTACCGGCTACGACGGTTACGACGGTATCGGTTACGACGTTTTCTAATAATGCCATCGATAGATGGTGTTATTTGATTCATTTATTTACCACTTGATATGGTATTAATCTTTTTTTTAGACTATTAAGTCTTTTTTGTGCATATTTAGACAGTCGATCTGAAGAAATAAACTCCAGTCGTGTGTCGGAGCTGACACACAGACTTTTTTATTGTTTTAAGTACATATTTTCAAATAGAAATATCTCCTGAATATAGTGGAATTCGATGGTGAAAAAGAGTAATACATCAAAAACTTATATATGTTGGATAGCGTCATTAGTCAAACAGCGTTATCCACTACTGGTGAAACAGGCCCTTAAAGTGGCGTAGCGAGGGGGGGGTGGGGCAAGGGGGGGCATCATGCGCCTGCGCTACTCACAAACAAGCGCCAAATGGTTCGCAAAACAAAAAATTGCTGGACATATTATATGGTTTTCGAATGGGGGGAGGGCGCTAAAAAGGTATTGTGCCCCGGGCGCGAGTTAAGCTCGCTACACTATTTGGCCCTTAGACTTATTTTGCTTGGCATTCCAAGGCCAAATAATACTACTTTCGATTGCAAGAAATAAAAATATTATTTGTGCATAAGTGACGAATATTTACATCGTCTGCAGTTCTTGAACCTTCTTACTGGCATTAGAAAATGTTGAATTTCACAATATTTTGAAGTTTTGTGAGGTTCGGCAATGATTGGGAAAGTACAGAAGATCCTGCATGCTTTTGATGAATAAGATGTACAAAAAATACTGGCACGGGGCTGCGCTTTGTTCACTCGCGACAAACGAACAATCAAAGCGCTTGTGATGCTCTGTGATTGCTGGCGTCCACTGAGGTTCTCCTGGTCTTTGTAATCATCGAGTGCAATTGTTGTCGCTTCCTGCCAATCCAATTTTTTCTGCGTAGTATGAGCGAATGGGGTATTCCAATGTTTTGGCTTCTTTGGTAGTATTCTTAGAAGTATTGTCATCAGATCGTCAGAATTAAAGGATAATAATTTACTTTGTCAAATTTCTTGGTATAATAAGGCAATACTATTTACTTCTACTATTTAAAATTAGCGCTAATATCTTTACCAAAAAGTTTTGAACCTGAGAGGTAAAGTGTAATTTACCGGAGTAGGTACTTGTATTTTGATATTATGTGCAATTTCATTAATTTTTTTGATTAAGTTTCTTAGACATATATTCATGTATTTATTTCAAGAAATATTAACGATTATATCTTTCGGCTATTACCTACGCTTCAGCCTCTAATCCCCACTGCTGGGCATAGGCCTCTTTCCCCATGTAGGAGAAGGATCAGAGCTTAATCCGCCACGCTATTCCAATGCGGGTTGGCGGATATATTCCCTACTATGAGTAACGATTGCTATCAGGTGTACATGATAACAACTGGGACCGATAGCTTAACGTGCTCTCCGAGGTACGGTGGGGAAACCTACAAAGACTAACAACCAGACCGGAAATAAATATTTGTATAAACACAAATATCCACTCCGAGCGGGAATCGAACCTGTGACCGTTGGTGTTTAGGCGCCGCCGAACTGGCACACATGTAATGGTGTTTAACTAGTGCGGTCGTCATGTTATCCAAAATACAAGAATTACGGTGTTTATAATTGTATTTGGAGGAAATGTCCGAAAATGAGTTTTAAAAAAAACGCTTCAGATTTATTATACAAGTACAGATTAGTCATGAATTTATTGCGCAATTCTTACAATTTTATTATCGCACAATTGTCTAAACAATGGTAATTCCGCAAAAAAGTGAGATCATCATTATTAGTCGTGATGAAGATGAAATAAGTAGCCATTGAAAAATGTGTTACCATGGTATTGTAGTTAATTAACACCGGTTTTCCTCTAAATTTTTAATACTATAATGTTTGCAAACAGCTTACGGCCCACCTGATGTTAAGCGATTACTGTAGCTTATAGACGTCAGCAACACCAGAAGCATCGCAAGCGCTTTGGCGACTCTTCCCCGACCCTTGAAGTCTTGACTAGAGAGCAATCGTATTTATTTATGTCATAACTGTTATTTATATCTTACTTTGGGCTTTATAATTTTTTTATCGTTAAGATTGCAGAAAAACATACAGTCTCAGTAGCCCAGTAGTCGCAACAAAGAATGTTTGTAATGCAACTCCAACGCTCCAGCGCTCCAACTTGTATAAGTTTGGAGCGCTATAATTAACAACCTATGCGTTCAACAAAAAAAAAGTTTCAAATAAAAAAGGTGGCAAATATTATTATCTACAATAATAATCTCTATACTTTTTGTCGTACGATGTGCGGTTCGAGAGATATTCGATAAAACGCGTTTTCCAAGATGGCTGGCTCTTGGATGGCTGTGATCTTCTGTAAGGTGGAAGGTCTACCCCAATCAAACTGCTCGTAAAATTTTGCCCCTTTGTCCTACCCACCTCTAAGTACTTTACATCCATTTAGTTCGTAGTTTATAGTTATTATTCTGAGATATTATTGTACAATATACTAGCTGAGTATTGAATTTCATCACAATGCATCCAGCGGCATGATCGTTTAAGCGTAACAGACAGACGTAAGTAACTAAGTATAAATATTAGTATCTAGAGTTATTTATGTATATGAATGTTGGGTTATCAGAGCAATGAACTTGAGGGTTCATACATCTTTGTGGTTTTTTTATACCACTAGGTCAGCAATAACAACAGTGATTTTGAAACAATGATGAATGCTGATGGTAACCGACTATCGTAGCCTATAGACTCCTACAACACCATCGCATCGCAAGCGCGTTGCCAACCCTACCATAATGCCCCCCCCCCCCCCCCAATTGATTTTTTTTCTGCAATCGAGAGTTTTCGTAGAGGAATTTTTTGTTCGTCTCATCAAAATGAAGCTACTCCCGGAAAATTAGCTTGATACTAATCAGGTGAAAAAAATGTACTAGGGATCCCTACTTATATAACATAACGGTAAATTAAAATAAAATTAGTTAACTAATTCATTCTTTCAAAACATAATTGAAAAATTCATTATGTATATAGTAGTCTTTCTCGTGTCGTAACTCACACAATCCATCCATCGCTTTTTTGGCTTGCCGATCGCTATTCGTCCTTCGTCTTACCCACAGGTCTTACCATACCTTTTACAGTTGCGTCTGCTGAAAGGAGTTTTTCGAGGTTTAAAGTTATTAAAACATATTTGAGGAATTCGATGACGCAAGATTGGCTTTCAGTCCTTGCTATTATTTCAATCGAAAATGACGTTGTAGCTCATTCGTTAGATTATTGTGCTTTAATTAAAGTTTTAAGCCTTAGGAAAAGCCGCAAACATCAATTTCAAAATTTACCATCTCTGTATTTGTTAATTTCGTAAATCTTTCAATGTAAAATATTTTAAAACTTAAATTTTATTTATTTGTATAACTTAGCATTTCTCCTCAAACGTGACAAATACCTAAACCAAACAACCAGACCTACTTTCGCATCAAATACTTTTCACCAGAGGCGGCCTTACCCATTGCGAGGCTCCGGGCGGCAAGTCTTTGCGAGGCCCTTTGTTCTTCGTGAAAAGTATTTGATGCGAAAGTTGGTCTGGTTGTTTGGTTTTGTAGTCCAGTCGACAAGTTCAAAATGGTCGAAAATAGAGATACTGCTCTTAAAATTATGTGTGATAGCTTGTTGTATCCGGAACGATGTCTAAAAAAAGGTTCTAAAAGCGTGTATTAGCGGCAAGTCTTTGCGAGGCCCTTAGGTCTTCGTGAAAAGTTTTCACGAAGACCAAAGGGCCTCGCAAAGACTTGCCGCCCGGAGCCTCGCAATGGGTAAGGCCGTCTCTGCGCCCAGGCCACGGCCAATACGTGTTTAGGCCTAGACAAATGTCTGCTATGAGCGATGGTCGAATTAGCAACAATCGGAGCTGAGGCCGTTGCCAACAAGTTGGCAACTGCGTACAAGCTACAAATTACAATAATATACCTATTTATAAATCAGGCTTCGATTTTTTTTTTGGGAAAAGCGTAAAGTTCTCGAAGGTATTATAACCTAGGACAGTTATTTGTTTAAGCAACTTAACGATTATTAATTTTTTTTCTATTTTTATAGGTATTTAATTATGATAATTAAATTTGAACAGTAGACTCTAGTCCAGGGTTTCTTAACCTGTGGTCCATGGACCCCTAAGGGGTCCGTGTTATGAAAACTGGGGGTCCATGGCAAGCCTACATATGTACTCGTCAATTTGATATTCTAGTCCTGCATAAGCAGCAGCAACCGTCACATTAATTATTTATATGTAAAGTTTCATTGCAAATAATTAAAGGTGATTGAAGTAAAGCATCGTTATTTTTTTTTTCCTTTTTTTGGAAAGGGTCAATGGAATCTTTGAAATTTTTAAAGGGGTCCATAACTAGAAAAAGGTTAAGAAACCCTGCTCTAGTCTCATTTGTTTCACTATTTTTAACACCAGTAATGTCATCTAGTTGTAAGTAGTAGCAACCTATGTACAAGTTTTGGATGTCTACCTTATAGCGACATCTATTGAAAAATTATTAGTCAAACAAGAAGCGTATTAGTTATCTCTTTCGCGATGGGAAAATCAAACTCGCGCATTAGGCTACCAAAAGCAGGTGTTTTTCATTTTATAGAAGAAATCTTTAAAAGAAGGAACATTTTCGTGTAGTCGGCTATTCACGCGCGAAACCAATTGACATTTTCCAACGCACTAAAAACTAGATGTAAATGTAGTGTACATCGAAATTTGACATGTTTGACCTAATTTTATAATAGTAATATATTTTTAAATAATACAGTGTACAAATAAAAGCAATACAATTAAATAAATGTTAACAAAATGTAAAATTATTTACGTATTTAGTGTAAATTTACATAAGTGTTAAAGTTATTCCATATATTTTTTATTCTAAATTCAATTTATTAGTGTGGTAGGTAATAAATAAACGTGAAACCCCTTTTTAATATTATAATCTGTTACATGTTACTTATTATTAGAGACATTATTTAAAAATTATAACATCTTTATTCAATATATCCTTGTTATTGTTATTAAAATATAAAAATATTTATTCGAAAATATGTCATTTGTAAAATGTTGTTTCGAATCTACCGAAGGACATGATTTTCTTGATTCATTTGTACAAAAGTGCACTGATCCAGGATGTAAGTATTTTTATCAATTTTTATTTAATTTTTTAAAATAATTTCTTAATTAAATTAGGCGAGTCAATTGCATGTGGCACACGAATATTCGTACTTCTTAATTTAATTTTGGCACACGCTACTCTTGTTATTGATTGAATATTTACCTTTAACTAGTGCCGTCACTGCCGCCAAATTGGATATCCGCTTTAATTTCCGGTTTCGTTCGGAAATTTTTCAGAATCATAAACAAGTTGAATGTACTAATTTATTACACAGAATTCCTATAATGTGTATGTTTGTTAAAATTATAAAAATATTAGTACCTAATACTACATATATAATTTTCGTATAAATACTTTTTATTTCGGGGTAAGGCTTTAAAGTTAAACATGCTTAATCAAAACGCAAAAGTCAATAACGTTTAAAAAAAACAATGTTGTTTAGTGTGAGTCAGACATATTAACGCCTATAATTTTTTTATTCAAGACCTATGTGATTTTTTAATTACAAATATAGTTTTGTTTAAATTATGGCGCAAGGTAAGTCCCAAGCTGTGATATTTTTTGTCTACTAAGCCATAAAAACACGTGTATTATTAAGTTGACATCTATTTTGGCAGCGCCATTTTGGTTTTTGTCATTTTAAAGTTGTCACTCGGTCGCATTTAACGTACATATCAAACGTGAATTTACTGCAAAAGTGTATTGAAATATATTATTTATTTGTAATAAGTGATAAATTACAGCAGTATATCATCATACAGTGTTAAAAGTGTGACATTCATTCAAGTTCCGTGTAAAAAGTTGCGACATCAAAATGACCACTACAACAGTTCAAAATCAGACAAAAACCACGAACGCTACGCCAGCGAAGCCCCCAAAAAAGTATGGGAAGATAGTGTTAACGTTACACAATTGTCTTTTGCCTGAATCAGCCTTCAAAGAGACTCCTTCACAGGCTGATGGCTTGGACATAGAAACTGAGACAGATCTCCGTATACTCGGCTGCGAAATGATACAAACGGCAGGTATATTGTTAAAATTACCACAAGTGGCCATGGCGACTGGTCAAATGTACTTACAAAGATTTTATTACTCAAAGTCTTTCGTCAGATACCCTATGGAGACCACAGCTATGGGTAGCATTTACTTAGCGTCCAAGGTTGAAGAGAAACCTTGCAGGATTCGTGATGTGATCAACGTGTTCCACCATATAAAGCAAGTGAGAGCACAGAAGACTATATCCCCATTAATAGTCGATCAAAATTACATTGAACTGAAAAATCAGGTTATTAAGGCTGAACGTCGTATCCTTAAAGAATTAGGATTCTGTGTTCACGTTAAACACCCACACAAGCTTATTGTAGTATATCTTCAGGTATTACAGTATGAAAAGAATAAACAGTTAATGCAAATGGCCTGGAATTACATGAATGATGCGCTACGGACTGATGTGTTCATGAGGTTCCCACCGGAGACAATAGCTTGTGCCTGTATATATTTAACAGCTCGAAAAATTGGACTGCCACTACCCAACAATCCGAGCTGGTATCTTTTGTTCAAAGTCACAGAAGAAGACATTCGTGTAGTATGTGTGAAGATTTTACAACTTTACAAAAGACCGAAGGTCAATCCAGAAGAATTAGACGGTAAGGTTGATGCCTTGAAGAAGATATACCAAGCAAACAAGTACATGCAGGCGCAAAAGGAACGCGAGGCTAAAATAGAGGAGAAAAAAGCCGAATCACCCACTGCGTCCACATCGAAAGACTCAAAGCGAGATTCAAAGAAAGATAAATCACCTAAAACACCGCCATTGTCTTCAAAATACCATAGCAGTCACAAGAAGAGAGAGAGAAGGTCTCGGTCCCCATATGACAGGAAGAGAGAATACTCAAATAAGCGCCATAAATCTAGGTCGAGGGATAGAGAAGTTGATAGGTCTAGAGAAAGACGTTCCGATGATAAAAGGAGTCGTGTCTCGTCAAGGAAATATGATGATTACGATCGTTCTAAAGCTAGAGACAGGGACGACAAGCGTAAACACTGATTTTTAATTTTAAGACTTAAATTGTAATTAATCTGTATATCTGTATGTAATATAGGATTTTTTAAAATGTAAAAACTGTTGTTTTTTTAATCTCTTTCTTCTTCTATAAATCTTAATTCTATAATTTAAGTTTAAGAGCTTTAAGTTCATTTGTGAACTACGATAATAACTTTTTTATATTTTATATGAAGACAGATGTTTTTACAAAATTTTCTTTTTAATAAAAATTCAAGAAAAATATAATTTAATCATAACACAGTAAGTTACATTAAAGTAACATTTTAAGGTACATTTTAGTAGTTAATTATGTAATAAATAAATTCATATAATCTTGTATAGATTAGGTAATCTGTTTTAATGGAAGGCAACATAATGCTTGCAGCTTAGAGCACTAAAATTTAATAATATAGTACATAATTATATAAATAATATTCCTACACTTGGAGCGGCAATCATAATCACTAATGTTCAAAATAGACCATTGCTAACTGCCAATAAGCTTGTATAATTTAACTGAGCAACAATTTTTTTCTATTATTTATTATTAATTGCCTTAATCACAATATCTCTGAGAAGCAATCGCATAAAATATTAAATTGTTTACTAGGTACTTAGCTAAGCTGACTGCTATTGTCTTACCTTGCAAACTATCAAATTGGCGACGTTTACCGAATTTGAAATTTCTCTATCTCTATAGCAAATAAGGTTTAATTTATATATTTACACATATATAAGGCAAACTTTTCTTTTAAAGTAACAATTTTCAAATTGTTTCCAAGTCTCTGAAACAACCTGTGAATTTCTTATTGATTGGCAACGACAAGATGTCTTATAAAAGGTAGTCAGACATTTTCTCCACATAAAAGAATCGGAGTTTAATCCTGCGCATAGTCCTTAATGTAGCTTGGCAGATGTTGAATCTTTTATCAACAGTTCATTAGCTTTCATATTATGAAAAGAAAACTTAAGACAGAGGTAGGGCAGAGCAGGAAATATCCTGCTCAAAATCTGGAGCAGCCCGGCTGGGGAAGTACCTCGACCATATAGAAAATCACTGAAGATTACAGCTAAATAACACTGCTTTCAAACAGTATTGTGTTCCTATAGTGCAGGGGTCACCAAATAGTTTCCCGCGGGGTCCGTTTGAAGAAATGAAATGACCGTCGGGGTCCACGGTTCTTTGCCGACATAATTAATAATTAATAATTAAATAATTTAGCCCGTTATACTGGTTGAGATTAATCTTTATGAATGTATGATTCGTCTGGCTATAGGATATCTCTCAACTCAGTATGCCTTCTGGCAAAGGCCTCCTCCAGTAGCTTCCATTGCTTCCTGTCCTGAGCAACTCTCCTCCATTTGGGTCCCGCAGTAAGCTTTAGCTCATCTTCCCAGCGCATTCGTTGTCGTCCTCGACATCTCTTTCCGTCTCTTGGATACCAATTCGTTGTTATTTGGCTCCACTTTTCTTGTGTAGATCTCAACATATGGCCTGTCCATCTCCATTTTTGGAGGTCTATTTTTTCCAGGATGTCGGTTAATTTGGTTTTTGCTCTTAATTGCGCATTACTAATTCTGTCTTGTCTTCTTGTTTCTGTCATGCTTCGTTCCATACTTCTCTGGCACTTACCTAGTTTGTCTCTATGGTATTTTGTAAGGGACCATGTTTCGCAGCCGTAGGTGATGCATGGAAGAATACAAGCATTGAATACTTTTCTTTTCGTTGCCATATTGTGGTCTTTAGATTTTACAATTTCCTTGAGAGACCAGTATCTTTTCCACCCATTAGCAATCCTCTTATTTATTTCCTTGGTTGTTTGGTCTTTAGGGGAGATGATTTGGCCCAAGTAGCAATATTCATCGACATATTCTATTTCTTGTCCTTCAATTTCAATGGGTTCTATTTGTGAGTTGGTCATCAGTTTCGTTTTTGTTAAGTTCATTTTTAAACCCACTTTAGAACTCTCGGTATTCAGAGTCTGGATCATCATCTCGAGTGCCTTTGGATTTTCTTCTAGTAGGACCAGATCGTCCGCAAATCTTAATTGGTTTAGTTTTCTTCCGTCTATATTGAGGCCTAGATGTTCCCAGTCAAGGTTGCGAAAGACGTTCTCTAAAACTGCTGAAAACAACTTTGGGGACATTGGGTCTCCCTGCCTAATTCCTCGTTTGATCCGGAACTCCTTCCCCAAAGCTTCCAGTTGGATTTTTGCTTTACTGTTTCTATATATATTTTTAATAATGTTAATATATGTTTCAGGTATACCTTGCCTTCCTAAACTCTCCCAAATTGCCTTATGACTAATGCAATCGAATGCCTTTGTATAATCTATAAAAACTAAATACAGTGTTTTATTGTATTCGTTATACTTCTCAATTATTTGTTTGAGTGTGTGGATATGGTCTATCGTTGAAAAGTTCCGTCTGAAGCCGGCTTGTTCTATTGGTTGGTTTTCGTCTAATTTTGAGCTTATCCTATCCAATATGATCTTTGCGAATATTTTGTACACATTTGACATTAGACTTATTGGCCGGTAATTCCCTATGTCGTCCTTTGCGCCTTTCTTGTGTAGTAGAATTATATATGAAGTTTCCCATTGTGTTGGTATATATCCACTTTTCAAAATTTGGTTAAACATCTTAGTAAGTATTGGTACTAATTCGTCTATAATTCCCCTCAACATCTCGTTTGTAATTTTGTCCGGTCCGGTTTGCCGACATAGTTGAGAATAAAAAAATCGGCCAAGTGCGAGTCAGACTCGCGCACGAAGGGTTCCGTACCATTGACTAAGTAAACAACAGTAGGTACATTGATTTTAATATCGGGCAAAAAGTGGCAAAAAATCACTTTTGTTGTATGAGAGCCCACCCTAATAATTTTTTTATTTTAATTTTATTATTTATTATTAAAGTAAATATACAATTAAGTATTTTGTGAATATTTCAAGTGCCTACCTCTTGCCATTTATTGATATCGAGCAAAAATAGGCAAAAATGACGTTTTTTTGTACGGGACCCCCCCTTAAATATTCATTTTTTTAAATTTTATTATTTATTATTAAAGTAAATATACAACTGAGTATTTTGTGAGTATTTCAAGTGCCTACCTGTTGCCATTAGGGACCATCCATAAATTACGTCACACGTTAAGAGGGGGTAGGGGGTCGACGAAGTGTGACAATGTGTGACAAGGGGGAGGGAGGGGTCAAATTTTTGTGACGTCACATTTCCAAATATAATAATATCAAAACGTAAGTACAAAAACATGATATTTCAACTACCTATCAATAACTAACTTCAAAAATTAAAGTTTTATTTGTTTTATAGGCGAATTGACTTATTAAAATAAAAATAATGTCGAAACTGTTATCAGTTTGCTCATGCAAAATTGCAAAATATGTGACGTCACACTAGGTAGGGGGGGGGGGGGGGTCCTCATAAATGTGACCATCTGTGACAAGGACGGGGGAGGGGTCGAAAAATCAAGAAATTCGTGTGACGTAATTTATGGATGGCCCCTTATTGATATTGAGCAAAAAAGGGCAAAAAAATCGCGTTTGTTGTATGGGAGCCCCCCTTAAATATTTTTTTTTGTAGTATTTGTTGTTATAGCGGCAACAGAAATACATAATTTGTGATTTTGACGGACGGACAGCGAAGTCTTAGTAATAGGATCCCGTTTTTACCCTTTGGGTACGGAACTCTAAAAAAGTCATTTACTTATTACAGGCATATACATAGTACAAAAAAAAAATCCATTTATTTGAGCAATATCTCCACCTAACTCTATTATGAAATTGAATCAAAGGTTTCGCTCAACATTGCCACAGATATTGTAATACATTACATTACATCAGACGGTGTAGATACATATTCGTTAACAAGTATCTATTTTTGAGGTAATATTACTTTAACTTAAAAAACTAAAGCTATGCAATGTATATACATACATTTTTTTTCATCATTCAGACATGATGTAGTAGTCAGTGTAGCGAGCTGTTTCAAAACTAAAATAAAGGAATTTTACAATTATTTCATCAAATAATTGGACTGTTTATGTTATAAAAAATACCAATCTAAGTACTTTATTTGAATCTTTAGTGTAGTTTATTATTATTTGAAATTACTTCAGCCTGTAATATCCTACTGCTGGGTATGTGCCTCTTTCCCCATGTAGGAGAAGAATCAGAGCTTAATCCACCACACTACAAAACTCACCTGAAAACATATTTAATTTGCCAGTGTTTCAATATAAAGTATAACTTAAAACTGAAAGAAAAAATGAAATCCCTAAGCTGCTGGGCATAGTGGTGAAGAGTTCGGTGTTTAATACACCACATTCCTATTTGCTTTTCAATGGGTTGGTGGCTTGAGAGATTTCCACCCATATATTGACTCATCACGATATCTCTGGAACCATAAGGCGTAGAGACTTGAAATTTGGTAGGAATATTCCTTTCGCCGAGTAGAGGTCAGCTGAGAACGGATTTTTCGAAATTCCACCCACAAGAGGGGGTTGCGGGGGTTAATAATGATACTATTAAACGAGCAATTCTTGTATATATATATATATATTTTCTGAATCTCGGAATCGGCTCCAACGATTTTCGTGAAATTTAGTATGCAGGGGATTTCGGGTGCGAAAAGTTGATCTAGCTAGGATTCATTTAAAAAAAAATGTCGTTTTATCCCTGTTTTTAGGCAATGAAAAAATATCATTACAATACGAAGCCTTATTTCACCATTTATTAATATAGCTGTATTAGCGTAATTAGGAAAGCGACGGATTTCAAATCCTTTTGACCTGGGTTCGAATCTCAGTCTCCAGATTATTTTTTTTTTCTTGTTTTTTTTTAATTTAACTCGTGATTTATTATTTAAATAAAATTAAAATATAAAAATACCGAAAAAAAAAACAAAAAATTAAAAAAAAATACCGAGCTGGGCTCGGTCACCCAGGTACTAATATATTTATATGGCAAAACAACGTTTGCGGGGTCAGCTAGTATTAAGATAAAATATAAGGTAAAGACACTAAGAAGCCTTAATAGTCTTAATACAGTCATGTATGATGTACATACAACAAAACTAGAAGTAGATATATTTACACAATAAAAATAACAATTAGTGGGAATCACAACGAATCGAAAGTACCTTAATCTTACACAGATTACCTACAGGCCCTACAGCTAAATTATACTGCTCCCAAGCAATGTTATGTTCCTGTGGTGAGTAAGATGGCCAGAGCTCCTGGGGTGGGTCAAAAGTAGGGTCGGCAACGCGCTTGCGATGCTTCTGGTGTTGCTGTCTATAGGCTACGGTAACCGCACACCATCAGGTGGGCTGTACGCTTGTTAACCGACTTCGAAAAAGGAGGAGGTTCTCAATTCGACTGTATTTTTTTTAATGTAGTTTATATGTTAGCTCAGAACTTTTGACTGGGTGGACCGATTTCGATCAATTTTGTTTTAATTGAAAGGTGTTGCGTGTCATGTGGTTCCATTTAAATTTAATTGAGATCTGAGAAGTACTTTTAGAGTTATATCTAATAATGCGTATTTACTTGACTATATTTCGTCACCTACGTTGTATTATACCGCATAACTTTTTACTCGGTATACCGATTTTGATGATTCTTACTTTAATCGAAAGCTAATACTTGTCTTAAAGTCTTGTTTAAATTAGATCGAGATCTGATTACAACTTTTTGAGTAACCTTTAATAGCGCTTATTTACTTTACTATTTTTTCGTCCTTAGTACGTTTTATTTGGTACTTGTCGATGTAATTGAAGTCGCTTTTTTTCGTTTGCGAGCAAACACAATTATTTGCCGACCTAGTTGTATATAAAAAAATTGTACCACAAAAAATTGGCGTAGAGGTACACTCATCTTTCACAACACTATGCTATAAGCACTTTTTGTATCCCTTTTATTAATATTTTATAAAATATTTGCTTATTCCTTTGTGAAATAAAGTCATCATAAATATTTGTGTCCATAAATAATAATGAAGGTCTTTGTAGAAAGCGTATCAGCTGTGTCTCAAATGGAAAGGACATTTTAAATTTTTTCTATACTTAAATAATTCTTTATTTTCAGTTTAGATTTTCTTTTATCATAATGTTGTTCAAAGTATATTCTCCAGAGAATTTATGTGATCCTGGTACTTTTGCTGAGTAGGTATAGTTTGTGATGTGAAAAAAAAATCTACATATTTTTGTGTTTTTTGAAGTTTAATTAATTTTTATGTGTTTATTCATTGAAATACTTATCAGTCACAATGGTTGGAAGTATTGGTGGTAAATTCGCGAGTTCGATTCCACGATGGATATTTTACTGGGTAGGTCTTGATGTTAGCTGTATAGTGCTTTTAGTTTTAACAATAATAAGTTGGTATATTATGTATTTATTTTTTAATTAATAGTTTTTTTTATTTCTTTGGTTTACAAGGAAAAAAAATTATTATTAATTTTTTTATAACTACAACTTTGTCGGCAAACAATCGTACGGCTCACCTGATGGTAAGCGATTACCGTAGCTTATAGACGCCTGCAACACCAGAAGCATCGCAAGCGAGTTTCCGACCGTATCCCCAATCCCCCCAGGAGCTCTGGTCACCTTACTCACCAACCGGAACATAACACTGCTTGAAAACAGTGTTATTTTGCTATGATCTTCTGGACGGTTGAATTACTTGGGTTGTTGCAGATCTTATTTCTTACACTGTGTGTATAATCAACACAGACAATGTCGCGAGTATCAGCTTCTGTAGAGTATAGCAGTTCAGTAGACTATAAAATATATTGTTACGGTGCATAGAATTGAAGCAACAAAGTAACAGTATGACGATAGGATTACAATGATATGTAATTCAGTATACCTACTATAGTTTTGACGGTTTGGTTCTGTGGGCACTGGAACTGGCTGTAGCAGTAGCGATCGCTTCAATTTCTGCTCATGTTTTTTTTTTATACAACTAGGTCGGCAAACAAACGTACAGCTCACCTGATGGTAAACGATTACCGTAGCTTATAGACGCAGGCAACTCCAGAAGCATGGCACGCGTGTTGCCGACGCTACCCCCAATCCCCCAGCTCTGGTCACCTTACCACAGGAACACAACACTGCTTGAAAGCAGTATTATTTAGCTGTGATCTTCTGTAAGGTCGAGGTACTTGGGCTGTTCCAGATCTTGTGTTTTCCTGTATTCTCAACACAGGAAATACTCGTATATTTAGAAGACTGCTATATTAGCACAAATTATAAAATGTCTTCTGATTCCTATATTTAAAAAAGTATTCGTTTTGTAACTAAGTGGTCTTTATGATGTCGTTAACCTCGCCGTAGATTACTAAATTATATTTTTAAACAAACTTAAAACATTTTTTTAAAATCTATATCGTCAAGAGAGTAAGCATTTCCATTCCTGTGTCACTATTTTGGCCATTTCTGTTTAGTTAAATATAGAATAGCTTTCGGCCTTTCGCGGTTCGCCCCATCAGCCGTTTCGCTTAGTATTTTCAGAGCGTCCTTGGCGTTCGGACGTGTTTGTGAATAAATTAAAAATATATTTTATTTCGCGAAATTTTGCATGTTATTTATATCAAAGTGGATTTATAGTTTTGTGTGATTAGTGTTTGGGTTATTAGTGTTGTGTTATCATTTGGTATTATAAAATATATCTATATTTTCGAGGAAAAATAATTATTAATATCATAAAATAATATCAAATAACGTTGTTCAGTTGATTATAAATAGATATAATATTATTTATAAGCGGTTTTAATAATGTTCTGTTGTTTCTTTGATCATAAACTAACAAATGAGAAGTAAAATTTGCACAAAATTATACGAATGTTTGCATTTAATTAATTGTAAGACGAAAAAGATTCCCAAGCATTTATATTTAAGAGCGACAGTGAATTTTACTTTCCAAAAATATATATATAAAAAGTAAAACAATAAACTGAATTTCTAAGGAAAGAAATACACTTAATAAACAAAAATAATATCAAAGATAAATTAAGTTCAAATAACAAAAGCTACAAGATTAATATTTTAATTATTAACAATACAAATTAGAACGTTGAATAATGGAGGAAAATTGTTATACTGAAACAATTTTCGGCTGCTCGTTTAAGTTACACGGTAACATATCAAAGTTTTTGTGCCCGCCGGTCCGTGAAAGGATGCTGCTCCCGTAGGACGTTAATAATAAAAGAGGATAAAATTGTAGGAACAAGAGAATTCGTTTAATATTTAAAATGCTGTAAACAATTCGGCAATGTTAGTAATAAAACTAGTTGATACACTCGACTTAGACTGTGTTGCTTATTATAAATAACTAGATGTGCTCCGCGGCTTCACCCGAGTTGATTTGAGAAAAAAAGAGCTACTAAAATATTACATGGTCTATATCGGGAAATGGACTGTCCAACACAAATTTATAGAATTTTTCAATACGAGAGAGATGTAAGCGCGTTCAAACCATTGAACTATTATTACTTACGTTAGTAATAATAACTCAATGGTTTAAACAAATTAATAAGCAATCTTTTTAACTTTATACTATTTGTTTAAGAGGGCGCATAACGCCAGCAAAAAATCCGATTTCAACCGCGCGCCCGTGAGTAATTGATGAATTTTTCATGTAAAATCAAATAGCAGATTGATAATTTTGCTTTAAGCGCCCTCTTAAAGGAATTGACAACGATATATCGAAAAATGCTTGAAATAACATCTTTGGGTTCTATGGCTCCAGTGGCGTAGTTAGGGGGCTGTTGGCAGCAAAATAATCACGACTTTTTCAATTGACAATAAATAAAAATAGTTCCAAATCGCGTCTGCAATGTAACACTAATAAAAATACAGTAGAATTGAGAACCTCCTCCTTTTTTAAGTCAGTTTAATGAGCATAATAAAAATTGTGTTTGCAATGGGCGTGTTAAATTAATTTGGAAAAAAATTCAATAAATTGGTAGGGGCGGCAAACTTTCGGTGGGTCTCGGGCGTTAAAAAACCCCGCTACGCCTTTGTATGGCTGTCATAAAGATCCATATGACTTGTTTTTTCTTAATTTATCATGTAGACATCGACAGGTTACAATTTTATATGTGTGGACTAGTTTCCCGCTCGCGGCTTCGTCCGCGTGCTTACACGTTTTTGGCTGTTCCGTTTCTCCCATTAAAATATAGCCTATATCAACTGATATCGTAGCATTTATAAAGGGTTTTCTATTATTGGTCCAGTAGTTTTTGAGTTAATCCATTACAACCACAATATCAAAATATGGAGCAGCCCGACTGGGGTAGTACCTCGACCTTACAGAAGATCACAGCTAAATAATACTGCTTTCATTAGCAGTTTTGTGTTCCTGTTGGTGAGTAAGGCGAACAGAGCTCCTGGGGGGAATTGGGGATCACCAACGCGTTTGCGATGCTTCTAGTGTTGCAGGCGTCTATAGCTTAGTAATCGCTTACCATCAGGTGAGACGTACGCTTGTTTGCCGACCTAGTTAAATAAAATAAAAAAAACATTCAAAAATATATTTAAATAAAAATGGGTGTTGCTATCCGCAAAAAAAAAAACATTCAAAAATTTATTTAAATAAAAATGGGTGTTGTTATCCGCGCAACTCAAAAACGGCAGGATCGATTCGGCTATATTTTTTTCTAGTGTGTAAGTTTTCTAACACACTGTAGATTGTTCTTTTGAAATGACAAGTTAAAAAAATTGCGCTGAAATTTGGAAAATTTCAGAAATCGTACCGATTATTTCAACTTTTCAACTTCACGATTTGACAGTTCGCAACAAGAACGTCTTTCGGGTCAGCTAGTACAAAAATACAAATCTTTGCTCTTTATAATTTTAGTATATAGATTATATAATGCCTTAGAATGTTAGATGCTGAGATGGCCCAGTTGATAGAACGCGGTTGAGACTAAATAATAAGACTAAATAATAGTACTACTTTTAATAATCTTCATTTTATATTTCCTAACGATTAACTAGGTCGTGTTCTATCATCCGCCAACCCGCAGTGGAGCAGAATGGTGGATTAAGCTCGAATCCTTCTCCTACATGGAAAAAGAGGCCTATGCCCAGCTGTGGGACATTACACGCTGATAGAACTATTTCCTACTATGATTAAAGCTCGCATACAGGTGAAACAGTATGGATCGTATACGTACGTGTATTTCGGAGACGTTGTTTCTCTCGTGGATATCCTATTTTAAATATCTAGGTTACCCGATAAATGTCAACCTGATAATAGTCTGCGGTGCTCACATATGTACTCGTATAGGTATTGATTAACCAATAACGAGAGATGGGATTATTGAAGGTTATGCCTGTGGTATATGTCATGTGGTATATAATTATTGTATTCTAGATGAACGTGGCGTTGTTAACCGACTTCCAAAAAAGGAGTAGGTTCTCAATTCGACTGTATTTTTTTTTCTGTTTTATGTATATGTTAGCTCAGAACTTTTGACTGGGTGGACCGATTTCGATCAATTTTGTTTTAATTGAAAGGTGCAGTGTATCATGTGGTCCCATTTAAATTTAATTGAGATCTGAGAAGTACTTTTAGAGTTATATCTAATAATGCGTAGGTATTTACTTGACTACTTTTTCGCCGACCTACGTTGTATTATGCCGCATAACTTTTTACTCGGTTTACCGATTTTAATGATTCTTACTTCAATCGAAGGCTAATACTTGTCATGAACCCTTGTTTAAATTTGATCGAGATCTGATTACCTACTACTTTTTGAGTAATCTTTAATAGCGCATATTTACTTGACTATTTTTTCGTCTGATTACGTTGTATTACTTGTCGATGTAGTTGAAGTCGGTTTTTTTTCGTTTGCGAGCAAACACAATTATATTGTGTAAATTGAGAGTAAGTTTTGAGTTTCTGGCCGATTTTTCTCAGCAGAATCTATGCCTCAAATTTGTACCATTCTCATTAACTATAATAAATAATTCTACAGTGAAATGATGATTTAGAAATGCTAATTAGAGAAAAGTTGTTTTTTATTTTATTTGATGCCGTGAAAAAAGTGATTTTGTAGCATATTCCTATAGAAGATTTCTTGTATTTTAGTTTTATAATAGAAGCCTAGTGTCTTCATATTAACTCTATATTAACTATTTTAAACTATTTATAAACACAGCGGCAAAATGGCGGTTGTTTGTTGAACTTACTGTCAAATCTTAAAATATCGTCCTCTAGTCTTATGATTTATTATTGTTTATACAATTTTGGATTGCCAGATGTATTTTAATGCGCCATTTTTCACTTACTACTTTAAGAAAGAGCTGTGCGATGGTTGAAAGCTTACATCTTATAACTTTCCTAAATAAATAGGCGTCATGATGTAGGGGATTTAACTTTAAAAAAAAACCAGGTAGGGTTCCAACTCATCAGAAATGACGAGTCAGTAAGACTTTAATCTTTATATTAAATTGCTCTCTTGCGAAGGTTATTCGTACTTTCATAACGCATGTGTCCATAATATGTTAAATCATCTTTTAACAGCTGAATGGGTTTAAAATTGGTGTAATAACAAAATAATCAATACACAGAATATACGTTTCGTTACAATAAAATTATTCTGGTGAATTTCCATAAAAAATATCAACTTCTAAGGGTGGATTTAGACCAAACGAACAAAGAGCTAGAGCTAGAACAAGAGCATTCTTTCTTGATTTTTATGTGTAAACGAAAACTTTTATTCATATATATATATATAACAACGAAATAATGCTCTACCTGTTTACACTAAAATAATTTGACATAGTGGGGATAGAATGAGCATTTGCTCGTCTGATGTAAATCGACCCTTAGACTTCTTTTTTTTTTGCAGAAGTTCGGTAATATTGTAATAATGCGTTTGACCTAAAATCGATGGTAATCGTCTTATAATTTTGTCCCTTACTTCAAGATTCAGTGATGTTAGTACAGATTTTTCGATATTTTAGTCGAGGTTTAAGTAAATTAAATACAGGCAAATTTTGTCTGTTTTCCTTAATTTCAATCACATACTAATTTAATTTAAAAGGTTACATAAAGTAAAACCAAATTTCTTCTCTTCGCTTCAGACTATAGCAACCTACTGTTGCAACCTACATTTACCCAAGTTATGTTAAATATTCCAGTTGTCCGCAATCCTGTACTAAATATTTTACGATATGTAATTTATCTATATGTATACGGGATGCTTCAGATCAGTACCTATAGGCCGTAACAATTTAATAAAGAAGCGTAATGCATCGATAAATACTACGTAAAAAACTATATTAAGTTAAATTAATACATTTACAAAAGAAAAAAAAAACATATTGCTAGCCAGCGCACCCTTTTTGTAATCCACTTCAGCCTATCACAGTGCACTGTTGGACATAGGCCTCCACAAGTTCGCGCCCGATATTATGACGCGAGTTCATGTGTTTTGCCCATAGTCACCACGCTGGGCAGGCGGGTTGGTGACCGCAGGGCTGGCTTTGTCGCACCGAAGACGCTGCTGCCCGTCTCCGGCCTGTGTATTTCAAAGCCAGCATGGATGGTTTTCCCGCCATCCGTCGGCTTTTTAAGTTCCAAGGTGGTAGTGGAACTGTGTTATCCCTTAGTCGCCTCTTATGACACCCACGGGAAGAGAGGGGTGGCTACATTCTTTAGTGCCGTAACCACACAGCACTGTTTGTAATGAAAGTCAAGTAATAATAATGTACTATTAACAAAATAATTTTTCAATTGACAATATAAAATCATTTGATAATCCTTTCCGGCTTGGTAACGACCCTCACAATCTTAATTTCACAGCACCATAAGTAGCCAATGATCTTTATACAAAAGTAGCTTTGTTTTATATAATTTATTAATATTTGAAATCCGTCGAAATCTGTTACATGTACTTTAACGAAATCACAGTCTAAATATTTTAACATAAAATGTATAAAGACTATTTAAATTCTACGATTTACGTCTCCGTGAAAGGTTTATGATCGGATGCAAATTTGTTACCATTGGCAGCAAATCAGAATTCTACTAAAGATTAATTTTCCAGCAGACTCGATAGATTCAGTAAATCTTTAAAATGCATTTACTGTCTCCTATGGCTATAAAGATATAACTGTTGAACCAGCTTTACTTTTAATGACCGAGGCTTATCAGACTTTTACGACGGTTTTGCAACCGACTTCTAAAATGTGGTCCCATTTTAATTTGATGGAGATCTAACAAGTACTTTTTGAATTATTTCGAATAATACGTATCTACTTGACAATATTTTCGTCTACCAGCTTCGTATTACTTGTCGATGTAATTAAAGTCGGTTTTTTTTCGTTTGCGAGCAAACACAATTACAATATAAATATATCTCCGAATTTCTTACCAGAGATTAAATTCTTTCATAAAATCCATACGAATTGATTCTTATATCTATCGTCAGTAAGTAAAACCGAAGAGAACAGATATCTATACTGTATCAAGTAACTCTCAATCTTTACTCGAGAAATTAGATAATTTTTTTAACGTTTAAACAGCGTAAAATTTAAAAAGCGTTACATAACAAATCATTTATTTATGGTAAGCTTGTTGAAAAAATTACAGTAAACTGTCACATCACTTACGATTCGTCTTGTAAATATTCGTCACTGATAAGGTTATTTTAGGAGATAGAGGTCGCAGCAAGTGGCTGATGCGCTAGTGATCGCGAGCTAGATCCTAGCATATGACAAATGGTCTAAGATCCGGGATATAACAAAATATTCCCTCATCTGTTAATTAAATGAAACAATTTTTTGTAGGCCTATTACAATATTGTGAATTTATAAAAACAACCTCTGCCACCATAAGCCTGCTGCACATATACTGCTATACTTACCTGCAGCCAGGTTACTGCTGACTGAGGTTACTGACCTGGCTGCAGGTAAGTGTAGCGATCATAGAGATGGGTGCCTACTACAGTCAGGTATATAATGTAAAATATTAACGGTTTTAGCTTACTACATGTAATTAACATGAGAGGGAAAAGATTAAAAAAAAATTGCAGAAGGCTTACGGTGGCAGAGGCTGTTTTTATAAATTCACAATATTGAAATCAGCCTATAAAAAATTGTTTCATCTAATTAACAGATGAGGGAATATTTAGCTGTCTCGGATCTTAGACCAAATGTTTTTATAGGTCATAGAGATGTTTGACGTCGTCTAGTCGTCTGTGCTTGTGTTGTGTGTATCCAAATCTCGTTACAGGATTAATATCCTACATTGGGCTGTTTGAATGTGAAGAGTTGTTATGGTCTAAGATCCGAGAAGGTAAATCTTCCCTCATCTGTTAATTAGATGAAACAATTTTTTATAGACAGATTTCAATATTGTGAATTTATAAAAAAAACCTCTGCCACCCTACGCCTGCTACAATTGATAATACTTAATTAGTTAATCAGTATTTTTTTATGATCCTTTCCCTCTCATGTTAATTACATGTAGTAAGCTAAAACCGGCAATATTTTATATTATATACCTTACTGTAGTAGGCACCCATCTCTATGATTGCTATACTTACCTGCAGCCAGGTCAGAAAAGGTAGATAAATGTAGATTATTACCCTCACATGTTAATTAAAAAATCCAAGTACAATAATAAACGGCGGCGAATTCTAAACATAATAATGTTTGGCTGCCGTATTAAAAGCTGATGCAGCCAAAGATAAATATGGTCTTAGATCCGAGATAGCTAAATATTCCCTCATCTGTTAATTAGATGAAACAATTTTTTATAGGTTGATTTCAATATTGTGAATTTATAAAAAAACCTCTGCCACCCTACGCCTGCTACAATTGATAATACTTAATTAGTTAATCAGTATTTTTTTATGATCTTTTCCCTCTCATGTTAATTACATGTAGTAAGCTAAAACCGTTAATATTTTACATTATATACCTGACTGTAGTTGGCACCCATCTCTATGATTGCTATACTTACCTGCAGCCAGGTCAGAAAAGGTAGATAAATGTAGATTATTACCCTCACATGTTAATTAAAAAATCCAAGTACAATAATAAACGGCGGCGAATTCTAAACATAATAATGTTTGGCTGCCGTATTAAAAGCTGGTGCAGCCAAAGATAAATAGTAAAAAGATACAATTTACGATGACTATGGGAGCTCATTGCGAAGAATGAGACAGAATAATACTAATTCCTTCAACGAAAAGAGACAGCGTAAAATTCATGCGCGCACATCACAGGCATACTAAAAATAATTAAACATACTAGAAAATTCGCGAATTCGAAATTTCGAAAATTGAAGAAAAATGTATACTAGAATAGAGAGAGAGAAGATGAGAATTGGAGTAAGTATAAGAAAGATAAAGACAAAAAAAATCCTCCTTTGTTCGTCTCATCAAAATGAATCTACTCCCGGAAAATTAGCTTGATACTAATCAGGTGAAAAAAATACTAGGGATTTCGAAAATTTCGAAATTTCGAATTTTCTAGTATGTTTCAATGAGCCTGTGATGCGCGCGCATGAATTTTACGCTGTCTCTTTTCGTTGAAGGAATTAGTATTATTCTGTCTTACTCTTCGCAATGAGCTCCCATAGTCATCATAATTTTTTTCTTTTTACTATTTATCTTTGGCTGCATCAGCTTTTAATACGGCAGCCAAATATTATTATGTTTAGAATTCGCCGCCGTTTATTATTGTACTTGGATTTTTTAATTAACATGTGAGGGTAATAATCTACATTTATCTACCTTTTCTGACCTGGCTGCAGGTAAGTATAGCAATCATAGAGAAGGGTGCCTACTACAGTCAGGTATATAATGTAAAATATTAACGGTTTTAGCTTACTACATGTAATTAACATGAGAGGGAAAAGATCATAAAAAAATACTGATTAACTAATTAAGTATTATCAATTGTAGCAGGCGTAGGGTGGCAGAGGTTTTTTTTATAAAGTCACAATATTGAAATAAACCTATAAAAAATTGTTTCATTTAATTAACAGATGAGGGAAGATTTTGTTATATTCCGGATCTTAGACCATTAACAATAATCCTTTTAATGGACAGATGTTTATCGTCTCACGACCGGAATTGGGTTATATTTATAGTTTGTTTTTAAATAGTAAACGTAAATATGACATTCTTTCAGACCAAGATAAGTATATCGTCTTTTGAATGACGCTTATTTCATTTTAAAAATTATTAAGAGCATGACTTCGCATTTAGCTGACTATCTAGTATGTTCTATTTATTTTTGTATGATGTCGTTATTAGTTGAGTTTTTTGCCTTAACTTTTAGAAGAGCAGACGGCGGATTGGTCCATTTGGTAAATAAGAAGATGTGTTTATTGAATGATATAACCCTGGCAATTAAAATGGTATTAGAGAGTGAAGTACATTGTTCTGAACTTTCACACATATAATTTAAAATTTAATTCGTCGTACCTTTTATGGAATTTTCACACGCATTAGAAAGAACAAATAACGCTGTTGTTTGTTCATATTTGATGAGTGGTCCAGATAGTATTAATTAGCTAAAAATTGGTCGCTCTTTTGTGTTTCATAATGTCTCGCGTATTTTCAAAGGGCTTATCATAATCTAGTTCTAAAGGAATTTATCAGTACTTAGGTGATTTTTGGTAATAATTGATAAATTTGTCGTTTTTGAAAGCTTTTCAAGGAATTATTATATATTTTAGGACTAAAAATGTATATAGGTACAATAAATAAAATTTCATAATATATTTGGCGTAATGGAAAATATGATTTTCTTACTTTAAATTAATTTTAACCTTATTTTACTTGATTTGACAAATTTAATGTAACTTAATGAAATAAAGTCATTTAAAAGTATTAAAACGAAATTATGGATAGAAATAAACGCATTTTAGAAAGGTTATTATTAAATGGATGACAAAAAAAGTGATAGACGAATGAACAGAGAAAATGTTGTATTGAGGACGATGAGTGCTCGATTCAATGATGCGTAGCATTTTATAGGAAAATGTCTTGCTATAATACCGTATAAAATATTCCTACATTCTCTACTACTTGCTATTAATCACTTAAGTGAGTGTTTTTACCAATTAAAGGTACATTATTTTTTCGATTACACGCTAAATGGTTATTGGTTTTTGGGTAATTAGAGGATCGGTCAAATGGCTGAACAATAATTTGACTACTAGAAATTTCGGTACATATGCAATATTATTTGTGACAAGAATATCTGATGAAGGAGAGAATAAATGTTAGTTAAAGATTGCTTCATTGAAGGTATTTATTAATTATTTGCCAAAATTGGAAGAATGTCCGAAATATTTTTTGGGCATTAGGATTTC
Organism: Melitaea athalia; assembly: GCA_905220545.2. Lineage (NCBI taxonomy): Eukaryota > Metazoa > Arthropoda > Insecta > Lepidoptera > Nymphalidae > Melitaea > Melitaea athalia. The sequence continues at coordinate 1,648,467 of HG992201.1, forward strand.
GAAAAAGTCGTAAGAATACTTTGTTTCTTAGGCATCGATTTAGGGCTTGCTTTACATTTTCCATTGTAGGTATTCAACAGATAAAAGATAACCATATATTTTTCTTTATCACTATCAAACTGTTTTATCTGCTAGATATTTAAATTGTTAGATATTATCAATTGCGGAGAAACAGCCTCTATGAGTCTGTTTTACTTCCTTAAGAAAAACGCTATCAGCATTCATTCATAAAGGCTTGTGAATATATTTATTTATTTATACTTTATTGTACACCAGAAAAATATTAAAAAACAAATAATAAGGATAATTACAGACAGTGAAGTACAATGGGCGGACTTATGGCTATTTAGCCATTTCTTCCAGACAACCCAACGGCTTTTGAATATACTTGCATAGGTAGGGCATAGTAGGAAATATCCTTCTCAAAATCTAAAGTAGCCAGACAGGGCAAGTACCTCAACCTTACAGAAGCCGCCTCACAGCAAAATAATATTGCCCTCACTTAGTGTTGTGTTCCGGTGGTGAGTAAGGTGGCCAGATCTTATGGGGTGGGGGGGAGGGATAGGCAATGCGCATGCGATGCTACTGATATTGCAGGTGTCCATAGAGTTACGGTAACCGCTTAACATTAGACGGGTGGTACTCTTGTTTGCCAACAAAGTCGTATAAAAAAATCGCTACTTATAGAGTTAGCCAAACCAAGCCAAGGCTGTTCCAGTTGTGATCATCTGTTAAAGAAAGCGCGTTGTTTACGTTATTTTTTTTAAACGCTTGCTATAGTAAAAAAAAAATGGAGCAGCCCGACTGGGGTAGTACCTCGACGTTACAGAAGACCACAGCTAAATAATACTGCTTTCAGGCAGTGTTGTGTTCCTGTTGGTGAGTAAGGTGACCAGAGCTCCTGGGGGGGATTGGGGATAGGGTCGGCAACGCGCTTGCGATGCTTCTGGTGTTGCAGGCGTCTATAGGCTACGGTATTTACTTACCATCAGGTGAGTCGTATTTGTTTGCCGACTTAGTGATATTAAAAAAAAGTAGTTTCAAGATAACTGTGTCACGGAACCGATCACGCATCACCGACTCGTGTCTTGTTATCAATAAATGTTATCACAACGTACAAGTGCGTGCTCTGTGTCACATCGTAAATTGTTGTAGCTCAGGATTTTTTCAACGTTGAAAATAAATAAAATTGTTGTTCAGTGTAGTAGTGTGTTGAAGTGATGTTTTTTCGTGATTAAAATAGTGATATTTTATTTTGTTTTTTAAATTGTGAATCTGTTGTAACTAGTTTGTAATAGATTCAGGTTTCGTAATATATCTGTTTTAAGATAATTAATAGTTTAGTATGATAGTAATATCATTCAATAACGTTCTTGTGAAGTAGATTTAGATAAAGTAGGTAGGGTGTATTTTACTGGGCGAAAAAAACTACTTTTTTTAACGATATTGAAAATATCATTCATGGTGATAAAAAAAGACTATCGTGGAAGTTTGAGCCCTTAAATCCCTTAATAAAGGGGTGTTTCGTTACGACTATAGGTTTTTTTACTTTTTTTTTAAATTAATCGCATTTTTTACTCAAAACTCGTCAATTATTTATCAATCAGAAAAATTTGAGCGATGCGTATTCTTAACGGAAATTAAATTTCCTAGAAAAAAGCTTTCTTAGTAAATTAATGTAAAACAAGCAATTTCCTTGTCATCGTGCCTTAAAAATTGATTTATTTTTTCAATTTTCAATTTTGCGTTTCGATTTTGAATTTTTGTAACTACCAGAAATATCAATATTTTCATGGTTCAAAATAAACTTATTTTCAAAGGAAATTTTATATTCTACAAAAAAGTTCCTTAACATTTTTAATTTAATTCACTCATTTTAAAGTTATTCGACCTTGAAGGTAAATTCAAAAGAAATTTATCGTTATTTTCACAGTTATCACATAAAAAAAAATTAGTCGGTTTTTGGCCCAGTCTAATTACTGTAGTTATTAAAAAATATATATTACAAAATAAAAATAATTCCACGAAATTTCATATCGTAACGTCGTCTGTTATGATAGCATGTCAAACACAAGTACTCACTTAATATCTAATTTTTAAAAATAAAAACAAATTAGATTTAAAAACATTACAAAGTATTGAATAATGTTTTTATTTATACATATACAAAACTTTTGATTCAAGTCAGGTGTAGATGACATAATTATATTTAAAAAAAATTAGAATACTCTTAAATACTAGATTATATATATATATATATATAATACTAGCATTTCGCTGCGGCTTTGCCCGCCTCGATGATACGATTTTGTTTATTCCATTTACTTCCGTTAAAATACAGCCTAGTCACTCAGTGATTTTGTAGTTATTGGTGAAATAATTTTTAAAATGATTCATAGTCTTGACTTTATCCATTACAAACAAACATACAATCCAATTTTTTCCTCTTTATAATATTAGTATAGATGTAAGTAATAAATACATAACATAGAAGTCCAATTTTGAAGTCGGTTATTAAATTAATTTGTCATCGTTGACAATATAGTAAACAGATGAAACTTAATACCCGCGTATTAGCTGTCCGTTGAAAGCGGATAATGATTTGAAGAGGATACGATTTATTATATCAAACAAACAAACAAACAAACAAACAAACAAACAAACTCTTCAGCTTTATATATTAGTATAGATTCGTTTGCGAGCAAACAACTATTTTAATATTCAATCAAGCAATACATTTTTCCTTATTTATAGATGATAGAGTCAGAGTTAATGACGTCATAAGCTTTAATCTCTGTTAAATCTGCTTCACCTTGCCTTATCTTACTCCCACTCTAGCTGTCAGAGCAATTTAATTTTAATAATAATAATCTTTATTTCCAATAAACTATACATAGGCACTTATTACCAACCAAATTTTGTTTCTGTGCTTTACGATCTAAGTTGATTCTGTCTGTAATGGCTAGTCTTTTTTTGTTCTCATTTATCCTTTGCCATATATACATTTTTGAACCTTCTCACTTTTCAATTTACGGGACTTACCTCGATTATATTATTTGACTAGCCTGTTGGCGTAGTTTGTAGTGGCCCTGCTTTTTGCTCCGCGGGTTGTGGGTTCGATGCCCACCTGAGTCTGGGTGTAATATTTGTATTTTTATGTGTTATTTTTATGTATATGTATAAAAAAAATTGCTATACCTATCAGCCGGCTGTTACCTAAACACAAGCATTAAGTTGCTTATCTCAGAAACAGACAACTGTGGGTGAATGCTATTAGATATTTATTTATTTACTAGCTGCCCGGACGGACTTCGTTCTGTCTATTGTTTTTTTAAGTATGAAAACCACATAAAAACCTTCCGTGGGATTTTTAAGGAACATACAAAAAAAAAAAAAAATTAGCCGAATCGGTAGAGCCATTCTCCAGTTATGCGCTTAGCAACATTCATTTTTATTATATAGATTATAGTACGGGATCCCTAGTACATATTTTTCACCTGATTACTATCAAGTTGATGACCTCGTAAGGTCATCACAAATGGATTTTTTTTCTGATTTTTTTTTCTTTTAGTTAGTTAATATTTATATAATTTGATGGTAATATTGTCCTACAAATTGCGTGGCACGTTATCCCGGTCCTACGCTCACTGCTGCTCTATCCCCTGCTAACTCTATTATCTACCACAATCGAGAGTTTTCGAAGAGGAACTTTTTGTTCGTCTCATCTAAATGAAGCTACTCCCGGAAAATTAGCTTGATAGTAATCAGGTGAAAAATATGTAAGTACTAGGGATCCCGGACTATTATTTATTATTATTTTTAAACTCCAGCTATTTCGTCGAACTTGTCATTTATGTAATCATAAGCTCCAACCCTTCTCCTACATGGAAAAAGAGGCAAATGCCCAGCAGTAAGATGTTATAAGCTGAATCGATTGATTGTATGTATACCTATATAGTAAATTAGTGCTAGATACTAGTTTGGTCTATCATTGCTTTTTGTATTAAACATTAATGCTGGCATAAATTTTATTCATAAAATCGCACAATGCATTAGCTTAATAACTTGGAGTATATATGTTTTCCTGTTTTGGTAACCTTGAGCATATATCTTGTTTTAATTTTTATTGTAGATCTTATGACTGTGTCTATTGTAACATTTTGAGGTGTTCCAAGAGGTTTTTTTGGATATATTATTTTTGTATCTTTAAAAGAAATCCTAGCCTTACCTTATTAGCATTTCATTTCAACAATTTTCATACTAACTAGTATTTGGGATTTTTTTTCTCATTTGCCTTTAGGATATTTAATATATTTTTTGTAATTCGCTCGCATTATATATTATTTATTTAGAATATTGATTTTGCAAGAATATACTTGAGTTTATTAGGTAGTTTGACATGACTGACGTGGAAAATTTAAGCCCCGATAGTTGGTAGTGATATATTTACAGGGAGTCTCGTCCCAAAGTGATTTTCCCACGTCGTGTTTTCCCTTTGTTAGAAAAAAGTATGTTTTTAATTTTCTTTATAGCAAATTTGTTCTAGGAAGTGTGACATTTAATTTTTTTTTCAACGTCCTAAAGTTGAATTACTATAATGTTGTGTGAGTCTTAATAAAGTTTTTGTCACTAATATGCAAATAAGTTATTATTAGTAGTAGGAAATGAATAATAATTTCATGTAACGATGTAATTAATAATGAATTAAAATACATTTTTTTGTGTGTGTTAATAATTAACAAAGTTAACGAACAATTTAATTAATTATGTTCACACAGACAAATAATTTATTATAAAACAGTGTCCATTAAAAGTATAATAAAAATAATTGAAATTCGCCATCTATTTAAAAATAAAAGTGTAACTAAAAATAAATGTTTCTAATATTTCAGTGACTGTTTATAAATGAATCAGTGATGTAAATGATTTAAAGTGGTTGTTGTGATTCATAAAACTATGTGATTGTGTTTAAATCAGATTTAATAATAATAAATAAAAACGTTACAAATGCGTAAGATCGCACACCGGACATGTTTCTTCATAAGCAGAACGATTTATATGTCATGTGAGTTTTATATAGATTATTTTTATATATGTATTTATTTCTATGTGTAATTATCATAAAAAGGTGAAATATCAGATGACTGTTACTAAAAGGCTTTGAGTTGCCTATGTGATGAACAGACGAGACGGCCGTATGTGTGTGTTGAATGTATTTATTTGTTGAAGTAAAACTTCTTTAGGCACGCATTACTTGGGGAGGGGGATAAAAAAAAGCATTCTGCACTCCTTCTCTATATAAACTACAAGTGTACGAAATTTCATACACCTCCGTCCGCGCAATGTTCGTAAAAAGGGGTACAAAGTTTTTGCTTCACGTATTAATATATAGATGTACACTTTTGATTCTACGGGTTAGACCGTGATTGTCATTAAACGGTTTTATTTAGCTTGTTTTTTAAGTTTGTTGCAGATTTCGTTCGATGCAATCGTTGTTGCAAAAAAAAAACACATATAAATTACGTTTAACTGAGGTAGGGCACAGCAGGAAATTTCCTGCTCAAAATATGGAGCAGCCCGACTGGGGTAGTACCTCGATCTTACAGAAGATCACAGCTAAGTAATACTGTTTTCAAGTAGTGTTGTGTTCCTGTAGTGAGTAAGGTGACCAGAGTTTCTGGGGGGAATAGGGGATAGGGTCGGCAACGCGTTTGCAATGTTTCTGGTGTTGCAGACGTCTATAAGGTACGGTAATCGCTTACCATCAGATGAGCCGTACGCTTGTTTGTCGACCTAGTTGTATAAAAAAATCATTGTGTTAGTGATGATGAATGATTATGATTATGGTATATATATAGTAAAAGATTACATTAAAAATATAATATACCTAGTATTTAAAAGACGAAAGACTGTAAAACACGTTAGTTAAGTCAACTGAATATAGCTTAATGCTGTGCCCTGAAATCGTGTACCATTTAGCCAGAAATTGGGTTTGAAAACCCAATACCGACTTTCAGTCTCAATTGATGGTGTTCGTGATGTGAATTTTTGATATCTCCCGGGAAATAAACTAATCATACAGAAATATTTTGTTACGTGTGAAATCGAAAAAGTTTATATTGGCTTTCGATTGTGTTTTTAAATATTCACTACATACTTGTATCTTATGATTCTAAGGCAACCTTTATTATTATATGATATTATAAAATATATAAAATACTAGCTGATTCAGCCACGCGTTGCTGTGGCTTAGTAATTCTAAAGTTGGCTCAGTATTATTAAAATATACATAATATGTAAATTCAATATTCAAACGAGCCATCTATAATCTAGAAATAGAAATACGGCGCCATCTACCGGATATCTGTGCTACTTAGACGCCAAACCGCCATCTATTAGGATTTTATAGAACTAACCGACAAATACACACTAAAGTCGTATCGTCTGACGACGACATAAATTACCCAATAGACGACAAGCCCATAGGGTAACGCTCACTTCGGTGGGCGTATCCTCGGCCCATTGAACCGAAAACAAAGCACCCGGCAGTGGGTACTGCCGGAGAGGATAAGCCCGGGCAAGCAGGCATAGCCTGGATACCCGCACCCAGACAGGCCCTCGGACCTGTCAGGAAGAACCACACACTAAAGTCGTATAATAAACATTTAATTTGCAATAACAAATATTGAGATATAAAGTACCCTATTTCTCAAGTTGGACCAAATTACAGATGCTTACAAAATTTGATAAAAGTTGGTTCAGTAGTTTCGGAGTTTATCGCTAACATACAACGTGACACGAAATTTATATATGTATAGATATGATTGTTATATCAAAATTTATTACTTACTAGCAACATGAGCTATGTAAACAGTTAAAGATAATTGTCTAGTGGTAAAACTTATCGATATGCAATAAATATATGGACGATGAACAAAGTCCCATTGATAAGGAATTGAAAATATAATATATTATTTGAAGATTACTCGGTTGATTCACGAAGCCATGGAAACATTGTCTTTCTTTTAAATATCAAATAGAATAAACTAAAAATCACACACAAATACACAAACACACAGACACAAACACACAGACACAAACTTGCAGAGACAAATATTATTCACGCATTTTTTAATCTTTTGTTTTTAATACTTTTATTGTGAATATGTTTACTTATATTAAGGGGTAGATATTTTAACAAAATTTGTTCCATATATTAATATTCCGTGGTGGTTTATTGTTAAAATACTGATTGATTTAAATAAAATAAAACAAACTGAAATCTTTATTTACAACCCATTCAAAGTTGTAGGCAGCATTCACTTATGTGTAAACTGTGCCAAACTCTTCCGCTCTGGTGTTTATAAATTTATTAATTTACTAGGTTTTGTTTATTTTGTGAATCTTTTAAAACCGTCAAAATTTCAATAAATATATAATTTCTCACTAAAGTCGTAACTAATTGTATTAAAGTTTTGAAAAACTGTGTAGCTAGGAAGACGTTTTAACCGTAATTCGAAAACAATACGAGACATCTAGCTGTTGTTTGGAATATCAAAGGCTAGCCCTCTCCAAAAAGTAGGTATCTAATTACGCTAATCAGTGCCAACAACAGAGAAACAACTGCCCAGATTCTGAGGCATAGTCAATAAATAACTGGCCAGGACTGGATGGTGATAAAATTAGAATTTAGTTTATTTTAATGCTGAAAATAGTAATTCATATTTTGGTAAATTCTTTTCAAAATTATCCATTTGGAAACAGTTATCGTAATAAGTAATTTTCCATAAACTTTTTCGCGATAAAGGATAGAGTAAATCGATACAAACAGTCCTAGGTATCTGAAACTATATTTGCATTTAAGACTGCAAATCCACTAAATTCGGTTGATTGTTGATCTTTTCTGCTGTTGTGATACGCGTTGTTTCACACACAATTTGACACTGACTAAACTTTATACACGTCCAATATTATGGCGTATTGTTTAAATTAATATGGTTAAATTTTATCTTGTGCTTAAAATCTTCGTATTTCCAGGTTGCTGTGGATGTTGCTCCGCGCTCCGGCCGCGTTATAAGCGACTTGTGGACAACATCTTCCCAGCGTCGCCTCAAGATGGCCTCGTCAAGTCCAATATGGAGAAGCTCACCTTCTACTCTCTATCAAGTCCGGAAAAACTGGACAGGATCGGGGAGTACCTTTTCCAGAAGGCCTCCAGGGATATTTACCGGCGGAGACATGGGTATGTACGTTAAGGTTTTTGCCATTTAATGACTTAATTTGTATCTTGAATCTTTTGTTGAAAAAAAGGGAAGCTTAGTCTATAACAATTTTAGGAGTTTCCAGAAAATATGTTTAATTGTAATTTTTATTTTCGTAATAAAAAATTCTAGAAATTATTGAAAGAAACTTAAAAGAAAAAAATTAGCGGAATAGGTCCAGCTGTTCTCGATTTTTGCGCTTATCAAAATTTAGAGATTATTTTTTATTTATATAGATTATATAATTTATTCTTTGTTTAATTCCCTTTGCTTAAATATTGAAACTTTCAAAGTATTATTTTAACAGATGAGTTTTTTGCAACGGCGATAGTACACCACTTTAGATAGACTATCATAAGAGACGTCTGAAGGTCAAATGATTAGAGCCAGGTTTAAGAGTAACTTATCAATTACTAGATTAATCTGAACAGTTTCGACATTGATTTTTTAAGAATTTTTTTTTCGTAAATCAGTTTTACCGAGTCTTCAAAATTATGTTTGAACATTTTTGAGTAATGAGACGTAGACATATTTGCTTTTGTATGTATCATCAATCATCTTCGTACATACTCGTAAAATACATCGAATAAACAAATATTAAACATAGAGAATCGTTTGTCCAGTTGTCATAGTGTCTAGCTATAGCACTGGTGGTAGTTGTTCGAAGCTTGGTTTTTTTTTTATATAACTGTCGGCAAACAAGCGTACGGCTCACCTGGTGGTAAGCGATTACCGTAGCTTATAGGCGTCTGCAACACCAGAAGCATCGCAAGCGCGTTGCCGATCCTATTCCCAGGAGCTCTTGTTACCTTACAAACAGAAACACAAGTTTGCGGTTGCGACAGATTTTTATATAGGTCATGTCTGGGTTTGTGTTGGATTTCCGTAATCCTGACAAGGGATTCTCTTATTTGACTAAGTCAAACAATGGCCTGAAATAGACCCTGATGGTAATGCAAATAATTTTGTATTGTCTCAAACATCAAAAGCAACCTCAATTTACACCAACAATTATAGTACAGTTCATATTATTGGAGATAACTCAAAAACTACTCGTCAGATCTCGCTCAAATTTAAATGGGACCATTTGACAAGTATCGCTTCAGCCTGTAATATCCCACTGCTGGGCATAGGCCTCTTTCCCCATGTAGGAGAAGGATCAGAGCTTAATCCACCACGTTGCTACAATGCGGGTTGGCGGATATATTCCCTACTATGAGTAACGATCGTAATCAGGTGTAAATGATAACAACCGGGACCGATGGCTTAACGTGCTCTCCGTGGCATGATGTGGAGACTCACAAGGACTGCACAACAGACTATGGCAAACATCTGTATGGCCAATACAAATGTTTGTCATGGGCGGGGATCGAACCTGCAACCGCCAGCGCAAATGCCACAAACCAGTGCTGTGGCCATTACGCCAACGCGTTGTCATATAACAAGCACCAGCTTGAAAAAAAAAGAATCATAAAAATCAGTATACCCAGTAAAAAGTTATGAGGTTAACATACATAAAAACGATTGAATTGAGAACCCTCTTTTTACTTTCTTTTTCTGCTTGTTACTATTCTATGCAATGCTTTCATTGCAGGTTCGTCATAATAGCAATGGAGGCAATGGACCAACTGCTGGTAGCATGTCACTCGCAGACCCTTAACTTGTTCGTGGAGAGCTTCCTAAAGATGGTGCAAAAGTTGCTGGAGTCTACTGACCCGCAACTGCAGATTTTAGCTACACAGAGCGTAAGTATTTTATCCTTAACATGATGAAAACTGAATCTGCCAAAATGCAGATATATACTCAAATTTATTTGGAATTGGTACATAATTCTTTTAACCTCTTCTATTATTTTATATAATGGAGATTATGATCCGAATGGTAATGAAAATATATGAATCTGTAATTATACTAGATCGCATTACAAAATACCAAGGAACTCATGGAGACCAAAGACTGAGACCAAGATAATACGGAAGATAAGACTAAACACAAATCGTCATCTAGTATTCTTTGAATCACTTCTAACTATCAAAAGTCGGTGGTCATAGATTTTAATCTAAAATTTGTGAAAATGTTGTGGTGTTATTACTGGGCTAAATTTTACACTTATTGTTGACATCTTGCATTTGACGATAAAGTGGCAAAATTAGGCCGTGCATTGTTACCAAAACACTGTTTATGTTATAAACAGTTTGTCCGTTTCGCGAACATCGAAGAGGATACCCCGTCTTACCACCGTCGGTATGATTTCTTCGTGTCGAAGTTCTCAGCGATGTGTCACAGCAATCACAGTGACAAAGACACAAGAGAGAAGATACGGTTGGCTGGGATACAAGGGTTACAGGTGAGATTTGGACATCTTGACATTGCACTTGTATGGACATAAGGCATAGCAGGAAACATTTTTTCAAATCAAAATTTTAAGCAGCCCAACTGGGGAAGTGCCTCAACATAACAGAAGATCACAGCTAAGTATATCCTCTAGTAGTTTTGTGTTCCTGCGGTGATTAAGGTAAGCTCTTGGGATGGTTTAGGGGTAGGGTCGGCAACACACTGACAATATTCCTAGTGTTGCGGGCGTTCATCAACTACAGTATCCGTTTACCGTAAGGCAGACATATTATGCTTGTTTACCACATTAGTCATAAAAAGTAGTACTAAAATTTTTAGATAGATTAGATGTTTTCTGTACTTTTAACTCTTATTATGTGGAAATTGAAGATTTAACCGTGGGATTATTATTATTTCAGGGTGTTATACGAAAAACTGTGTCTGACGATCTGGTGGAAAATATTTGGGAAGCCCAACATATGGACAAGATTGTGCCATCTCTGCTGTATAATATGCAGGTACGTTACTGGTGATACCCACTAAAACGATGAATTTTGTAATTATTCTTTGCACTTTAAATATACATTTTGATTTATAACGGGATTTCAGTGGGCAAAACTATCTCTGATGGAAATTTCTTCCAATATAGTGCAAGAAAGTGTCATTAAAGTGAATTCTTTATATAATATCCTTTCAGCTCCAAAAACATATTTGTGAGATTGTTACAATCAAGAATTTCTGGAGCATTAAAATATACTCTTTATTGTAATTAAAAATCACATACAAAATATTGATATAATGACAGTTGGTAAGGGCGAACTCTCAAAAGAGATCTCTACCGGTCTACCCATGAGAAAATTGTGAAAAATTCCAGACCGCAGAAAAATACGAAACTGTCTCTTGTATGGAGACGGATACCCGGGACGGGTTAGAGGAAGACCCGCCGCGCCTCGCGGAGGCGTGTCTGCGCGAGTTGGTGGGCCGGGCTTCCTTCGGGCACATTAGGAGCGTGTTGAGGCCTGTTCTCACGTGAGTACTTTATAATTGTTGAATATTTCAAGAACTGTTGGTTTAGTAAAGGTACAAACCTTTTACTCTAATTCTTGTTCTCCTTTGTTTGCTCTCTCTTCTTAGTTCTTGGAGATCCGCAAATGCTTTACTGTAGGCACTGGCACTGTAGGTACTGGCTTCATGTAGCTACGTCACACTGATTTTCTGTTAGTTTTTGTGTCGGTGTCCTATGACGTTTCTCTGAATAAAAAATAAATAAAAAAAATACAAACTGTTTTCGCTTCTTACTCTTCGTGCCATGTCAAAATTCTCTCCAGTAAGAAAAATCAGACAGATTATTAAAATGGGATGTTGTTTGTATTGATAAGTAAAACTTGTGAAAAAATGGTACAAAATCAACTTCTTTTCAATTTTGAAGTTAAGGGCATTCTTCACAGTGAACAATATGGTTTCACTAGAGGTCGCTCTACGACAGATGCTGGTGTGGCACTTCTCAAGCATATGTATGATGTTTGGGAGAGGTCACATAATGCTATTGGTGTATTTTGTGACTTATCAAAGGCATTTGATTGCGTGGACCATGGGATTCTATTAAGAAAACTTGATTATAACGGTGCTAATAGTAAAGCTTTTAATCTCATTGCTTCATATCTGTCTATATAATATGTATCAATAAACGGAACGAAATCTTCTGTATCTATACTAAAAATGGGCGTTCCACAGGGATCAATTTTAGGTCCTTTTCTTTTATTAATATATATAAATGATATGCCATTTTATGTTAAGGTATTTGTGATATAGTTCTATTTGCAGATGATACATCGCTTGTTTTTAAAGTTGATAGGAAAAAAATAGATTATGTTGACGTGAAACAGTTCTTTATCGCGAATTCAAGGTTGGTTTAAAACAAACAACTTAGTTTTGAACGTTAAGAAAACCAAGTGCATTGTGTTTGCATTGCCAAATGTTAAACATCCTAATTATAATTTCGAAATAAATAACGAGAGGCTTATTGTCAATGATACGTTGATGTTGATTTTATTGTAGCTATGTTTATTACTTTTCAGACATTTTGATCGTCACGAACTATGGGTTCCAAACGACTTCGCTGTCCACACGTTCAAGATTATAATGTTTTCGATTCAGGTAATATATTGTTATTTGTTTGACTAACAGCGATAGTTATTTTTGATATTGACTTCGAATTAATCGATTCAACTCGTAACATACATACCGATAACCGATGCCGACAGCTAAACGTGCTCTCCGAGGCACGGCGAGTGTTTCGTAAAGAAATATCTCTACAAATAGAAATATCCACCCCTGGTGGGAATCGAATCCGCAAACGCCGGTGCTTAGGCATACGCATCACTACGCCAGAGTGGCTGTTTCATTTTGGATGTATTACGATGCGCAGGCGCAGTACTCGTACAGCGTCGTGGAGGCGCTGCTGCACCACTTGGACGCGGGTGCCGGCACGCGCGTGCGCGCCGCGCGCGCCGCCGTGCTCAGCAGCATCGTGGCCTTCGCCGCAGGGGACAGCGTCGGTGAGACATTGTACACGTGTGTACACACTGTACAGCGTGCTGGAGGCGCTGCTGCACCACCTGGACGTGCTCAGCAGCATCGTGGCCTTCGCCGCAGGGGACAGCGTCGGTGAGACATTGTACACGTGTGTACACACTGTACAGCGTGCTGGAGGCGCTGCTGCACCACCTGGACGTGCTCAGCAGCATCGTGGCCTTCGCCGCAGGGGACAGCGTCGGTGAGACATTGTACACGTGTGTACACACTGTACAGCGTGCTGGAGGCGCTGCTGCACCACCTGGACGTGCTCAGCAGCATCGTGGCCTTCGCCGCAGGGGACAGCGTCGGTGAGACATTGTACACGTGTGTACACACTGTACAGCGTGCTGGAGGCGCTGCTGCACCACCTGGACGTGCTCAGCAGCATCGTGGCCTTCGCCGCAGGGGACAGCGTCGGTGAGACATTGTACACGTGTGTACACACTGTACAGCGTGCTGGAGGCGCTGCTGCACCACCTGGACGTGCTCAGCAGCATCGTGGCCTTCGCCGCGGGGGACAGCGTCGGTGAGACATTGTACACGTGTGTACACACTGTACAGCGTGCTGGAGGCGCTGCTGCACCACCTGGACGTGCTCAGCAGCATCGTGGCCTTCGCCGCAGGGGACAGCGTCGGTGAGACATTGTACACGTGTGTACACACTGTACAGCGTGCTGGAGGAGCTGCTGCACCACCTGGACGTGCTCAGCAGCATCGTGGCCTTCGCCGCAGGGGACAGCGTCGGTGAGACATTGTACACGTGTGTACACACTGTACAGCGTGCTGGAGGCGCTGCTGCACCACCTGGACGTGCTCAGCAGCATCGTGGCCTTCGCCGCAGGGGACAGCGTCGGTGAGACATTGTACACGTGTGTACACACTGTACAGCGTGCTGGAGGCGCTGCTGCACCACCTGGACGTGCTCAGCAGCATCGTGGCCTTCGCCGCGGGGGACAGCGTCGGTGAGACATTGTACACGTGTGTACACACTGTACAGCGTGCTGGAGGCGCTGCTGCACCACCTGGACGTGCTCAGCAGCATCGTGGCCTTCGCCGCGGGGGACAGCGTCGGTGAGACATTGTACACGTGTGTACACACTGTACAGCGTGCTGGAGGCGCTGCTGCACCACCTGGACGTGCTCAGCAGCATCGTGGCCTTCGCCGCGGGGGACAGCGTCGGTGAGACATTGTACACGTGTGTACACACTGTACAGCGTGCTGGAGGCGCTGCTGCACCACCTGGACGTGCTCAGCAGCATCGTGGCCTTCGCCGCAGGGGACAGCGTCGGTGAGACATTGTACACGTGTGTACACACTGTACAGCGTGCTGGAGGCGCTGCTGCACCACCTGGACGTGCTCAGCAGCATCGTGGCCTTCGCCGCAGGGGACAGCGTCGGTGAGACATTGTACACGTGTGTACACACTGTACAGCGTGCTGGAGGCGCTGCTGCACCACCTGGACGTGCTCAGCAGCATCGTGGCCTTCGCCGCGGGGGACAGCGTCGGTGAGACATTGTACACGTGTGTACACACTGTACAGCGTGCTGGAGGCGCTGCTGCACCACCTGGACGTGCTCAGCAGCATCGTGGCCTTCGCCGCGGGGGACAGCGTCGGTGAGACATTGTACACGTGTGTACACACTGTACAGCGTGCTGGAGGCGCTGCTGCACCACCTGGACTTGCTCAGCAGCATCGTGGCCTTCGCCGCGGGGGACAGCGTCGGTGAGACATTGTACACGTGTGTACACACTGTACAGCGTGCTGGAGGCGCTGCTGCACCACCTGGACGTGCTCAGCAGCATCGTGGCCTTCGCCGCGGGGGACAGCGTCGGTGAGACATTGTACACGTGTGTACACACTGTACAGCGTGCTGGAGGCGCTGCTGCACCACCTGGACGTGCTCAGCAGCATCGTGGCCTTCGCCGCGGGGGACAGCGTCGGTGAGACATTGTACACGTGTGTACACACTGTACAGCGTGCTGGAGGCGCTGCTGCACCACCTGGACGTGCTCAGCAGCATCGTGGCCTTCGCCGCGGGGGACAGCGTCGGTGAGACATTGTACACGTGTGTACACACTGTACAGCGTGCTGGAGGCGCTGCTGCACCACCTGGACGTGCTCAGCAGCATCGTGGCCTTCGCCGCGGGGGACAGCGTCGGTGAGACATTGTACACGTGTGTACACACTGTACAGCGTGCTGGAGGCGCTGCTGCACCACCTGGACGTGCTCAGCAGCATCGTGGCCTTCGCCGCGGGGGACAGCGTCGGTGAGACATTGTACACGTGTGTACACACTGTACAGCGTGCTGGAGGCGCTGCTGCACCACCTGGACGTGCTCAGCAGCATCGTGGCCTTCGCCGCGGGGGACAGCGTCGGTGAGACATTGTACACGTGTGTACACACTGTACAGCGTGCTGGAGGCGCTGCTGCACCACCTGGACGTGCTCAGCAGCATCGTGGCCTTCGCCGCGGGGGACAGCGTCGGTGAGACATTGTACACGTGTGTACACACTGTACAGCGTGCTGGAGGCGCTGCTGCACCACCTGGACGTGCTCAGCAGCATCGTGGCCTTCGCCGCGGGGGACAGCGTCGGTGAGACATTGTACACGTGTGTACACACTGTACAGCGTGCTGGAGGCGCTGCTGCACCACCTGGACGTGCTCAGCAGCATCGTGGCCTTCGCCGCGGGGGACAGCGTCGGTGAGACATTGTACACGTGTGTACACACTGTACAGCGTGCTGGAGGCGCTGCTGCACCACCTGGACGTGCTCAGCAGCATCGTGGCCTTCGCCGCGGGGGACAGCGTCGGTGAGACATTGTACACGTGTGTACACACTGTACAGCGTGCTGGAGGCGCTGCTGCACCACCTGGACGTGCTCAGCAGCATCGTGGCCTTCGCCGCGGGGGACAGCGTCGGTGAGACATTGTACACGTGTGTACACACTGTACAGCGTGCTGGAGGCGCTGCTGCACCACCTGGACGTGCTCAGCAGCATCGTGGCCTTCGCCGCGGGGGACAGCGTCGGTGAGACATTGTACACGTGTGTACACACTGTACAGCGTGCTGGAGGCGCTGCTGCACCACCTGGACGTGCTCAGCAGCATCGTGGCCTTCGCCGCGGGGGACAGCGTCGGTGAGACATTGTACACGTGTGTACACACTGTACAGCGTGCTGGAGGCGCTGCTGCACCACCTGGACGTGCTCAGCAGCATCGTGGCCTTCGCCGCGGGGGACAGCGTCGGTGAGACATTGTACACGTGTGTACACACTGTACAGCGTGCTGGAGGCGCTGCTGCACCACCTGGACGTGCTCAGCAGCATCGTGGCCTTCGCCGCGGGGGACAGCGTCGGTGAGACATTGTACACGTGTGTACACACTGTACAGCGTGCTGGAGGCGCTGCTGCACCACCTGGACGTGCTCAGCAGCATCGTGGCCTTCGCCGCGGGGGACAGCGTCGGTGAGACATTGTACACGTGTGTACACACTGTACAGCGTGCTGGAGGCGCTGCTGCACCACCTGGACGTGCTCAGCAGCATCGTGGCCTTCGCCGCGGGGGACAGCGTCGGTGAGACATTGTACACGTGTGTACACACTGTACAGCGTGCTGGAGGCGCTGCTGCACCACCTGGACGTGCTCAGCAGCATCGTGGCCTTCGCCGCGGGGGACAGCGTCGGTGAGACATTGTACACGTGTGTACACACTGTACAGCGTGCTGGAGGCGCTGCTGCACCACCTGGACGTGCTCAGCAGCATCGTGGCCTTCGCCGCGGGGGACAGCGTCGGTGAGACATTGTACACGTGTGTACACACTGTACAGCGTGCTGGAGGCGCTGCTGCACCACCTGGACGTGCTCAGCAGCATCGTGGCCTTCGCCGCGGGGGACAGCGTCGGTGAGACATTGTACACGTGTGTACACACTGTACAGCGTGCTGGAGGCGCTGCTGCACCACCTGGACGTGCTCAGCAGCATCGTGGCCTTCGCCGCGGGGGACAGCGTCGGTGAGACATTGTACACGTGTGTACACACTGTACAGCGTGCTGGAGGCGCTGCTGCACCACCTGGACGTGCTCAGCAGCATCGTGGCCTTCGCCGCGGGGGACAGCGTCGGTGAGACATTGTACACGTGTGTACACACTGTACAGCGTGCTGGAGGCGCTGCTGCACCACCTGGACGTGCTCAGCAGCATCGTGGCCTTCGCCGCGGGGGACAGCGTCGGTGAGACATTGTACACGTGTGTACACACTGTACAGCGTGCTGGAGGCGCTGCTGCACCACCTGGACGTGCTCAGCAGCATCGTGGCCTTCGCCGCGGGGGACAGCGTCGGTGAGACATTGTACACGTGTGTACACACTGTACAGCGTGCTGGAGGCGCTGCTGCACCACCTGGACGTACACACCACATTGGACTGTGCTCCGAGGGGACAAACACAGAACCGGTAGTGAGGGTGGCTTAAAACTGAGCTGAGTCTTCATTCACGAGTTGACGAGACCTTAGCATTTTAGAAGACATTGCTGCTCATCCGGATGTACGTATATTTAACATTACCAAAATGATATACCTGTATGGGTGTCTCGACATAAATAAATAAACGTAGTAATGCTCCCAATATTTTTTCCAGGACCATCGGTTTTGGAGATTATCAACAATCTCCTAACGAACTTACGAGCGTCAGTTGCTAGGGACTCCGAGGTAAAATAAAAAATAATACCTAAAATAATTCTTCTATTTTTTTTTTATCATTGTGTGAATTGAATGAGCATAGATAGGCTGTGCTTTACGGAACAAAGATTAAAATTTGAAAATTGTCCTCAACAGAAAGAGTCCGACGAGAAATTATATCAAGATGCGCTTATAAACGCGTTGGGAGAGTTCGCAGACCACCTGCCAGATTTCCAGAAAATAGATATCATGATGTTCATCGTCAGTAAGATACCCAACCAACGTGGGAAAGCTACCAAGGCGGATTGTCGTCTGCAAAGTATCTTGCTCAAGTCTTTGCTTAAGGTAAGCTAATTTGTTTTGACTATAATATAATTATAGTAAGCTATGTTGTCAATCCGTGAATGCCAATTTGGGCATATTATGATCAGAATTTAAATTAGGTTACTCGACAACCTTTTTTTGTTAAAATGATTAGAGCTTAATCCAGGAGGTAATGTGAGATGCGTTGAACCAAAAATTTAAAAACTCCTGAGCCTTAGAACTAATTTAAATCCTTTTGAACAGTGTTAAATAATGTATTCTCAATTTCACAAAAAAGCCTATTGCATACGAATTATCTTTCAAAAATTGTCAATGGCACTGTAAAAAATTTAGGTTTTGTCAAAAATATTTTTTTATACCTCGCCGCTGCAATAAAGCTTGACAGAATTTACAAACACACTGACATTTATGTTTTTTGTTTGAAGGTACATTGACAGTCGCCTTCTTTATATACATTTTCTCAGGTTTATAAACGAAGCTTATCTTCATTAGGTTGGCACGACGTACAAGACAACTGAGCTGAGCAAAGCCTTCCCTGCGGCGTTCCTCGACGCGCTACTACGTTTGTCGGGGGCGGGTGAAGTCGGGACACGTGCATTGTTGCAACGAATCCTACACACACTACTTGACCGCCGTGGGAATGCACCTGCGCTAACCGTACCAACGTGAGTGCACCCTACTGAGTCCCTGTAAGCTCTGTGCCCACGTGAGTGCACTCTACTGAATCCCTGCTAGCTCTGTCCCCACGTGAGTGCACTCTACTGAGAACCTGTAAGCTCTGTCCCCACGTGAGTGCACTGTACTGAGTTCCTGTTAGCATTGTCCCCACGTGGGTACACTCGACTGAGTCCCTGTTAGCTCTGTCCCCACGTGAGTGCACTGTACTGACTCCCTGTAAGCTCTGTCCCCACGTGACTGCACCCTACTGAGCCCCTGTTAGATCTGTCCCCACGTGAGTGCACTGTACTGAGTTCCGGTTAGCTCTGTCCGCACGTGAGTGCACTGTACTGACTCCCTGTGAGCTCTGTCCCCACGTGACTGCACCCTACTGAGTCCCTGTTAGCTCTGTCCCCACGTGAGTGCACCCTACTGACTCAATGTTAGCTCTGTCCCCACGTGACTGCACCCTACTGAGTCCCTGTTAGCTCTGTCTCCGCGTGAGTGCACTCTACTGGGTCCCTGTTAGCTTTGTCCCCACGTGAGTGCGCTCTACTGGGTCCCTGTTAGCTTTGTCCCCACGTGAGTGCACTCTACTGAGTCCCTGTTAGCTCTGTCCCCACGTGAGAGCACTCTACTGAGTCCCTGTTTGCTCTGTCCCCATGTGAGTGCACTCAACTGAGTCCCTGCTAGCTCTGTCACCACGTGAATGCACTCAACTGAGTCCATGTTAGCTCTGTCCCCATGTGAGTGCACTCAACTGAGTCCATGTTAGCTCTGTCCCCATGTGAGTGCACTCAACTGAGTCCATGTTAGCTCTGTCCCCATGTGAGTGCACTCAACTGAGTCCCTGCTAGCTCTGTCACCACGTGAATGCACTCAACTGAGTCCATGTTAGCTCTGTCCCCATGTGAGTGCACTCAACTGAGTCCATGTTAGCTCTGTCCCCATGTGAGTGCACTCAACTGAGTCCATGTTAGCTCTGTCCCCATGTGAGTGCACTCAACTGAGTCCATGTTAGCTCTGTCCCCACGTAAGAAGTTGGTGAATAAAACGGGCGTATTATTTCTAATTTCAGAGTGGAATACGCGGAGTTGGGTCTCATTGTCGAGAAGTGCTCCCGACCTGATCTGATATTTATCAGCAAACATGGTTATGCCATCTTTAGCTCGCTGTACGACGGTGAGTTTTTTTGATTTTATATTTGTATACAATATATAGAATAGAGGGCCAAAAGGGTCCAAATTATGGGAGTTGAGGGTTATTTCCATCATTACAATATATCTTTAAAATGTATTTTGTTCTTGATTATGATTGGACATCTGTAGACCTCTTCATTCTTGATTTTCATGCAGATCAAATGGCTAAATTGTGTTAAATGTATATAGAAAATTTTTAAGAGAAATTTTTGAATTTCTTGCCATCTCTTCTCAGTAAAATCTGTCCAAATCAACGTCAGTTTTAGTGAGTAAAATATTAAATGATTTGACAGTGGCATTTAAAAAACCTGTAGAAAAGTCTGCTAGAATTAAGTAAGCTTTGATTTCAAGTTTTTTTCTTTATTATAAATTACAGGTCTACAGTTGGAATCCAACACGGCTGAAAACATAAGCGCTATATACACGACTTTGGCGCTCTTGTGCGTCGAGCTCGCTTCAGAGGAAACGGTGTGCGATATGTTGCAGTTGATACTGTCGTAAGTACTATCTACATGTATATATTATTAATATAGTATGTTTAGTACTACCGCATCTATCACGGGGAGTGTTCTGAGGAATTGTTAGGACTAATACCTGCAGCAGAATTCCATCATCGGATATCGCGTCAAAAAATTTCACCCACATCACCTCGATGTACCGAAATCAACGACAACTCGATTTTTGCGCTATTTCCTGCCTCGCACGACCACTGTATGGAACCAGCTGCTACCTACGGTATTTCATAACCGATACGACTTAGGGACTTTCAAAAAAAGAGCATACTCCTACTTGAAAGGCTGGCAACGCGCCCGCTAATCCTTTGATGTAGCGGGAGTCCATGGATGTTGGTTTCACTTAACACTTGGTGATCCGTTTGCCCCTCTCCTATAAAAAAAAAACGTGATTTGTGAGTATGGTGGGGGGAGGCGCAGTCTAAAACCTCACTAAATATCATAAAGGGGGGGGGGGGGGGCTTTAAAAAGTTGCTAGAAAACATAACGTGAACTGAGGTAGGGCACAGCAGGAAATTTCTGCTCAAAATATGGAGCAGCTCGACTGAGGTAGTACCTCGACCTTACAGAAGACCACAGCTAAATAATACTGTTTTCAAGCAGTATTGTGTTCCTGTAGTGAGTAAGGTGAACAGAGCTCCTGGGGGGATTGGGGATAGGGTCGGCAACGCGCTTGCGATACTTCTGGTGTTGCAGGCGTCTATAGGCTACGGTAGTCACTTACCATCAGGTGAGCCGTACGCTTGTTTGTCAACTTAGTAACATAAAAAAAGGTGTTTAATTTAGTAACATAAAAAAAGGTGATTAATGGACGACCCCTAATTGTGCAGTACGACCTTACGTGACCTCCGACCCCCTCCCCAGTATCCAGCAGTCCGCGCAGAGCAACCCGGTGCTGTCGGTGTCGCAGCAGTGCGCGCTGCACGCCGTGGCGCTGTCGCTCGCCGCGCTGCTGCCGCATGTGCTGCTGCTGCCGCGCCTCGCCGACTACG